>JAQFVV010012464.1:3435649-4035649 GCA_028023455.1 Epiperipatus broadwayi
ACTGCCTGCAACCTATTTCTCTATCAATGTGTGTTACATATTAATATAGTTTAGCTATTCACCACAAAATGCTATCATGTCTGGATCATGATTTATAACATGAAATCCATGATGGAACAATGCACCAACATTAATTTTTATATTAAGTTTAGCAAATTGCTATTGAAACATTTGAAAGGATTCAAAATATGAATGGCAACAAAGCCAAATTCACAAGAACAATTTCAAGTGGCTTGCCAGATTTTGCTGTGGCAAAGGGAGTATTGAATATAATCTATAGAGATATAAAACATACTGTCATATTTTATTTCATAATTCTGTAAAATATTCAATTTATATTTAATAAATTTGGTTATGCGAAAGAAATCAATAAAAGAAAAATGTTTAATTAAACTAAGATAAAAAATAAAAGCTTTGAATAGAGACAAACAAAATAAATGTATGTATTAATTAATTTTGTTGATCTGAAAAGTTAGATTATAGTGGAAATAAATTCCTAAGATAAATGGGGAATTAATAATTAAAGTTAAGAGAATTTCATCGTACAATAACGGGCAGATAACAAAACTCTTAAGTCTAATAATAGTTAAATTGTTTTAAAGAGAACTTATTAAAGTAAAAGTCAAGAAATCCTACCATCACCACCAGATTAAAACAGGCAAAACTTTTTATACGTATTGCCACTCAATGCAAGCCAGAGTAATCAATGGATGCCAGAAAGCTTGTGCATAAAATCCCCATCTAGTGCCTAATCCAATATCCCCAGACTAGTTTCTGGCTTATGACCTTTGTCAATGAGGAATCTTGGATCTGAGAGCTAGGTGCAGTGCTTTCGGATCCAAGACTCCTCATTGACGAAGGCCAGACTCCTCATTGATGAAAGTCACAAGCCAGAAACTAGTCTGAGGATATTGTATGAGTAGGCACTAGATGGAGATTTTATGCACAAGCCTTCTGAAATCCATTGATTACTCTAGCTTGCATTGAGTAGCAATACATATAGAGAGCTTGCTTGTTTTAATAACAGTTATAAGCAAGCATAGGAAATGGTGATCATGTGATGTTTATTGGCTCACCACCAGATTACATGGTAAAAAATAAATTAATTAATCCAGAAAAGAAAGAGGAAAATAAAAAAACAAAAGAAGAGGGAGTATATAAAGCTAGAGAAGAAAGGACAGAACTCTTAGTGGCTGCCTGTTATGATTCCACACATAAGTTGCAGTGAAGATAATTATAAGTGGGCTACATTCCCAGGATCTTGGCTCCTGTAGGTAACCAAGCCAATTAGGACTTTTAGCAGACCACTCCAGTCTATTTTATGAAATGCCTCAAGAGGCTCGCTGGGGGTTTTGTGTTTAAAAAAGATAGACTGTATAGTGATGGTAAAGCACCCCATTTGTTTACCTAGACTATTTGAACATTTTTATTCAATTATGCATTTTTTTAATAATTAGTTATGCTTACATAAGTGCAGACATATATATATATATTGAAGAAGTAATTAGTTAACTGTTTTAATTGCTAATAAATTGTTTAAATACTACTATATGTGTTGTCGTCTGTTAACGTCAATTGTGTATTCATGTTTCTGGTTGCCCACTCATGATCCAAACTTGCTATCATTTTAAAATTTATATGTTGCATAGCTAAACTGTTACATTGTAACACATGCATTGATTTAGAAATGTCACTATAAGCACTTTGGAAAGAAAATCAATCACTTTATCACTGGTACACACTTTATATGCATTCAATGGTGATTAGGATCAATATATCTAAGTAATCTCTTTATCAAAAGAATGTTGATACCAATACTAATGTTGATAGCAATACTAAACATTATATAACTTTCTAAATCACATTTAATATGTATTAGAATGCAGTGATGTTTTTAGTTTCATTCTAAAATTAAACTATGTAAGTAATTACCAAATAAAAACATTACATAAAGAATTGAGTAACAGAACAAAAAAAAAAAGTCCTAAATGTATTTTAATTAAACAAAACCTATTCAACATTGAAGATTTTGTATTTTATCAAAATATTAGTAATATTAATGGTTTTAATTATGAGAAATCTCAAAAACCCTTGGCTTATATATGAAGACAGATATACCTATTGAAATGCAGATGGAGATAATTAACTGTTGCGTGTTTTTTATCATTAATCTGAACAGATTTTTTAAAAAAATCTTATTTTAAAAAAAATTAACTTTTTAGTCTAATATCTCTTGAATATGGTCATAAACATTAAATCAAAATTCATCAGAGAACTGTTATAAGCAAACTTTCATTAAGTGTTTATTGAACATTATAAGTAATTATTTTTTATGATAAAAATTAACATTATAAGTAATTAAGCTAATTTGTGAATATAATTAGCCAAAAATAATAAAAAATTGTTAATAATTGCATTAATAATTATAATTATTTCTCATGACTTCTATGGTTTAGCATTATACAAGAGAGTTGAGAGCTAAAAGTTTTTGAATCACTTCTCAGCTAAGTACAGTAAAATAAAATAAAAATCACTTTGATAAATTGAATAGTAACACTGTTATGATAAAATTGACATTAGAACATTTATGCATCTCCACCCCTCTCAATCAACAATTTATACAATTATTATTATATAATGGTAATTCTTTTGCATACATATTGAACATATGCACATATATATGCAAAAGAGAAAATATATAATGGGTAACTGATTTTATTATTTATAATTATTAGTATTTGGCATAATAATTTTAATTATAATAATTATTTATATGTATATGTTTAAACAGGAGATGCTAGCAAAAAATATTTATTACAGAAAGGTGGCATACAATTAATTTTAAATGTTCTTACTTCAACAAAATTTCCAAAAGTATGTCAGAGCGCTATGGTTACATTAGCATATGCTTCTGAAGGAAATTGTAAGTAAAATAATACATATATATAATCACTATTTAAATATTAGTTTCTTTATATGTTTGTGATGTATAAGTTTACATCAAATTTTTAATGAAATTTAAATAACTCAAATTTTGTTTAAGTAATTTTAACAATATTGAAATCATTTTACAATATCTTGATTTACCTTCTTTTTAAACAATGCTATTATAATTTTGTGATGGTGATTATGTAAAAACATAGTTTGTAAAGAAAGTCAAAAGCTACCAAATCAACGACTCATCCAATATATCTGAAAAAAAAACAAAAAACATGTAGATTATAAAAATTGGAACATTCTCAAAAATGATCAACACAGACATTTTTCTGAGAAAGATATTTCATTTTATTTTCATTACTAAAACATGTAATATAACGATAGTGATTAAAAAATATTTCTAAAACTTTTATTAATTACAGACAAAATTATTATAGCAGCCATGAAATGATATTCGGTGATGATTTAGTATGCGTTCACGGCCATTTTGAATTATAAGAACCGCCCAAAACCCAGGCTGACACATCCAAGTGAAAAATCACATCGATCAATCTATACATTGTTACAATCCGACCATTTGTTACAAAATTGCCATTTTCATCAAAAATAAAAAAAAACAATCATGTGATTAAAATATTAAAACACCAAATTCGCAATTTTTATTGAAAATTAAAAAATAAAAACTTGGTTTGATCAGACTTTTTCATCAATATTACAAAATCGCCATTTTCATCAAAAATAAAAAAAACAATTTTCGTAGTTATAAAAAATCTAATCATGTGATTAAAAAATTAAAACACAAAATTCGCAATTTTAAAAAATCAAATTTAAGTTTGCTAGTTTATTTAACCATCTAATCATGACAATAAAAAAAATCAATTTTAAGCAATAATTACATTTTTATACAGTTATATTTATGGAGTCATGTGACTAAAAAAGATGTGCAAATATTTTACATTCAGATTCATTATCTAAATTTACATCAACCTTTAAAAAAATCAAATTGAAGTTTACTACTTTATTAAACTATCTACAAATGACAATCAAAAGGATGAAATAAAGCATATGAATTTAGAGTATTTAAACAGAAAAAATAAAGGAAAAAATTGGAAAAAAAATATTAAAAACCCACATGTTCAATAAACGTAAAATTGATAGATTTGAAATATGAATTATACTATATGCCAAAAGATTATAACTTATAAAATATGAATGTTAAAAAATAATGATGGTGCAAAGACTGATTGCTAGTTTAAATTTACGTTTGCTAGTTTATCAAGCATTTTTGGTAATAAAAAAAAAAACAATTTTCATAGTTATAATAACGTGAAAGCTAAACACCTTCAAACAGATACGCTTTAAACATGCTTACGTGACAGCCAATAAGATGGAATAATGACATCACATGGGACTCTCAGTTCTAAAACACAAGCCAGAACTATTAGAAAAAGATCATAGTTATAAAAAATGTAATCATGTGATTAAAAAAGTAAAATGCAATTTTGCAAATATTTGATATTAATTTTAAGCAATAATTATATTTTCATAGTTATACTTATGGTATTACGTGACAAAAAAGGCATGCAAACATCTTGCTTTCATCTGATAACTCTTGTAAACTCAAGAACATTATTTAGTAAAAAGAAGCACATTATATGCAGAATGTCAATGACTTAAATAAGTCTCCATTTATTTTTATTCCCTTAGCTTTCCATTTTAATTCTCAAAATACTTGTTATAAAACTGCTGTAAAAAGTTTTGGAGATATGAAATCATCCTGTCATACAGTCTTTCCAATGCTAATATTCTTAATATCATCATGTAATCTAATTATTGATCTTGGATTTTGATAAATATTCTTCAAAGTATAATAATAATTTATGTTTATATTGTCATGATCCAATGTTTTAGCCATTATAAAAGTGTCTTTCATAATTTTTATAAATACAAAGTACAATTGCATCTCATTCTTTGATTCTTTCTATAATTCATCTCAAAATTTGAATGTAATCTGTTGTGCTAAAACTATTTTTAAATCTAAATTATTATTTTGCTTGGTTAAAATCCAAAGGTTATTGCAAACAAGTTATAATTATCTTAGTAAAGATTTTTTAAAGAACTGATAAAACGACTGATATATTTGTAATTTCTAATCTCTTTATTATAGTGCAGTCTTTCAATTATTTGGTACATCTTTATTATTTAGATATTCAGTATATAACTTATGCCAACAATTTTTTCTATTTCTTTATCCTCCTTTTAAGATATAAATTGTAATTTCATCATTACCTGGAGCTTTCTTTTTTATATAGACTTAATTGCATGTCTCATTTAAAATGCTAAGCAATTCATATGTAATAACTGTAGATATACTTTGTTTTCGTTTTTTATTATTATATATTTATAACACCCTTCCACATATTTTGTAATGTTATGTTTCTTTTTAGTAATAGTTCCATCTTTTTTTTATTGCAGAAATAATTTTCTTTCAATCTTTATAGAAACTTTTCATACATTTTATGATGCCATCTTTTTTTAGTAATAGTTTCATCTTTTCTTCTCATTGCACACTGTTCACTTTCCTTCTAAAACCAAGATATTGTTTTATATTTTTGAAACCTTTATTCTCTTCTGTAGTCTTCCTTGTCAATTCAAAATTATCTTTTCTTATGTCAGTATTAATTATTTTTGCACCATTTTACAAAACTCTAGATATTCAATTTTTGGTGGATCATTTTAAAAATATTTATTTATTTATTTTAAATATACATACATTGTTTTGTCTCAATAGAAAATTTAATAGTAAATTGCTATTTTTTGTACCAGTTATCTTTCTTGCAATTCTTAATAGTGTTCTCAGTTATCTTTTTGATTTTGTTCAAGTCTGAACAATCTTCAGAATCTACTTATATTTTAAAATGATTTACAAGTTCTAATTTAAATTCATTGGAGTGTTTTTGAAGATTAAGAAAATCAATTTTTTATACTGGGTTTTTTTTTCTATTATATACTTTTTATCTCCAGTTTTGCATTTACACTACATATATTACATCTCACTAATTGGTGATCATTTCTTCTGTTGAATTTATTAAGAAGATTAAAATCTTGGAATATATATTTTCTATTAATCAAAATATAATACGATTTTGCTCTTCAAAAAAAAAAAATAATTAATAATATGCAATTTTTTTTTCTGAGAGAAATCTCTCATTTCGGCCACCATAACTAAATTTATTTATAATACTTTTGTCTTTTAATCATTTTGCAGTTTGGGATTAAAATCTTCCATGACAATTTTAACATGCTTTTTGGTGTGATCAAAAGATATTCTACATCTATTTAAAAATCTCTCTTTTTTTTTTCATCACAATTAGAACTTGTTGGGGCATAAATTTGAATTATTTGCATTTGATAAATCTTCCATTACATTGAATAAACAAAGCTGGTATTATCTCTAATGTATTTTCAATCTCTGCATTATTGTTTTTTCACTTTTTATTTATAATGAATCCTACTCCACTTGTGCTTCCAATATTTGTGTCTTTATACTAAAGCACATGATCACTTTTTAAATCAATTTTAATTTTATAAATTCTTGTTCTACAAAGTCTTATCCTATTTAATATTAGACAGTTCTTTCAATTTGTGCAATCTTACTTCACTTTGAAAATGATCATCAGTTGTAGGTAAGCAGCTTGTCTTTGTTTGTTTAATATATGAATAATCATATTAATAATAACAAGAAAGCATAGAATGGACATTAGAAATATTGTTATGCTCAGTTCCTTTAAGGTTTCATGGAAGAATCAAAAGGTCTTCTTTCAGTTGACAACAAACTCCTTTCTGCAGCTGCTATACAAGTAGTGTTTAGTAAACAGGCAAAACTCTCCAGTTATGAGCAAGCATAAGAAACAGTGATCATGTGATGTTTAGTGTTTAGTATTTATTTAAAGATGTCATTATATACACACCTATATCTAGGTGTCATACAGAGAGGAAAAATTTGATAGTAATAGTAATATTTATCCAAGTGCACTTTTAATATTGTGCATCTAACCCATGGTGAACTAACAAACCAACTGGTTAATATTCCAGTGCATGCTCAGTACTAATGTTATTTTGATTGACAATGTTATTAAACTTGACAACAAACCAGGTCTCTTTTATCTTCCTCTTCCTATCATTAGACTTGTTGCAGACAGAGACTATAATGAGTTCACATACAAAATGGTTATTAAGCTGTTAAATGTAAGGGGCTTTATACACTCTTCATCACATATCCCTCTAAAGCATAAATTGGCAGGAATTAAATGTTTATTACACCATCATTTATATTTATGTAAATTTGAAACAGATAGGAAGAGGAATATTAAGAAATATGTTAATGACTTAGTAAGTGTAGGGTACAACAAAATTATGTTATATAGACAGTTAAGGCTGTTTTATGACAAAGCCAAGTTTAAACTCAATGTAGATAAATGAAAATGGACAAAGAATGGATTTCTTTGCTTATGTGCCAAATATGGATATGAGATTAAAAGAAGTAATATGTAGAGATGTTAATATATAGTTTAGATCACCTTATTTCTAAACAGACTGATCAATAATTCAAAAGATAGGATAGAACAAAATGATAAGTATTGTTATGGTCAAATTCGTCTATCACACTAACACACTGCAGAATTCAAACACAAAACTGAACACTCTAGGAGGGGTTGCCTTCTAGATATCCTAGGTTTGAATCTAAAGTCTGTTCCATAGCGCCACCTATATGACAACACATCTGATGCTACTAATAATCTACCAGTGCCGGTGGTCAAGGAGAAACAAAAGACTCTATACTATAATATAAGCCTGGGGCTTGCTAACTAAACACCTATGGATGGCACAAAATAGATATATAAAAGATATAGACCGAGACAGTGATATGGATCAAGAAAGTAAATAAAGAATCGAAATTTAGTAAATTTTAAAAGATTTATTAAACTATCAAATATATATACGCGTACTGTCTGCATATATAGGACAGGGACGTTGGATAACTAAAATTGTGTTTGAAAACAAATGTCAATCAAAATTTACATAATGGCTTGTTAATTCTCTATACCCCGGGTTAATGCAATAACCTTACGATAATGTGTCTATGAGAGTTTACGAAGATATGCGAGGTGCTTTGAATAAATATCAGAAATAAATTAAAAGGGTTTGGAGACAGTAAAGTTTCAATGTAACACCCATTGAACCCAAGAATAGAACGGACTGATGCTCGTTAAGCTATACGGTGGGGATGTGATCAAGGCATGCGAATGAGTAGAAATAATTTAATTATATTGGAAGGTCGGTGTGCTAGTGAGGAATTTCTGTAAAGCATGGAGGGTGTGGTACGTTGAAACCACGGAGCTTTGCAAAATAAATAACCAAAACTAAATAAATAAAATGATACCCGGGAATGCGTCTTGCCATAAACCCATAGGAAGTTGTATCATGTGGCAACCCAAGACTGGACTCATCCAAACACTTAGTGACTGCATGATGATGGCATAGAATTCCCAGGTATGACAATATGAGTACACCCTCTAACTGGGAACCGCACAAAAATGAAGGGGAAACATTTTTGGCCATTTAAAGCCCTTTGGAAGAACAAAGTGGTCTCAAACACCCGATACACCTACTAGTAGCACTCGAACAAAGTACATAAAATATTTTAAAAGGATTTATTTAGTTTGAGAAAGCACCTAATCAATTCTCCAAAATATTTATATAAGAAAATCCGCACATTCTTGACCTCAAAATTATAAGCTTTGGAAATTAAGCAAATAAAAAATTTATTTAAAATGGGAGAATGCATAATTGTGGGGTTTAAAAGAAAATATGAGTTAATACGCAATTATGCATTTGTTAAATATTCACTATCCTCGTATTATGTTGAAACAAATACATGTGGAGTTTTAAATGCAATATTATTAAATAGTTATATAATAGTAAGATAGTCCTCGAACGAGTGGTTTAACGAGATAATAAAATGAAATGGGGCAAATTTATGATTTAATACGCGTTAATGGTGGCGTATTGATTTAATAAAAGAAAAGGAGTAATTCGCTCAATTTATGGCTATGCTGATACCATTATCATAATAAAAAAATCAATAAATACAAAATATTAACCCCAGTATAGAGATAGAACACACTAATTAAGTTACAGAATTTAAAGAAACAAGAAAAGAATTTTAAGATATAAACAAATGGAATTAGATATAGCTTAGTAGGAGGAATATAATATCACAAGAGCTCTTGGGTTAATTTGGGTTACTTCATCAGAAGTAGACATTCGAATGCAATTTCAGGTGGAGACTTCCAGTTTGACGATAGCAGCACTCTTAAGAATTTGGCAGCAAATTTCAGTTCACATTTTAGCGGCGGTTGCAGTTTTCAGGGCTTCCTAAGTATAGGCATCGGATGGCAAGATGTGCAGCGGCTGGCCATTTCTGAAAGGAAAATAGTCTTCTCGCTGGCTCTACTCAGTCATTTTAAAATTTCCATTAAAGGCTGGAGTGTGCAGGTCTCCGAGATTCTTAAACTCTCAGCAAGTATAATCTATGATCAATAGATCTTAATCACCTACTGCTAGAATATGAATCTGAACAGAATTATATATATATTTAATCAAGACACTGAAAGTCATAACCTACAATAATAGCAAAGAAAAAGTAGAATCTTTTAGAAAAAAAATTGCATTTAAATTTAAAAGACAATTGTTTTAAAGAAACTTTTTTAATAAAAAAAGAAAGAAAAAGGTAGTATGATCATACTATAACCTAAGGTACACAAAGTAACCAGTTGGTTATATAGCTGTACTAGAAAAATAAATAATTAAAAAGTTGGCAGCATGTTTCTCAGGTTTGAGAATAAAAAAAATTATTTAATTAATGGGAAAAATAAAATTTAATTTTCCAATACATATTTTTATGGGTCTTTATTTAATTAAATATTTTAATCCCAACATGATAGTATGAGATTCTCAAATATTAAATATATTTAAGTCTTTTTTTATAAAAAAAAAGGGGGGGGGACAAAATAAGATTTTAATACATTTGTAAATTTTATTTTTAATTAACCAGAGTTTTTCTTTATTTATTTAATAAAAAAGAAAAATCAAATCAGTGCAATTAACTGATTATCTTGTTGTTTTTTTGCAAGATTTGGTTTTTAATTATAAAGGAATGTCAAGAATTTTGTTGTTAAATTTAAGTTTTTGATTTGTTTTTAATCTGATTAAGGAGATAATTGACTGAATAATTGTGGTTATAAAATTTTATCCAATTGATTGTCATGAAAATTATATGAGACAGATTGGAATTGGCTTGTGGGCAAGATTAAAAAATATATATGTGGAGATGTGAATAAGTGATAATACCCAAGTGTCTGGAGAGATTATTGCTAACTTAACTGTTGAAGGGAGCTATCAAATCTTAATTTTGCTGCTGAAAGAGATAGTAGAAGAAAGTATTCCTAACTTAGCTGTTGAAGAGAAAGCAGTGAAGTTTTAATCTAGCTGCTGAAAAGAAAGAAACAAAAGCATAACCAAGCTATTGAATATAATAGTAGAAGTTTTTAACCCAGCTTTTAGTATATTACCGAGTTTAGCATAAAAATGGTTTGTACAATAAAAACCATGTGCTAAGTTCAGCTAAAAGCTAGGAATAACCTTCCTCCATGTAACTTATCTTCCCTGGAAGAAAATGTAGAGAAAGTAAAAAACTCTTTAAGCAGTCTGCAACCTAGCCTTCAACAAAGAGCATGAATGGTCTCTGCTGATCTCTGTCTCACCTGGAAATTTAAGAGGAAAACCAATTGGACAAAAGTTACTATTTTCATTTACCTGAAATTGCTACAGACCCAGAAAAGGACAAATTTAACCAGGCCTAGGTTTAGAAGCCTTCAAGAAGAAATTCCATTAGGAAAACTGAAATTGCAGTTGGAAATGCCTCGGCTATAGGTATTATTTTCTTTTATGTGTGCACACTATATTTTTATTAATAGAAAATCTGTTTTTGTGTCATAAATGTAATTTTTTTTTCTCAATTTGCCCAGTGGATTGAATCAAAGATTGCTCTCTTTGATTTTTGAAAATGTTTAACAAACTCTTAGTTATTTTTAAAAAAAGAACCTAATGAATTTAAAATCAATTCATGAATAAAAATTAATTGGTTGGTTAATATAATTTTTGTGAATATATATATTGAAGTGAGTGTTTGAAATTATCTACTATCATGTCATTTTTTTTGTTAATTAGATATTAAATAATTGTTTTAAAAATATTTTTTAGTCTTAATTACTTTATTCTATCTCATGAATTGCAATATGTGTGTGACCTTATATCATGACAGCTTATATTCTAGAATTTATTTGTTGTTTTTTCTGATGACCTAATAAAACTAGTTTTATTTATAAATAGGGGAAGACTATGAATTGCTTAAGATTATTTATAATAAGCTAATTTATTTATTTCTCTCTTGCTCACAATAATAAATTATAGAGTTCTTGCTTTCTGAGCTAGGTTTGTGCATAACAACTATATGGAATAGGCATTATATTTAATGTATGGGCATCCAGATGCCCAGATGATGATTTATGATGATGATTCCTGGTTTGGCGTGAAGAGGATATTCTCCAAAGTCCATGCACTACATTTTATTTAGTTTGGTCTCTATTAGAAATTAAGTTTATAGTTGGCCAGTACATTAATGGTATTAGTGGTCAGAGCAATGATGATGATCAGTATGTTTTAATATCCCAGTATTTTTTTTTGGTTGTATTCTTATGGATTAGAACTTAAGTTTGTGCATCCAAACTATGATTTAAATAATTGCCCAAGCTGGCAAAGGTTCACTAGTCTGGTCTACATGAAACCCATTTCAAATCCAGTCACTAGGTTGACTGTTGATTTATTTTGATAGATCATTCATGATGATGAATGGTTATTACTTTTGGGGAGTGCTGGTGAACTTATAGTTAGCTATGCTGATCTCTCAGAGTGATCTATTATACTCATCCCTTTTGAGATTAAATTTTTTTTTTTTTTAATTTGAAGATAAAAATACAATTCCTCAGATCTCTCATGATTTAAATCCCAATTTCCTGTAGAGTTACAAATGGCTAACCAATTTAGGGTATTTGATGTTTTTCACATACTGATAACCATCACCCCAGATACAATCCTATATTTCCTCATAGTGTTACTATATATATATATATTTAATAGTAGAAGGCCTTAGCTATTATATATGTTTCTATTATTTAATGATATAATTTTAAATCGTGTTGAATAATTAATAACTATATGAGTTGATGAACTTATTATAGGGCAGTTATTATTTGATATTAAAATAGACAAATCATTAAATTCACATTCTATTAACTATTAATCACATTTAATATTTTGTTTATATGCATATTTGGATTGACACAATAACTATACTTAATGTTTTTGTTTTATAACCATATATTATTTGTAAGTAATGTGTTAGAGCTATATGTATGTGTGATTTCTTAATAAACATAAATTAATTTCTGATATCATTTAATTATGTAATAATTCATCCCATCATTGGAGAAGCAAGCTCGCAGGATGAGTCTTTAGCTAGCATGATGATGGGAAATTATCATAGTAATTGGATAGTAGCTTATCCAGAATGTTTTTTCTATAGGAAAGTGGCAACCATATCTCTATTAATTTACACATGTATGGTGTAAGATATAATTGAATACCAATAAAAACAGGTAAAAAATGGAATTATATTTTGGGATGAGAAAGCACTAAATAGATTATTGGGACACCATCCCAACTTATGGACTCAAATTTATTTGAATCATAGTTCCTGTTACAATATATAGTGTGGCCATGAACTATTCTGTATCTAACCACATTACTTCAGTTATATGCTATCCAAAGAAAAATGTAGACCAGCAAATAAAAATATAGATAAACAAATAAAAAAAACATTAAAATTCACAAATTTTATAATATTCGAGCAGGCTTTTTTTTTTTAAATTTGAGCGCCATGCACAATTATATATATTAATAAAATTTCTTCAGTTTATGTGAAAGCCCATACATTTTATTATTTCTTAAAAATAATCCTGACTTTAAAAAAAAGTAAAAGTGATTGTAGTTTCTTATTAAACATATATATATATAAGTAATTGGGAAAAAAAATTGCCTAGAATATTATTTTAAAAAGGAAAATATGATTTTTTTTCTTTTTTTTCTTGCTTCAATAAATGCATGAGTGTACACACATTCAGTAAAATATATGTGAATGTGTCCCCTTCAGTTTTTTTATATTAATAAGTATATTATTTTTTAAAATTTTGTTTATACACCCATACACAAAATCTGTGTGCATGTTGAAAAGTAATGTACACTTGTAGTTCAATAAGCACTGATAAAAACAAAAACTTACAGATATATTTTCTATTCTAATCAATATTTATTTATAAAAGGTAAGCTATTATGATTATATACATTAAACATAGGCAGTATCTTGGAACAAAATGTAGCCTTGTTTGTAGTTCCTATGTATATGTAATAAAGTAATGCTTATTTGGGTATTTTTTTCATAATGTTTGTATATAAAATTTAAAAAAAGTATTTTTTTTTGTTGCATGAATTGAAGATGATTGTCAAGAACAGTTAAAACAGTTCATGAAGAGTAAAAAGCAAATGAATAAATTTTTTGTGTATAATTTGTTATAAAATAATGTAAAGTAGTCTCATTATGCTTATTTATTTCTTGATTTTATATCTTATGTACTAAGATGACATTAAAATTATTTTACCCAATCGAATGAATTATCCTGATGTTCCTAAAATTCATCTCCTTAGAATATAGCCTATGAAAATAAGATTAAACTGACAAGTATAAAGACTTTGGTTCATTTCTGAAATTTATTATATTGTATTTTGCTTTACTTTTAATGTGTTTGTATCTTGTAATAAATATAGTGCGAACTACACTGTATCTAACTGTGGGACTTCAGTTATACACTATTTTAACTATAAGATCTTTCCATTGACTCGCTGTAAATCGAAAGATTTTGCGAGTATTAATGTGTAATAAGAAATGTGGACTTAATCAGTGAAGTATTGAATAGCTTCCCGTTCTCAGATCTAACCACTTCAGCTTCACCTATTTATATAGAAAGTAAATTGAAGTAAAGAAGGGTTCCCCTCTTTTCTTCCAAAACATAAGCTTGTGGCTAAGACTTGTAGAGGTCCCTACTATCGCATTTTTATGCGCACATTCTTGAGGTTACAGCCTTAGTAAATATTACACTATCCAAAGGAAAATGTAAACAAAACAAAAAACCATTAAAATTTGCAAATTTTATATTAGAGCAACCTTTTTTTGTAAATCTCTTCAACACTTTCCATGCTTATATATAGTAATTAAATTTCTTCAGTTTATGTTGAAAGCACCTACATTTTATACTTTCTTTATTATGTTTTCCAAATTTGATATGCATTAGCATAATACATTATTTTCTAGGAATAATATTAGAAGTTTTACAAAATTTTAAAACATTTTTTAAGATAATACTGACTTTAAAAAAAAAAGATATCTTGTAATTTTTTGTTGGACCAGTCTATTATTAATTTTCTATTAAGAAAAAAAAAGTTACTGAAAAAAAAAGAAAATTGCTGCTGTTTACTTCATTTTAAAAATATTAGTACATTAGTTAGCTTTTTTTTTTCTATTCTTCTTGCTTCAGGGAATATGAACACACATTTAGCAAAATATATGTAAATATGTCCTCAATTTTTTTTTATTAATAATTAGCTTATACATATATATAAAAATGCCTTTGCGTTACATATATTTGTGCATGTTGAAAAGTTTTGTACTTGTAATTCAATAAACAATAGGTATTCTATTCTGATCAATGTTTATCATCAACAAGTAAGCTAATATATGCTGTATACATTGAATGTGAGAGGAACTTGGAAGAAAATATACTTCATGGTTCCACTGTAGATATTACAGTAACTTTGGCAAATTGTTGTTATTAATGTGAACTGTAACAATATGTGAGGGTTCTAAATGAAAAAGAATATATGATATTTGCAGCCATGAAACACTTCAAAAATTCATTATACTTTCTATAGAGAAATCTTGTCTCCAATGTTAATGTAAGTGTACTTAAGGATATATACTATTCTTGATTATTGATAGCATGCAATCTAAATATGGTCT
This sequence comes from Epiperipatus broadwayi, assembly GCA_028023455.1. Lineage (NCBI taxonomy): Eukaryota > Metazoa > Onychophora > Udeonychophora > Euonychophora > Peripatidae > Epiperipatus > Epiperipatus broadwayi. The sequence continues at coordinate 3,450,840 of JAQFVV010012464.1, forward strand.
GTCTATTTATATTTCAAATCATCTTGTATATCAAATAATATTTATTGAAGATAGTTCTAGTAATATTGCAATCATCATTGAGATAAATAAAGCTTACCAATACAATATTCACAAAGCCCTCAATAGAGATTGGCTCTGACTTCCTCTTATAGCTTTTTTTATACCTTCTGTACTTATAGGGGATTTGAAATCTTATAGAACTCTTTGAGGATATGTAAATAAGGATCAATTAGGTTGTAAACTTTAGAATGGATGGATTTAAACAGCATGAATTTACTTTATGGTGCTAAGCAAAGTGAGCATTCTATTTAAGTAGATGAAGAACAGAAATAAATTTTGATTTATAAAAAAATAATTAACTATTATTTGCTGAATTCCTACAGTTGAAAGTTATTCTAATTTGAAATGAAATTTAAGGAAAATGCACTGGAGTCAATATTCTCCAATTCCCTCTTGTATCATAGGTTTAACAAAGTAATAATAACACCTGCCTGACTCCATCCTCCTAGATATCAAAAGCAATTCATTCCATGATGGAACAAAAATATAGTGATCTTTAATTTCAATTTTGTCTAGCAACCCAGAAATTGTTGAAATTTTTAAAAAATCACTTAATGGTGTCAAAAAAGATTGTAAGGCCTGATCACTTTTACAAGAGCTTGGTTGATGTAGGTGTATCTCTAAAAGAATTCCTACTGTTATTGCTAATAAAGTTACCCATTTTATATGTCAGATTTCTAAATCCAAAATTGATAGAATGAGATAAGGCATCTTTAAAGTAGAATTGCAGGCTTCTCTTTCACATTATTAGTCTAATATCAATCTAATATAATCTAGATGTTGGTGAATTTGAATTTATTCTTAATTGGCTTAAACTAAAAAAGAATCCAAGAGCTGATACTTTAAAACATTTAGAAGATAAAGCTAAAGCATGATTTGGTAAATTATTCAACAACACTATTCATGTAGAAATTTCCAAAAAATTTCCATTAAATTAAAACTATGGCAGTCTTAAAAACACATAAACCCAGCAATGATCAAAAAAATATCTAATATGTATAAAATATCTTTATGTATGTATTTCTTACATGATTTTTTAGAGAATCATATTAACAAGATTTTTGTGTCAATAGTTGAGAACTATTTATCTAAAGAGCAGGCCCGTTTTAGGAAGAAAGAAATTTTTATCTTCAACAACTCATATTGAAAAAGTGATATTTTAGCTCACTAATCCCTGGAATAAGAATAACAATTTTGTACAGAATCTAATTTTTTGAGGACACAAAGAATATAGTAACTCATGACTTGAATTTTATACAATTAATATACACACATTAATATATACATGTATAATACATAGATATATGAATCAAAATGCTATTCTAAATTAATATAATTTAACCACAGCTAATTAGGAATGTCTTTTTGCTCACTAAGTCTATTCACTAATAATAAAAATATTAAAGGCAGGACTTTTATCTTTACTACTGTCCTTTAAGCCTGAAAGCCCTTAAGATATTTATAATAATAATAATAAGATTGGGGTCATCTGTTATGACCCTAGTCAGCTTATTGACCTTCAGGAATCGAGATCATAGGAATAAGGCATCCCACCTGGTTTCTTTTACTGCTTGAGTCACAGTTTTACCTTGAAGATGATTAAGAAGAGCACATGTTCCTTTTTCACCTAGTTTTTATATTTTCAGTACTTTTGTTTTCTGGAATAATGAAGATCACTGGGGGAAATCCAGGTGTTGGGTGTATTATTAGTTTAATCTTGTCTCTGTAAATTTAACTAGTATTTTAACTCATACTAATTAAATTTCCTCCATTATCTGATATTTATTTTTTCCTTCTGATAATAATTACTGTTGCACAATACATTTTAATTAAATATTTTATATTACAGCAATTTAATTAATCTTATCTAATTTATTTATTTCCTCTCTCTATGAATTAATCTCAAAATGTATTTTATTACATAACTTATTAAAGTACATGTCAACTGCTTTGTTGTTTTAACTCACTAATCCCCAGAGTAAGAATAATTTAATACAGAATCTAATTTTTTGAAAACACATAATGATTCAGAATTCAATTTGATACAATTTAATATACACACATTAATATACACAAGTGTAATATATATAGATACATGAATCAAAACACTATTCTAAATTAAAATAACCCAACCACAGCTAATTAGGAATAAGTCTTTTCAAATCTATTCACTAATAATAACCTTTATTACTATCACCAACCTTTAAGCCTAGAAGCCCTTAATGTGTTTAAAATAATAATTAGATTGGGGTGATCTATTATGGCCCTAGTCAGCTTATTGACCTTCAAGAGTCAATATCCTGGGAATAAGACATTTCCAGCTATTTTCTTCTGTTTGTGTCACAGTTGCCTCGAAAATTATGAAAAAGAGCACGTGTTCCTTTCTCCCTCCCCCAGTTTTTATACTTTTCAGTTCTTTTATTTTCTGGAATAATTAAGATCATGGGGAAAATCTGGATGGTGGGTTTAATCTTGCTTCTGTAAATTTAATTAATATTTTAACTTGTACTAATTAAATTTCATCTGATATCTGATATTTATTTTTTCCTTGATAATTACTGTTACACAATACATTTTTAATTAAATATTTTATATTATAGCAATTTAATTAATCTTATTCCAGCTATTTATTTATCTATTTTATTTATTTATTTCCTCTCTGTGAATTAATCTCTTAACTTATTTTATTATATAACTTATTACATTCAAATATCAGCCTTTCAAGCTAATTGTGCATACGCTTTTGCGAGTGTTAATAATAATAAATGAATACTTTCTCTCCAATACAAGATATAGTATTTATGCAGGAATAAAATGAATCCACCTATTCCTGCAACTCAAATGCTTATATATGAGCAAATTTGAAGTACTGGCAAGGAAAGCGTGAGGATGGAACACTCACTTTAAATTACTATATACGATGTCTGAATGAATGACATTGGTGAAATTGTCTAGAATTTACTAAACATCACTCTAACTGAAACTTAATCATATGTAAATAAGCATTTATTTTATATAGCATTTAGTAAATTCTAGACAATTTCACCGACATCATTCATTCAGACATCATATCCTTGCCAGTACTTCAGATTTGCTCATATATAAGCATTTGAGTTGCAGGAATAGGTGGATTCATTTTATTCCTGCATAAATACTATATCTTGTATTGGAGAGAAAGTATTCATTTATTATTATTAACACTCGCAAAAGCGTATGCACAATTAGCTTGAAACGCTGATATTTGAATGTAATGCAATTGTAAACATGCACTATATAAAATAAATGCTTATTTATATAACTTATTAAAATATATATACTTCAAAAAGTTGTTAAAACTAAAGAAAAAACTACTGCTATCTTCATTGATCTTACCCCAATTTATAATGTTATTTGAAAAAATATTATTCTAAAAGTTTTTGAATGCAGGGAAACCATTATGTTCTCCAATAGAATAATTCAAGTGACATTAAGTGATAATCATAGTTGAAACAGAATTTTGTAGTAAGATCTACTACAGAGTTCAGTTTTTTCACCTAATTTATTAAATATATTTATCAGAGATCTTCTAAATGTAGAAAGCAGAAAATATATCATGCTGAAGTTGACTTATCAAAAGAGATATTTTTTCTGAAATAGAAAAGTTTCTCACTAAAGATATGAAAAGACTGGAAATCTTTTTCAAAGACTGGGGTTTTAATCCTACTCCAAGTAAGACAATATATTCAACTTTTCCATGTAAATTACAAGGATTCATATAACAACCAGAATATAACTTTCTGTAATGATAGATTGAATCATAATCCTATCCCATGCTGTTTAGGAGTAACCTCAGATTAAAGTCTAACTTACCTCATTTATTCTAGTTTATTTTTTAGAAATAACCTTCTTGGAAAACTGAATGCCACCCTTTGAAGTTCTTATACAAGTACTTTACACACAACTTCTTTTGCATTGGCTATTCTGCTGGTTAATATTGCACTCCTGTTTGAAGAAAAAATTCTCACAATAAATTTCTGGATACTCAATTAAATATTATGTGAAGAAATATTACTATACTCAAGCCAGGTTGCTATTTTTTTCACATATTCCTCCACCAGATATCAGAAGAGAAATTGTCTCACAGAAAATATAAAAAGTGATAAGCAAATCAGACTTGCCAATAACTCAGAATATATTTTCACCATCTTAAACTTCTCTCAAATCAAGATCCCCTTTTGAATTTTCAACCAAGAATCTATAATGAAATTTTTAAGAAGTCAAACAGATTTTTTTTCCAGATCTAATACTAATGCCAGATGTTCTCATCAACAGTTTCAAGACAATTTGTGGTTATTGTGCTCATCTACTTCATGATTGGAATTTAACAGCTACTTATATGTGCAAATTTGAACACATGCAAACCATGAACACATATTTAACAATTGTTGAATTTAATTGAAAGACTTATTTTAATAAAGTAGATTATTTTAAGATATTTTATTAATAATTAAGTTGTGGGGAAAAATCCATATTCTAGATAAATTAGTCAATACATAGAGCATCTCTAAACTCAGACATGATTGAGTGTACCTTATTTATTTCAGATATGTTTATTACAATGAATTTTATTATTAAAGATAAAAATAAATGTGATCAAAGTTTTTTTGCTGTACATAATTTTTCTAATATACTGAATACTGATAGAATATAGTTATTTATTTTCACTATTTTAGATCATATTCAAAATAAATTATGTGATCCTTCTATTTTTAATTTTTTGCGATCAATCTTGTCCATTTCTGATATTGAAGAATCACTGATACATGCAGCAGTTTATTTAATAATGAATTTGGTATCTAATAATAGTAAGTTACATTTTTTAATCATTTTTTTAATTTTATTAAGAAGAAATATTTTAAAAAGTAATTTTTATTTATGTTTAACTATTTTTTTAAAATTGCCTGTAATTTCCAGGCTTTGGACAAAATTTAATGAAGGAAACCGATTGTTTGGAATCATTAATGGATTTATATATGCAAGTATAATATATTTTACTTTATAGTGTGAATGAAACTATTATTTAATGATGATATAAATTTTGAACAACTTGTTAATGTTTTTGTTTTTTTTCAGAAGTTAATATTATTATAATACATTTGATAAAATGCTTTTGTAAATTTGTTACTTACTTTTTATTTAAATACTGTACTTTTAAAAACTTCATTAATTAATTGTATATACATATATTTAAATATTAATTTTCAAATTTATAAAGAAATTTCTTTATTAAAATTTCTAATGATTTTTAAAAATTTTAATTGTAAATATTGAATATGTAATTTGTATACATATCTTTATCCTATATATCTGGGAATTGATTGTAAGCAAATGGAAGTCAATCCAGCATAGTTATATAAGTAGAATACCATTAATCTGACTACTATTATCTAAATAAAAATTATGAGACTGACCTTTTTAATGCCATAATTTGTGCAATTAACAGACTTACTGTATATTTTATCAATTTATTTGGGAAATAAGATGTTGGGAAAATGTTAAACAAATGCTGATTACATTTAACTTATTTAGAAAAAATAGTTAAAAGTTATCATTTTGTTCAATAAAAACTTAATTGTTATTAACAGTATAATGGGTTTATAGATTGTAGAATATCATATTTAGAAGTTTGCAGTTACTTATTGAATTCATAATATCCTGCAATTAATTATTTCTGTTTTCATTGGTGAGCCCAATAAACTTTTAGACGAACAATAATCTATTAAAGAATAGTTTAAAGTTAATCCATGCTTAATACCATTATACTGCTGTAATTATTTGTATCAAGTTGAATATAATACATTTTGGTTACTTCTGTAACTATATTAATCTGAAAAAATGTAATGACTTTTAAAATTAATAATTTGTTGTTAAGTACAGAATTTTCTTGGTATATAGATTTACTGCTTCTATTGTTGTGGATTACAATAAGCATTAAAAAAATTGAAAATATAAAAAAATGTGCATCTGGATTCTAGAATCATTAGTGCTATTTTAAATTGTTGTTTTTTTTTATAAAGATTATATGAATAATTCTTTTGCACACAGTTGAAATTTGGCCTTGTTCAAAGGTTTAAAAATATTTAAAACATGCTACTTTTTTAAAATAAAATGCAAATAATTATAGTTCTATATATTGCAACAGGATGGAATTAATGGGGTTATGGTGGAGTGATGTGATTCATCATCCCAAATTCAAAATAAATATATAATTAACTATCAATATTTAATATAAATATAAAATAATGAGCATGCGAGATCACTAAGATCATTCTGAGAGATCAGCAGCTAAATACCCTAAGAATACGTTTAATTAACTATATTCACCATTATAAATTAGTAATAATCATCCATCATCATGAAAGATCAACAATCAAAATATCAACAGTCAATCTGGTAACTGGATTTGAAATGGGTCTACTGTACACCAGGTTAAATATTTAGCCTTTGCCAGCTTGGAGCAATTATTTAAACATAATTCGGATGCACAAACCTAACTGCTAATTCATCAGAATATATAACTATAAAAACAATAATGTTGAGATATTAAAACATGCTGATCATTGTCAATACTCTGACCATTTAGTACCATCGAGCCAACTCTGGAATTTAAAAAATATTCTCTCTGTGCCAATCCAGGGATGATGATCATCAACTGGATGCCTTTCATATAATAGACTATTATGCACAAATCTAGCTCAGAGAACACAAGCTCTACAGCTGTTATTGTTAACAAGAGATGATGCAACACATAATATTCTAAACTATCTTTAGAATTAAGTCACTGGAATAATTTTAACAATAGAATATAAGTTTATTAATAACAATAAAAAAATGACATTACAATCTGCAAAATAAACCTATACACATATGAATTAAATCTTTTGATTTTTATTAACATAAAAACAAAATTCAAGTTGTTACATTGTGATTTTCATATATGTTCTCATATAAAATACCTATATATATCCACACATAGACATGCAATATAATTTCTAGATATATTTGAATCGTCATATAAAAATATATGATTAAAATTTACCTATATGTGTCTACATGACACACATTGGTATTTGCACACAGATGTGGAGTACAATTGATGAATATATTTTAATCATCAGATAAAATATAATAAGAGATTACAATTTTAAGTTATCACATTTTAATAATACAGATACCTCATACAAGGTTTACATAAAACATATATATATATATATCATCACACAGATACGTGGTATAATAATGGATTAAATTCATTTTCTTTCTTATGATATATAATTAATGATAGATTTAACATATATGTGTGTGCACATAGTAATGTGCATGAATTCCATTTGGATCATATACATAAAATTCATACATGTGTGTGTATAAAAAAATAATATGAATCAGTTATCAAATTCTCTCATAATGGTTTATTCTTTTCTTTTTTCTTTAAAAAAAAAAAATCAATTTCTTAATTGTTGATAAAAGTTAAATTCTCCAGCAGATTTTTTTTTCTAATCTAAACAGATTTTTTTTTTTTAATTTTCTTTTCAAAATAAAATTGTCTATGAATCAATCATTTCACTCAAGCAAAATGTTACTTCTTTTCTTTTAAACTATATAGATTTTAAATGTCATTTTCACTAAAGAAATTATTTAAAATATCATTCTCATTTATTAAAATATAATATCTTTCATAATTAATTCCATGTTGAAAATATATAATTTTCATCTATTTTCTTTAATGATTGTTTTTTTTTTCAACAGTTACCCTTAATTAATCAATTAAAATGTCTTTAAATTTAAAATATAGATTTTAAATGTCTTTTTTCTTTCTCAATAAATGATTTAAAATATCATTCTCTATATATCTATCACTTTTAAAATATTATTTTAAATGAATTATTTGAAACAACTCATCAGTTGCAATTTATATAAATATGATGTGGTACATTTATCTGTGGTTCTTTGTATTATATAGACAGAGCAGCCTATGCCTAACTAACTCTTCAGCCAGTTGATAGACTCCAGATAAGTGTCATCATCAAGACAGGTATGGTCCAGGTAATTGTTGGCATGCAGTGATCTCCCTTCTGTCCAGGATTGGATATATTTCCGGCAAGTCTGGTCTACATTAAGGTTTTAAAAAACAGAAAAGTTGGGTCTCACTTCCATGTGAATCAAAACTCCTTTGTAGTGAATTATAGAACAGCTACTGGACTCATCCTGTTGCCTTCTGTATATCTTTATGGAAGCTTTGTATAACTCTCCAAAAACCAATTACTAATCTTTCTATCCACCCTTTTTATAGATAGGGTGGAGTGGAAAAAATTCATTAACTCAAGAATGTTTTGCATATCTTTATCAATCTTTTTAATTTACTTTAATCCCATTAAAAACAACTTTGAATTTTATTTAATGTACGATCAAAAAAGATTTCACAATAGATAGTAGAATTTTAGAAAAATGCTATACAAGTTTTAATTTTAAAAAAGATTTTTAAAATCGATAAAGAATTTTTACACTTATCAGTAGATTTATTTTAACATAAAACACGCTTCTTTTAATTTCAAAATCAGAATTCAATAAAAAAATATTTTTAGACCTTTTTAAATGTTTTATTTCATAGTAAAATTTTATTTTAAATTCAAAATTATTTACTCCTTTGTGTTATTCCAGTGACCTTGTAAAAAAATCTACAAAAAAAAATTTGACTGTGTTTATTTCTATTTTTTCTTTCAACTTTATATATATTTGTGCACACACACTACTATCTTGTTGCATGCCATGTGCCCCATATGCTTACATTATTCCCCTTCTAGGAAAAAGGAAAATAGAAATGAAATACATATCTAACAATATTTTACATAATATACTGTAGCAGATGGTTATTTATCCCTTTTATCCACAGAGGTCACCAGATCACTGTGTTTAAGGCTCGAACAGGATCTTTAGCAACAAGAGAATATACATGTAAATGGAAAAATATGGGTGATTTAGTCTGCAAATTGTGTAAGGAAGGCATAGAAAATATTAGGCATTTGTTAATTGAATATAAATGCTTGAAAGCAGAAAGGGTACAAATAATGAAGTTTTGGAAGAATAAATATGAACAAAGTGATTATACAGAAAGTTGTTTATTGGTTTTTATGCTGGGTTTGTGGAAAGATAGAGGAGGATTTAGATATAATGGCCATAGAGTTGACAAAGATTATGTTGTGGAAATGGGATGAAGCAGATTATGGGAAAACTTAGGGTGGAATGAAATGGGAAGGTAAAGTGGCTAACAGGTTTCTCTGGGCATAGTTGTTGAGAAATTCCTGGCTCCGTTTAAGGAGAAGTCATAGTGTATCACATCACATGGAAAATTTATTTACCCTGACCAAAAGTTAATGATGATGATGATTTTCACCAACCAGACCCAGGGAGAGCAAGAGCTCATTAATATTGTTCAGATAATTGAGAAAGCAAACACATAGACAAACATTTTCTAATAGAATTAAAGAAATCTTCAGTTTAATAAAATTGTAGATAAAATTGCTGATACAGATACATATTTGCATGTAAATACAAGCAAAGTTTCTTGAGGCATGTACCAACAAAATACTCCAGCAGACTGAGTAATTTTCTAAAAGAATTTTAAAGGAGGGAATAATATTTATTTGGGTGATGACTCACCTAAATAACTTTGGTGTCTCTTTTTTTTTCAGAGATTTTTAAAGATAAAATGAAAACAAATGAAATAATCTTGCACGACTCAACGAAAACCAGCATGGATGAGTTTGCACTAGATATTGGATCTGATGATGTCATTTGTCCACAGACACAGCAGATCGACCATGTTGAATATCGCCGAGGTTGATTACTATGCAAGATAACAATATGAATGAAGCAATACGATGGAGTATAATGTAAAATGAGGAAAACAGAAATCTCTATTTGAAGAGTAACAGGAAACTTGAGACCTACTCCGGCATAGTTAATCTAAAACAATCAAATCTCTGATTTAATGAAAGTAGGAGTTCTAATTGATGAGTACTCAACCAAAAGATTGGCCAAAACTTTCTATATTTAATTTCAAAAAAAAAAATGTCTCAAAGGGAGACAGGTAAGCAATTTGAAAAACATATATGTCTCCCTAAGCGTTTGTTAAGAAAATAAACTAACAATGAAAAATCTAAATAGTTTTAAGAAATAAATTCTTGATATATGCCCTGATTGATAATATAAAACAATTTTGAATAAATATACTGTGTTACTAAAATATCACACACAAAGAATACAGATAATAAATATTAAAATATGAAAATTTTTAGTATAGCTGGAATTTAGATTGAGCAGAGACTTAGAGATCAATTATCCTGGCAAGAAAATAAAAACAGTTACCTTTGGGAACTGGAAAAGTTCTGTGAGTACTCACATTTGGAAATGTTTAAGCACTTTTCACCTTAAATGGGAATGAGTGTGGAGGTGTACTCTGTAATAGTTCAAATTTAGGCTTTACAGCATATTTGAAGGAACAGCAAGGAGGTCAAGATCAGTCTTAGATTGGCTTAGCAAGACATTCTGAAATCTTTAATCCACCTGGTGTATAAATCTGCCATTCAGAAAACTAATGAAATCCAAGCAGTTTGTTAAAAGAATTCAGTTGAAGGTCTCTTTGACAGATAACGAATAATACTGCTGAATAAACTGAGTTTCTTCCCAATTCTCTTGAAGTAAATCTATCAAGATGCCAATATAATAATAAATCTGAGGAAAATTTTCTTAGAATCAGAATTCCTTCTCAGAATAATCTAATCATCTAATAATAGAATAGACTAGAATAATCAGTCTTCAAACTCTGGGTCTATTTATATGACTCTTATCTCCCATGTAAACTTTGTTTTTCATCTTTTAATTGATTAATCTGCATATGCCCAGGGCTAATTCAATCCCACACTCAATCTAATTAAAATCTCACCAGGGTCTTAACTTATTTGTAAACTATTTATAAGAAATTAAATCTCCTCATTTTAATTAAGAAAAATGAAAATGGATTAATATTTTTAGGCAATAAGAATGCAACTAACTTTTTGTTTAATAAAAAAAAAACTTTTTCATAAAGATAAAATAAATGATAATTTATAACATTTTAGAAAATTATCAAACAGATTTTAAATAGCGGTTTAATAAGTATGTGTGTTATTACACATATACAACTTTTTAAATACTTTTCTTTTTAAATCTTTAAAAAATATGTTAGATTTAGTTTACGTGATAAAAAATATGTTAGATTTAGTTTACGTGATAGAACTCTTGAAGTGGATACAGCATCCGGTTACCTCAAATTATGTACTCATCAGTATTTCCAGAGATCTGACAGACACCTGACAGCCAACAGAATGAATAGTGACCTGCAATTCTGAGATAAGATAAAGAATTCAGCCATTGGACTATAAGTACTCAATGTGTCATGAAAAGAGCTACCTCAGTTTAGACAATATAAGCTACCATAACTCTTGATAAAGATAACGCAAAATCATTGCAATGCCTGCTTCTTTGAGACTTGGGGGCTGGAATATACAAAACCATGCTTTGCTTCTTTGAGTTTTAGGGGTTAGAAAATATATAACTATGCCTTGCTTCTTTTCTTAGAGATTTAGAGACTGGAATTATGGCAGACTATGTTAACTGCATCATGAGAAACAATAGGAAATCAGAAAATGGGTTGGAGCAATAGCCAAAATAGAGTTGCATGAAAACATTGCATGTTCAAGCCAATGACAAAAACCCTTCATCCATCATCAATACTAAAAATGAAGCTAACACCCTTCAACAATCAAACATCCTCCAATCTCCAAAATCATAGAATTTTTATTCAACTCTAAATATGAAGTTCTAATATACATGAAAACTACCATTTTATAACTTATAATCATCAATACTCTTGTCACATATTTCACAGTAATTTTTGAAATGAATTCTGCATAAAAAACATACTTTTTTTAATGTGGTTGAGATCAAGTTGAGTGGTAATTTTGTAGCCCTTTGTATTGATTGCACCAGTATATGATCATCATTGGCCCTCATTTGGATAGCCATTTGTATTGATGGTACCAGTATATGATTGTCATTGCCCTCAGTTGGGTAGCCATTTGTAAGGGGATGGAATTAATGGGGTTAATGTAGGATGATCATTCTGAGAGATTAGCAGCTAACTATCCCAAGTATAAGCATAATTAATTACACATTCACCAACATTACAAGTAAGTAATAATCATCCATCATCATGAATGATCAACAATCAATCTTGTAACTAGATTTGAAATGGGTCTTCTGTAGACCAGGTTAACTATTTAGCCTTTGCCAGTTTGATGCAATTATTTAAACAATTTGGATGCACAAACCTAAATGCTAATTTATCAGAATATATAACTATAAAAACAATAATGCTGGGATATTAAAACATGCATATCATCAATGCTCTGGCCATTTAGTACCACTGATGTACTGGCCAATTATAAACTTAAATTCTAATAGAGACTTAACCAAAATGAAATTTAGTACATGGGCTTTAAAGAATATTCTTGTTGTGCCAATCCAGGGATGATAATTATCATCAACTAGATCAGGGGTGTCCAAAAAGTCAATCGCAAAGCCAATTTTGGTCGATCACGAGGTCAATCTTCCAAGAACTGGCTGGCAAGAACTGTCCAAGTATGAGTGAAACAAATTAAGTCAAGATTTTCAAGTTTTTTGTTATTTTTGTTTTTGTTCTAAATTTTTTTTCAATTCTAGATAGGTGAAGTCCAATAAGTCATATCATTATTGAAAATAATATTTTTAATTTTGACTTAATATGTTTTTGTAACCGAATGCAACGCGTGAATGTAACGCGCAAATGCAACAATATGCATGCAGTTATTGACTCAAAAAAACACAGCTATTTAGCTTGAATATTTGGTAGTGCCATATGATAGCTTCTTTTCTTTAGTATTGAAACAGTGTGATTTATCTATCTTCCAGTTTCATACTATGTTTCATAGTAGTATAATTTTCTCTAATTCAAATCAATCCAAGTCCATGTATATTTTAAATTAATACTAAAATATTGTATAAAAGTTCTGTTAACGAGTATGTGCATATATTCACATTGCACATTAATTAGCTAATAATATCTGTATGCGTATAACTATAGTATGCAGTTCTAATTTAAAATAATAATAAATTTACATAAGTTATGTAGACATTATTGTGTGTGTAGAAGAACACTTATGTATATATGCGAAGGAAACTGTAATGTGATAGATTTTGTGAACATTATAACTTTTCTAAATTATCTATTTTAAGTTATTATAAATTTAGTTTATAAATTTGCTTGCATTTGCATATAAAATCCTAAATTCAGGTGTGATAGTTACACATATAAGAGAATGTTTACACTTTACAGAACTTAAATCTCTTTTTTTAAAAAAGATTTATTTCTTTTCTGACTCATGCCTGGAAACCAAGAGCTGAAATTTAAAAAAAAAATTAAAAAAAATGTAAGACAAAGGCAAAATCACTGGACCAGTACTATTTATCAATTACTCAGCTGGAGTTTTGTCTTTACTAAGATTTAATAAAGTAGTGTTAAAAACTAAAATATAAGACTTAAAGTTGTCAACAAGTTATGACTTATGCAGGGGAAGAGAAAGATTTGATATAAAAACTCCCAGTTTTCATTACTAAATGTTCATTCTCTAATATTCTGAGCATAGTAGTGCCCCCGTATTAACAATATCATTATTATTAATCAATATTATGTATTGACGGTGACCATGTTGAGTTTCAATTTTTCTTCTGTTTAAAATGTAAGTACCTTTTCTTATGCTTTAATTTAAATTGTGGCTTTTCTTATCTATCTATTTATTTGATTAATGAGCCTTCTCAGCAACAAACGTTTAAGCTGAAGTGGTTAACGGAGTTAATGATTGCAGTTCATGAGTTTTTAATTTTCTTGGAAAATATTTAATTCAATATTTATTATTTGCTTTGAATATTTAATTTTTATCAGTTAAGTTTGGGGAAATAAAATTGTCATAAGTATTTCTTTTTTCATTTTAATATACCCATGAACATGAGTAGTAAACCAAAAAAATCAAAAACTTATCATTTCAATGAAGAATGGGAACTCGATTACTTTTTTACTGTGGTGAATGATAAATGTTGTAGCTTAATATGCTTTACCTCAATAGCCATTGCTAAAAAGGGTAATCTGGAGAGACATTTTTTAGCTTTACATAACAAGTATCAAACAGATTATCCATAAAGTACCAAATTGAGAAAACATAAAGTTAGGGATCTTAAAACTCAATTAAAAAATCAACAAAAAGTTTTTAAAAAACCAATGTTGAAGTCACAAGCAGTACCTACTGCATCATTCAAAGAAAGCTATCTTTTAGCAAAAAAAATGTAAACCATTTTCTAAGGGTGAATTTGTAAAGGAAACTTTTTTGGAAATGTCAGATTCACTTTTTAACAATTTTCATAACAAGAGTGAAATTATTGCTGCAATTCAAAATCTGCAACTGTCTCGAAACACTGGTGTGACGAATTAAGAAGATGAGTGGAAATGTAAAAGAACAGTTATATAATGATATTAATAGATGTTCAATGTGATGAATCGACAAATATAAGTGATACAGCACAATTACTTGTTTTCATTGGTATGGTTTTTAAAGATTTTACATCTAAAGAAGAATTGTTGGGTCTGATTTTTTTGAAAGCTAGAGGTGTAGATATATTCAAAGCCTTTAAAAACTTGCTCAATGATTTGAAAGTACCACTTTTTAAATTAGTTTCAATAACAATAGATGGTGCAGCTGCAATGATAGGTCGCATAAATGGATTTATGGCCCTATGTCAAAATAAAGATGAATTCCCAGCTTTTTTGAGCTACCATTGCATAATTCACCAGCAAGTGTTAGCCAGCAAAAGACTAGACACAAAAGAAGTAATGGACATAGTGTTTAAAATTGTTAATTCAATTCGAGGAAGTTCTCTCAAACGACATTTCTTCCAACTGCAGCTTGATGAAGGCCAACCTGAATTATTATTACATATAGATGTAAGATGGTTAAGCAGAGGTAAATTTCTGCAATGATTTCGTGATTTATTGCCTGAAGTAATAGATTTTCTCCACGAGAAAGATGGTAAATGTGAAAATTTAAATGATGAAACTTGGCTTAGTGAGTTAGCTTTTCTAACCGATTTTACTTCAATGTTAATTCATTTAAATTTAGAATTACAAGGTAGAAATAAAACAGTAATTGATATGATCAGCTGTGTAGAAGCATATAAGACAAAATTTATTTTTCTAATAGAAGGTCTGCAACAAAATAATCTGAATCATTTTCCAAATATGGCGGATCACCTACAAAAGCATAAAAATATTAATTATAATATCAACAAATATGTTGTGGAAATCCAAAAAGTAATTGAAGTTTTTAAGGTAAGATTATAAGAATTTGAAAAAATTAAAGAAATTGTGGAATGTATATCTTTCCTTTTAAAAAAGATTTAAATGTGAAACGCATTAGCCAAAAAATTTCAGACACATTTCATATGGAGCAAAAGGCATTAGAAAATGAAATTATAATTTTACAAACTGATTTAATCTTACAAGCTAGAAAATTTGAAGAAGATTTTTGGAAATACATCAACTGAGAAAAAAATCCCAATATCAAATGTAGCGAAGATGTTGTTTCGGATCTACATACCTATATAAATTGGCATTTTCATACTTAAAGTTAATGAAGACTAAGCAATGTTCTGTCCTAACTGTTTCCTATACTGAGAATTCTTTATTATTATTTTTGTCAGGATATACACCTAATTATGATTCCTTGGTTAGAGACATGCAAACACAGTCTTCCCATTAATGTTAAGATAATAAAATAAATTTTAAATCTTCTATCAGTAGCTAATTTGAATTAATATATATTGTTAATAATTACTCATGTTGCTTTAATTCCCACAGACATGAGTTTTTTAGCCTGTTAAATAATTGTTATTTTTACATAGGTAGATATATAAAAATAGTATGTATTTCACATCTCCCTCCACTTAGACTATGCCTATGACAACAAGTCGATCACAACACATTTTCAAAATAAAAAGTCAATCTTATGAATACAAAAGTTAGCCACCCCTTAACTAGATGATCATTATCAAACTGGATGCCCATACACTAATATATACCCTCTTCATATAATAAACCATTTTGCATGAATCTAGCTCAGAGAACAAGTTTTATAACTTATTGTGAACAAGAGATGATGCAACCCATAATATTGTAAACTATCTTTACAATTAAGTTTATTAATAACAATAAAAAATAATATTAAAGTCTGAAGAATACAGCTGTAGAATATGAATTAAGCCTTCTGATTATAACAAAAACAAAATTCAAGTTATATTGTGATTTACATATATCCTATATATATATATTGTAATGGTATATAATATGCCGTTACATTAATTTAAAATTAAAATAAAAAGTTTGTAAATAAAAATAAATTTATTAAAAAACTAAAAGCTAAAATTAAAAAGAGTTGTTTAACGTATATAATATATTGCACAGATGAAATGAAAACATTAAAAATATTTTTTTGAATGCACTTTTTTATAAAAAAAAGTAAAGATCTAAAGATAAAATATTTGTTAAAAAGTAACATAAATGAAAATAGAAATAAATGTTAATTTTTATTTTAAGATTCCTATGTAATCTCAGTAAATGGAAATGATTGTGTTATTAATTAAATGAAAAGCAAACTAGCCTTTGGGGCTTTTATATAATTAGAAAGTCAGATAAGAGAATAAAAAAATTAGAATGTCCAACAGAAGCAGTAACCAACGCTTGGACCTTAACGAAAATTATCGGAACAGGAAACTGTTCAGTGAATCCGGAGGATTATTATAAAAATAAAACAATTCAAATTAAAAGAAAATCATCGGAACAGGAAACTGTTCAGTGAATCCGGAGGATTACTATAAAAAGAAAACAATTCAAATTAAAAGATAGTTCCAGCTTGATTTTTTGATAAGGATGAAAAGATGCACTTTTCACACTCTCTTATTTCAAATGAAGTGACTGTTAATTTATGAATGTCACTATTGTAGACCCAAATCATTTGGGTCCTACAACAAAATAGTACCAGGATTGAACCAGCCAAGGCCATCTCCAAAAAAATGGACCGGTCTTCCATTAAAGTATGACCAATAAAGACTTCATGGGAATTGGCAGCAGTAACCGGGAGCTCTTCTACTATAAAATTTTAAAAAAGTAATTAAAAACTTTCATCAAGATTTGACAAAACTAAACCTAATTTTTAAAATGAACTTTAATCTGACTTATAAGATTTCAAAATCAATTATTAATGTTTAATTTTGAATATTTGAGTTTGCTAATTTAATCATTTCCATTTTTTTATTAATATTTATTGACTAAATTATTTAAATGTATTAAATTTAAGTTGAGTGTAGATGGCTGCATAGATTCGTTAACATTTTTTTTTCCTATTGATTAAAATATATAGATATCGCTAAATATGACACATACTGAGTATCCAAACGTATTTATTTGTATATCTTTGAAGTTATTGGTGTCAATGTGGCATCTTATGATGAGTGCCATTGGGTTTATTGTAAATTTCCCTCTGCAGTTCCTTCAATAGCTTTATATTTTAGTCATTTATGTTTATTTTAAAAGGCTTTGATTTCAAGCTATTTGTTTCGTAGTTAGGTCGATGCTTTCAAGCTATTTGTTTCGTAGTTAGGTCGATGCTGGTGGAGGGATATATGGGTGTTTATATCAATGTAGTGTAAAGCGTGTTAATATACAGGGCAACGTGCCCAACTGAATGCATGACCCAAAGGCATAGTCATTGTGTTGTAATGTACACAGATGTATTTCCTGCGACATTAACCCTTTTTAAAAAAAGCTCTATGGATAGGGACTATAAGTTGGCAGATAGACCGCTCTCCCCCATACTTAGCATTTCTCTAATTATTTTATATACATGATTTCTTCACCAGACAGACACACATTCCTGTATTAGATGAAGATCATGTCCATCAAATAATATCATGCAGCAGACGCACATTCCTGACTGCGTGGTTTTATGCTAGCATCTTCATATTGCATTGGTTGCATTTCGTATAGCATGAAGCAAGCATTGGTCTGGTTACGAACTTTTAGTCTGAGATTGAATGATTGTTTTGAAAAGTTTTTAACTGAGAAATCTATGTAGCCAATCTATACTCAACATTATAAAATAAACTTTTATAAAATGTCCATCTGTGCGAACTTTCTTAATAATTTGAATTAAAAAAAAAAATAACCAAATTAAAATTAATATTAAAATCTAAGCAAGATAAATTTTATTCCTCAATTATAAATATTTATATATGTGCGTTAATAAATGTTTTTTGTGTGTTATTACTGGCAGTGGTTTATTTATTTATTTTTAAAAATATTTTTTTTAGTATTGAAAATATATTTGAAGTATCTATTATAAATTATCTCTGGAGCTCCCTGAGCTAGTGGCATGGACTGACGGTCAGAATAAAATATATATGTAAAAATTGAATCTTAACAGTATGTATCTGCCTACTATATAAATTTTCCAGGTTCAAATAGCCTGGTGGTGCCCTGTACGGCAGATACGGGAAGACTTAAATTTCCAATACACCCCGACCATTATAATATATATATATATCCGTACATAGATATGGTATAATTTCTAGACATATTTGAATTGTCATATACAAATACATCATTAAAATTTACCTATACATGTCTATATGACATGCATTGGTATTTGCACCCAGATAAGCAGTACAATTGATGAATATATTTCAATCATCAGATAAAATACATTAAGTGATTACAATTTTAAGTTATCACATTTTAATAATCAGATACCTCATACACAGTTTACATAAAACACATCATCACACAGATGCACAGTATAATAATGGATTAACATATAAATGAAATTCACTTTCTTTTTTACATAATGATAGATTTAACATATATGGGTGTGCATAGTAATGTGCACATTGATATTTATACCATGATATTTTATCAAAATAAAATTATTAAAAAATACCTTTTTTCGTAATTAATTCCATTTGGATAATATACATAAAATTCACACATGAGTGCGTATATATAAAAAAATATGAATCAGTTAACAAATTCTCTTATAACTGTTTATTCTTTATTATATATATATAAATTCCTTGACCATTGATAAAAGTTAAATCCTCTAGCAGGTATATTTCTTTTTTCTAATCTAAAAAGATTTTTCTTTCTTTTCTTTTTCAAAATAAAATCATCTATGAATCGATCATTTCACTCAAGCAAAATTTTACTTCTTTTTTTTTTTAAACTATATACATTTTAAATGTCATTGTCACTAAAGAAATTATTTAAAATATTCTCAGTTATTAAAATATAATACCTTTCACAGTTAATTCCATGTTGAAAATACAAATTTCACCTATTCTTTTTAATAATTAAGGTTTCTTTTTCAACAGATTACTCTTAATTAATCAATTAAAATGTCTTTTTTCTTTATCAATAAATGATTTAAAATAATATTGTTCTCTATATATCTATCACTTTTAAAATGTTATTTTAAATGAATTATTTGAAACAACTCACCAGCTGCATCTTATATAAATGCTATATGGTATGTTTATCTGTTTTTTTTTGTGTATAGACATAACTAACTCTTCAACCAGGACAGATTGGTCCAGGTAACTTGGCATGTAGTAATCTTTCTTCTGCCCAGGATTGGACAGACTTTAGGCAAGCAAGCTGTCTTGTCCACATTAAGGCTGTGAAAAACAAAAGTGTCTGACTTCCATGTGAATCCAAACTCCTTTATAGTGAACTATAGAACAGCTGCTGAACTTACCCTCTTGCCTTCTGTTATATTTTCATGGGAGCTCTGTATAACTCTCCTAAAACCAACTACTTCTAATTTTCTATCAATCCTTTTTAGAGATAGGGTGGAATGGAAAAAAATTCATTAATTCAAGAATGTTTTTTCCTATCTTTATCAGTTTTTTAATCTACTTTAATTCTTTTAAAAGCAACTTTGAATTTTATCAAAGTATGATCTACAAAAATTTCATAATAGTAGAATTTTACAAGAATGTTACACGAGTTTTAATTTAAAAATAGATAAAGGATATTTACACTTATTGGTAGATCTATTTTAACATAAAACATGCTTGTTTTAATTTCAAATCAGAATTCAATAAAAATGTTTATTTAGATGATTTATTTTACAGTAAAATTTTATTTTAAATTCAAAATTATTTACTCCATACTATTTCAGTGAACTTGTAGAAAATATCTACAAAAAAAAATTGATTGTTTATTTCTACTTCCCTTTCAACATTATATTTGGACACACACACTATGTTGTTGCATGCCATGAAACCCATATGGTTACAATATATATAGTAATGGAATGGAGTATCAAAAAGAGTTTGAACTGGATGATGGAAAATCATCATCACTCCCAGTCAATTTAAAATGAAATATAAAATTATCAAAGTAATGTTTAATAATGAAAATATATAAGCAATTTTATATATTGAAAGAGCATGAGATCTCAGAGATCAGTTAACTCCTTAGAGCAACTATAAATATTTTACATCCACCAGCATTATAAAATTAATATGTCATCAAAGTAAAGGTAAGTATGAGTAATATTCCAAGTCATCATGAATGATCCATCAAAAGAAATCAATGTAAATCAATACACCAAATCAACACTCAATCTTATGCCTGGATTTGGAAATGGGTCTTCTGTAGACCAGGCTAACTATTGAGCCTTTACCAGTTTGGGCAATTATTTAACCATTAATTTGGAAGCACAAACAAAGTGCCCATCCATCAGAATACATAAAAAAATCAAAAACAATAATGCTGGGACATTAAAACATGCTGATCATCATCAGTGCTCTGGCCACTTGTATTGGCCAACTATAAACTTAGCTTTTAATAAGACAACTAAAATAAAATGTGCATAAGTTTTAAAGAGTATTTTCTTTTGTACTAACCAGGATGGTGATTGATCATCTCTGGATGCCCAAAAGCACTAATATACATACCCATTTATATATTCAGCCTGTGCTTGAATGTATTTCAGAGGACAAACTTACTATATGTGACCAAGAGATGATGGAAACATTCTAAAACTATTTACAACCACTGGAATAATTTTTAATAACTGAATATTAAGTTTATTAACAGCAATAAAAAATTGAAATTAAGGTCTATATGGGCTATACATGAAATTAAGCCTTCTGATTTTGATTAATATACACAATAATAAAAGTTATCACATTGTGATTCACAAGATTAATATACAAATTTCAAGTTATTACAATGATTACATTACTTAATATGTTTTTATAAACACATATCCATACACAGTCATGCATTTTATAATATACAATGAAATAATTCAATTGGCATTTAACAAAATTTAAAAATCACTAAATTTTTTTATAACATTTGTATTAATCACAATAATAAAATGACATTAATTTTTACCTAAATGTGTCTCTGACATGCATTTGATATATATATATACACACTGCAGTATATTTGATGACTATTTCAATTGTCATAAAATAATAAATGTTTAAAAATTTAAGTTACTACATTTTAATAATACAGATATCCATTAACATACTACATTTTAATGATACAGATATCCATTAACATGTATGTGTATGCACATGGAAATGTATGTGCATGCTATCATTTATACCATATCTTTTAACTTGTCAAAATAAGTTATTAAAATGTAAATTTTCACAATTAAATTCTTTGTTGAAATTATAACATTCACATATTTTTATGGTAAGTTTTACTTTGCTGTGTATAGTTTCCTTTTATTCTTTAAAATAAGTACTATCAAATTTTTTTTATGTTTCAATAATATACTTTATTGTACAAAAAATAGATTACATGAATTTGTTTTTTATTAAAAACTATTGTTGAAAATACATGATTTAAAACTATATAGCTTTGGAAAAAACAGAAAATATTGTTAAAAAAGGAATATAAACAACAACAAAAAAAATTTAATAATTGTTCTTGTTACAGAAAAGTCATAATTTGTTTTTTGAGGTTATGATTTGTTTCAGGTTTTTAATAGTGACCATGTAGCAGCAAATATATCTGGGTGTGAAATTTTGCCATTTCTGGCCTTCAATTGTTTGAGCTTATTAGAGAATGTGATTGGGTGATTTGTGGTATTGTCTCCAAGGCAGAAAGTACATCTGGTGCACCAGAAACTATATAAACAAAAAGTTGCTGCACGAGCTGCTGGTATTGAGTCTTTATTGAGTGTCTCTATTAGGTTATCAAGAGTGATGTTATTTTGTCTATATGTGTTAATCATAATTTCTCCAGTATTTGTCAGCTGTGCAGGTGTGAAATAGGTGATGTTTTTTCCCTGTGGTACAAGGAACAAAAAGCATCAATTTTGTTGTAAAACTTGCAGTATTTAAGAAAATAGAAGGTAGATAGAACATGAAGATTTACATTTAAAAGAAAGTAAAAAAATTTGGGTTCCAATGATGATTTTTTAAATCACTGCATCAAATCATTATTGTTCATATTTAGCATAGGTGAGTGAGGAACTGTAGTTATGTCTGGGTACAGCATATTATAAATAGTCCAATAGATGTACCTAAAAAAGATAGCTGATCATAAATGCTTTGAAGTTGGTTTATGAGCAAAAACAAATATCCCTGTGAAGGTGGTGGTCGGTCTGTGGGTGTTATTTGAAGGATGCATTCGAGAGCTGGAAAATTTTTGACAGTTGATTGATTATCAACACATTTTAAATTAATATAAAAGATTCACTATTTGATTTTAATTCAAACAAAATTATGATTGCATTATTTTTTAAAAAGTAAATTTTAAAATATCTTTTAACTTAATTTTGACTCTTGGATTTTTTTTTTTAATCCAAGCAGAGATATTTATTTGCATTACTGTTTTTTAAAAAATATAGAGTTTAAAGCTTTTAAGATGATACTGTTCTATATTATATATCTTACTTTTTAGAATATTTTTTTAAAAAAATGAATTATTTAAAACAACTTACATTATATATGCAAAAGCAATGCAGTCGTATGAGGTTCCTTGCATATATAGATAAACAGCAGCATACATCTACCCGTTCTTTAGCAAGGTGATGGTTAAGTATGGATCATCGGGGAAGTATAGTCCAGGCAATTGTCACTATCGGGAAAGTACAATCAAGGTGTGTTGGCATTCCATGAGCTCCACTCTGTCTAGGGCTTGAGAAGCTGTCTTGGTTTGATAGATTTCAGGAAAGCAGTTGTCCTCAGCACAAAAACATGAATTTCAACACAAAGAAGTGGGTCATTTTTCTCCATGTGAATTCAAACTAAAAAATAGACTGTAGACTGCTTTTAGATCTCCTGCCTTGACTTCAGCTACATCTCATGGGAGCTCTGTATAAATCTGCTACCTATCTTTGGCCAGCTAAAACCAACTGCTGCAAACTTCAGCAAGATGCAAGAAAATATAACTAACTTTTCAGCTAACTAGCTCTTACAAAAACTACTATCCAGACTGCAGCTGATATTTTTATCAGCTATTTTATAGACTCATCTTAGGTGATAATGACACCTTGATTGAAAACAGGTTTTTTTATCTAATCCCTTTTGAAATAAGCTTGAAATTTTTATCAAAGTGTGATATACATGTTTTCACTTAGGGGATTTCTAATAGATAGAAATTTTGTTCAATTAATTAAAAATTTTCAAAAATATCATACTTGTTTTTAAATTTTAAAATCAGAATAATAATAATACAATATTTATATTCAGACCTTTTTAAAAGTTTAATTTATAATAAAATTTTATTTTAAATCAGAGTTATTTAACCCTTTACAGTCATTATTATTCCAAGTAAAATGTAGAAAATATCTACAAAAATTTATGTCTATTTATTTCTACTTTTCCTTTACTTTATATATATGCACACACACAATTATGTTGCTGTATGCCATGTAACCCAGATGGTTACAATATATATTACTCTTCACCTTAAAGAGAAAGATAACATTTTTAATAAAATTATTTAAATTTAAATAAGTTCATATTTATAATTTCATATATGATTGATAGTAATTGTCAAAATATTTGTCATTATATACAGTTTTAGTCTTTTAATTTTATTTTAATTTTAAATATGTTATTTTAGATATCATGTGAAATGTTTAATATCACCTGAAAATTGGTTAGAAAAAATTCAACCATTGTCTGATAAAGTTTGGCATTCCATCACAAATGCTTTAGGAGTTTGCTTAAACAACCCCCAAAATGGTATTTATCTTGAAAAATAAACATTATTCGAAACTTATTTCTGGTAAATATTTTTATATATGTAATCTTTTCTTTTTCAGATTTAAACCAAAAATTCTGCTGTAAACTTTTACCATTTTCATTAAAGTTACTACAGAATTCAAAAAATAGTTCTGTAATTAGCACAGTAGCATCTTTTCTGTGTTTATTAATTGCTAACAATGGTATTTTTATTTATTAGTAATAACATTACTTATAGATATAAATATTGAAAGCAGAATAAAAATTTCCATATATTTATTTAGCTAAATTTTATCTATGAGGTAATTGGGCAAATAGCAAATAAAAATTAGTATTGCTAACTGAAATAACAATAGTTAATAATAATATTATTGTCTAATTCATCTTTAAATCAAAAGGTGATTTTATTTTGCATTGTCAATTTTTTAATTGTTTATTTGTCTAGTTGCATTATAACTGGTAAATATCTAGATAAATACATAGAAATTCCTGTTATACTTTAAATATTTATATATATTCTTTTTATTATAAGTTTAAAATGAAATGTGACTTTTAGTATGTGTTAATATGTATATATGTATTTTTAAAACATTTACTACGAAGATAAGAAATTTGTTATAAAATTTATTCTTTTAAAGTTATATACTCAAAATTAAAACATTTAGAAAGAATTGTTTTATTATATTAAGAATATTCGTTGTTGTTTTTTTTTTCATATATAAGTGTATAATCAGACTTTATTAGAAGAAGAATATCATGGTTTGGCAATCATTGTTAAAACATTGTGCAATTGTATTTTGTACATAAAAGAAGACAAACAGTTTTATAAAACAACCATAGATCTGATAAGTGTTATTGACGTTGCTGTTACAGATAACCGTAAGAATTAATTATTATATTATCATTGTTTTATAAATACAGACAGACACTTGTTAACATGGTAAAAGAATTTTAAGAAAACATTAAATTTCTCATGCTAAATATTTAATTTATTTACTTGATTTCAAAATCTTTACTTTTTTTTTTTTAATGATCATTATTGCTATTACTAAAATTTATTATCTTTAGTACCATTGTAACTATTATAAAAGTTTTATGCATGTGTAAAATTATATAATAAAATGTTTAAATAATTCATTTTATATATAAAAAATATATCCATTTACTTCTGTTTAAAACCCTCTAACCACCATTCCATCCTTTTGTAAAGAAAAAAGGAAAATGAGACTTTTAATTGCTTGAAGTCTTTTAATTATAGAATTATATAAAAATATATGTAACCATTAGAAAACAGTCAACATTTAGACAACCCCAATATAGATAACAATCAAGAATTTCAAACTGTTGTCAAGGCAGCCTTTTAACAATAAAGGTGGGATCCCACCTCTATTAATCATCTCATATACTTGTATAGACACTAAAGATTACAACTTGACCACAGAGATTGAAATTATTGCTGTAAAGAAGTTTAAATAAACCTCTTTAAACAGGTAAATAAAACCTATTCTGAATGCAGACTAATAAATAGTCAATTATAACATTACAAATTGCAATTATAATTTTCAAATTGCATCCAAAGTATTACTTAAATAATAAATGTATTATTTTCAAATTGCACCCTAAGTATTACTTAAATAATAAGTGTATTATTTAAGTAATACTTTGGGTGCAATTTGAAAATTATAATTGCAATTTGTAATGTTATAATTGACTGTTTAGTAGTCTGCATTCAGAACAGGTTATATTTATCTGTTTAAAGACATGTATTTAAATTTCTTTGTATCAATAATTTCAATCTCTGTGATCAAGTTGCAATCTTTAGTGTCTATATAAATATATGAGACCAGTAATAGAGATAGATTCTACCTTTATTGGTAAAAGGTTGTCTGATAACAGTTTGAAATTCTTGATTGTTATCTATATTGGGATTGTCTAAGTGCTGTCTGGTTTCTAATGGTTACTAATAAAGCCATTTAGCCTTGAGCATTATTACACTTATTATTTAAAAAAATTATATGTACACCTGAGTCTCGTTTTACACGATAGATAGGTTCCTCAGAAAACACGCGCAAACGAAATCGCGCAAAAATAGACGTAACTTACATTGAAAAAGGGGGGATGCGGTCTGTGATTTTTTAAAATTCACATAAAAGCAAAGCACCAACGTAAAATTACTTTAAAATTCGCGCAAAAAAAAAATAAGGAAATAAAATATGACTAATAAAAAATTTCAAATTTGAAAAAAATTGATACAAGACAAACTTTTTTTAACTATAATATTTAATTTATTCAAAATAATATATTTTTATGCATAATTTACATTTTTTTTATACACGTTTTAATTATTATCGATATTTGCCGAAAACACGTTTGTTTGCAAACTGAGGAAATACAACTAGCGCTAACTTCACACTCATGTTAGGTCAATAGATTTCTGGTGATGACGTAATTAGTAATTAATCTTTGAGACGATTTTATTAATTGTTTATGAACTTAGACTTACGATAATAAAAAGACATTTATTCACCACTCCTGGGGAAAATTTAATTAAAACTAACAACTAAAAATTAAATTCTTATTTTTGTCTTTAATTTTCAATTCCGTTTAAAAATAAAATTTCGTTTCACTGCTATTACTCACCTTTTAAAAATAAACTTGTGGACACTAAATGATTAATAATTGATTACGTTCTTTTTTAAAAAGCAAAAACAGAATGTGATTTAAAGTGCAAAATTAACATGCACAATGTTTGAACAAATTTACATCATAATCTTGTAAAATTTAATATGTGTATACATAAAATGTGGAAATCATGATTTTAATTTTATTATTGCATAAAATCTTATGCAATAATAAAAAGCACTGAAAAATATTGAAGCACTGAAAATATTGAAATTACTAAGATGAAAGTCGAATTCCAATAATGTGCTATTACTTTCAATATAACGTAAGTGCGCAAAATTTATTATTTAAAGTAATAGCGCATTATCGGAATTCGACTTCCGGTGAACTTCAAAATCGCGTAACTTCAAAATCATGTTAAATAAGTCCGTGTAAAAAGAGACCCAGGTGTATACTCATTTTATTGGAAACAAAATAAAATGTTTAGGACCACAAACGATTTTATATATATATTATTTACAGTCTGTTTTAAATTATCTTTTGCAGGAAAAAATATAATTAAAATTTTAACAATTTAGATAACTACAATTAATATACATTTTTGGTTGTTGTGACTTATACCTAATGTGGCCGCTTTATGGCATTGTTGCTTGCAAAAATAATGAAATGTAATGTTACCGGGCCGATAATTTTTTGCTTTCTGTTCTCCGACAATTTTTCAAAATATTTTTAAAAAATTTATGAACCAACATTATTTTTTAAATTACATTTTTAATTACATTTCAGTGCGTAGCACTGGCATGCAGGCAGGGGGCGGTCTGATGGTTTTGCCAATCCAAATGATCGGCCAATACATGCATTAGTCTGATCAGATGCTTTCAGCGCATAGCACTGAAATGTGGGAGGAGGGAATGATGTTTTTGCTGGTCTGAAGGATCGGCCAATACATGCACTAGTCTAAGCAAATGAAGATTATTATTTTCCAAGGTAATATACAATGACAGCCATTTCATTACTCTCATAGCTGTTTGCCTGCAAACATGGCTTTTCGCATGACTTATGTGAAATGGTTCTGGGTAATACCCTTTTGCAATTGTTTTCACCTTCCAAGATGTGTAGGGAAATGCAGCAATGGGCTTACAATTATTAGTATATAATAGTATGTCCGGTAAGGTGTAAGATCGTTACTTCGAATGCACATAAAAACACACTCACATCTTATGGTAGCGATCTGTGAAGTGTGCGCTATTTCCATAGTGATGCGAAGCACAGTGTGTGACATCATCTATGCCTGCTAATGGCTAATATGAACAGAACTGTTCTATAGGCTGTAAGTTGGGCCGTGTATATTTCTGTGCTTTGTAGAGAAACAATGCCATCAAGTGAACACATTGGGTGTAAGTCACAATTACCATTTTTTAATTATTAAAAGGAAAATTTTAAAAAAATTATCTAAAGAAATGTGTGTTACAATGTGACAAAAGAATGAAATTTAACTATATTAATTTTTAAGCTGTGCTAATTTGAAAATTACATTAAGTGGAGTTTTTTTATATTCTTCAATATGCAATGGCAAAAAAATTATTTTTTGATATTTGTTAATACTAATATTAGATAGTTGTTGTATATTAAAAATAACTGAAAGTTTTTGTGCTTTTTTTTAATAAGTGCAATCATTTTTAGCTTTGTTCTTTTTAATATAATTTAAATATCTCTGCTACTAATTAAATTACCTAGGTATAATGGATATAAAATTCTACATACTTCATTGATTCAATATCTGTGTATGCATTATGATTGATGTTTTGAAACTTTCAGCAATTTAAAACAGTTGTAATAGCATATTAAAAATTCAACATAAAAGTAAATAGAACATAATTTTCAAGAAACTATAATCTTACCGAAGTAAATATTCTATCTTCAGTTTCAACAAATTGTGTTTTTTTGTATGTGTGAATTTTACTTGTTTTAGTATTTTATATTGTCAACTGTAAACTCAACTCTTACAGAAATATTTTGTGATATTTTTTCACTATCTGTTTTTAGTTTTCTCAGACTATGATAAGAAAGCTGAGACAATGCAAAATAGTTTTTTAATATTATTTTTTAAATGTTTTATATTTTTGATTATTATTTAACAGATATGATCAAACAGTTATTATAAATATTTTTCCATTTTTTTTTTGTATGACTCTCAATTGGACCTTTTGCTTCTTGCAAATTATATGCATATTTTTAGCTAGAGGGTAATAAAACAACAACTGAAAAGTTTTAAAAACTATCATTCCCATGTAATTGGCTAACCTGGCAAGAAATCTTTTCTTTTTAATTATTTATTTTTGAAAGACCTTGCAAATGGGTTTATTAATGTTGTTTTAATTTTTTGTTTTTTGTTTTCCAAATCTTGCTCACATTCTTACTCTATTTTAAATTTTATCTTTTTTTTTTGATAATTTAGTTCATTAGTGATTTCTAAAGTATAAAAGTTTTCAATTTTGTTCTCACTTTTGTTCCATTAATTTTTACTTTTTATTTTTTTTCTGTTTTAATCATATTTATGTGTAATCTATGTTTTATTGTTCAGCTTGCTATGGATAGTTTTGATGTAGTATGAAGAAAATCTTTTCTTTATCAAGCTTGTATTAGGTGTTTGTGTTAATAACAACTTTTTTATATTATATATTTAATTCATACTGACATTTTTTATATACTACATTGAAAACAGTTACAATACTGCTTTAATCATCTAAAAATTAATATTATGTATTTTGTGAATTATATGTATTAAATTGCATTTCTATACTATAAATTAAGTTGTTTTATGGCTTTTTTAGTAAAAAAAAAAAAAAAAAAAAACAATTATATTACTAGAAAAAAAATATTTAAAATTTAATGAATTATGTTGGTGGCCTAGTGATTAGCATAGCTGCCTTCCAAGCAGCTGGCCCAGGTTCGCTTCCCAGTCAACGCATTTGCCATATGAAAAATAATAAAAAAATTGACAGATTTAATTACTAGAAGAAAAAAGCTCATATGACTGTATAAGAAATACTTTAACATTGTTGACTTAAATTGGCTCTAGATGTATGGCTAATTTGAAATACAAATAATTGAAATATATTAAATTTATTCTTTCATGTAATTCTTATTTTATTGTTAATTTAATTTTTAAAAATCACTTATAAAATATAAGTGTTCTCTGTGAATGTTAATAAATTTATATTTTTCTATTCTAGAAAAAAATTCAGAAGCCTTATCTACCTTAAAAGCTGTATCTGTTTTAGTATCATTTTTATCTCATGTTAATGATACGCAAGACATTATTAAAATTATACTTACAATAGCTCATTGTATAGAAGTTCAAGGTAGGTGTTATTTCTAAGCAATTTAATAATCCGAAATTAATACATTCATTGACTAAATTGATATTAGTTTTTTTTTTTTAAATATATATTAAAATATAAATAAACTAATATCATACCACTGAACAAACATCGCATGATCACCATTTCCTATACTTACACAAGCTGTTAAAACAAGGGCAAAACTCTCCATTACTTTAGATTGCACTGGATGGCACTACTGTATGAATAATATTATAAAAACATAAATACATCTATGTAATGGTATCATGAAAGTGACTATTCACAAAATAAAAACAAGAACAATAATGTCTCTATTTATTTACATTATATCCTAATTTGAGATAAATAGGTGCAATATAATACTTTATGGATTATATGCCTTTGTTAATAAAATACATTTATGTGGAAATGATAGATGAATTTTTATTTAGGCTAAACTTGTATTCCATTTCCTTTTGAAACTGCTATAATTGCTTATATTTTACATGACCTACCCCTCTCCACACTATCTCATAATACTGGTACACTTGAACACATATATGTTGAAAAGATAAATAGTCACCAATATATGTATTTCATGCTAAACCAGAAATCATCAGTTGGTCCAGATTACCATCTCTACATATATATGCTACAAGTGCTCAGATATATATTAAGATAGCCAAACCTCCCTGAGGCCGAGATTCTTGTCACATGCATGTTGACCTAAGGTCATTCTGACCCCTCATGTACAGAACATAATCCATTTAATACATATACAAGGGATGGGCAGGCATCTCTATTATGTAATAACTGAAACACAGGCTTATTATATACCTGTGTCGATATATGTAATATATAGGGTATATGAGCACAGACTTTCACACGACCCACCACTCTCCACACTATCTCATAATACTGATACACTTGAACACATATATGTTGAAAAGATAAATAATCACCAATATACGTATTTCATGCTAAACCAGCAATCATCAGTTGATCCAGATTTCCATCTCTACACATATATGCTACAAGTGCTCAGATATATATTAAGATAGCCAAACCTCATACTTTAATGGACAGGCTTCAATCCACTCCGCACTCCAACTCTTCAACCGTCCATCCAATAGAAAATCTGATGATGGAATGCTCAAAGGCCACCCTGAGGCTGAGATTCTTGTCACAACCATGTTGACCTAAGATCAATCTGACCCCTCATGTACAGGACATAATCCATTTAATACATATACAAGGGATGGACAGGCATCTCTATTATGTAATAATTTTTCAACATATATGTGTTCAAGTGTATCAGTATTTTAGATAGTGTGGAGAGTAGTGGGTCGTGTGAAAGTCTGTGCTCATATACCCTATATATTACATATATAGACACAGGTATATAATAAGCCTGTTTCAGTTATTACATAATAGAGATGCCTGCCTATCCCTTGTATATGTATTAAATGGATTATGTCTTGTACATGAGGGGTCTGATTGACCTTATGTCAACATGGGTGTGACAAGAATCTCAGCCCAAGCGTGGCCTTTGAGCAATCCATCATCAGATTTTCTATTGGATGGACGGTTGAAGAGTTGTAATGTGGAGTGAATTGAAGCCTATCCATTAAAGTACGAGGTTTGGCTATCTTAATATATATCTGACCACTTGTAGCATATATGTGTAGAAATGGTAAACTGGACCAACTGATGATTGCTGGTTTATTATGAAATATGTATATTGGTGACCATTATTTATCTTTTCAACATATATGTGTTCAAGTGTATCAGTATTATGAGATAGTGTGGAGAGTGGTGGGTCGTCTGAAAGTCTGTGCTAATATACCCTATATATTACATATATAGACACAGGTATATAAACCTGTGTTTCAGTTATTACATAATAGAGATGCCTGCCCATCCCTTGTATATGTATTAAATGGATTATGTCCTGTACATGAGGGGTCAGATTGATCTTAGGTCAACATGGGTGTGACAAGAATCTTGGCCTCAGGGTGGACTTTGTGCATTCCATCATCAGATTTTCTATTGGATGGACAATTGAAAAGTTGGAGTGGATTTGAAGCCTGTCCATTAAAGTATGAGGTTTGGCTATCTTAATATATATATCTGAGCACTTGTAGCATGTGTGTGTAGAGATGGTAATCTGGATCAACTGATGATTGCTGGTTTATCATGAAATATGTATATTGGTGATTTTTATGAAATACGTATATTGGTGATTATTTATCTTTTCAACATATATGTGTTCAAGGGTATCAGTATTATGAGATAGTGTGGAGAGTGGTGGGTCATGTGAAAGTCTGTGCTCATATACCCTATATATTACATATATAGACACAGGTATATAAAAAGCCTGTGTTTCAGTTATTACATAATAGAGATGCCTGCCCATCCCTTGTATATGTATTAAATGGATTATGTCCTGTACATGAGGGGTCAGATTGACCTTAGATCAACATGGGTGTGACAAGAATCTTGGCCTCAGGGTGGCCTTTGAGCATTCCATCATCAGATTTTCTATTGGATGGATGGTTGAAGAGTTGGAGTGTGGAGTGGATTGAAGCCTGTCCATAAAAGTATGAGGTTTGGCTATCTTAATATATATCTGAGCACTTGTAGCATATATGTGTAGAGATGGTAAACTGGACCAACTGATGATTGCTGGTTTATTATGAAATATGTATATTGGTGATTATTTATCTTTTCAACATATATGTGTTCAAGTGTATCAGTATTATGAGATAGTGAGGAGAGTGGTGGGTCGTGTGAAAGTCTGTGCTCATATACCCTATATATTACATATATAGACAGAGATATATAATAAGCCTGTGTTTCAGTTATTATAATTGCTTATATAATACTTCTGGGAAGAAACTTAGCTTGTCTTTAATATTGGTAGTTTAGAATTGGATAAAGTGTTAAAAAGATGGTATCTGAAATTCACTACTATAAACCTCCAGTCATTTTTTTTACTATTAGTTAAATCATTGAAAAGTTTTTTTTTTTTCAAAATAAAACAAGAATTTATTTTAAATAAATAGCAACACATAATATTTATAAACAGTATCACAGTCATATATAATATGTTTAAATCACATTATAATTGTAATAGTTTTTTGTTATTGATATTTGACCAAATTGTCTTTATAGCAAAAATAGTTTTGTATTTAAAAAAACTCCAAAAAGGAATTTCTAATAACTGAAAGGATATACTTAATGGTCATTCTATACATGTATATTTTTCTTAATTCCACTGTTATTACTGCATGATTTTTCCTATAGTAAGCAAACACAGATAGGCTCCTCATTTACTCTCATTATCAAGATTTGTAAGTTTATTTGATTTTATCTCTGAATTTAAAACCAAGAAAACCTCACGGACTTCCTTATCAGATGCCTAAACGTTCCTGAGATATCAGTTGTGTTTGTTGTAAATTCATCAGCTAAGATAGACATTGGTAACTGAAGGCAGAAATTGCTAAGAATCTATGGGTTATAGGTTTAGACTATTATTCTGTGGTAAATTTTTATTTAGATATATAACACTGTAGATTACTTCAAGTGAAGGATAATTACATGAACTGGAAAAAATACTGTGTAATATTAATTGGGACATTATTGCATTTTGCAAAATTTGAAAAAAAAAAATGAAGACATAATTGATTTGAAAAATGGACTTGGCATAAATATTGTAAGCATAAATAGAATGTATTCATTACAAATAAAAAATCAAAGAATAACATGATGGATCTGATAGAGTGGTATGATTAATTATTCAGTTTAATGGGAAATTCTAAATCCAGATTATTTAGTTTTACACATAAACAAATTTTTATCTGATAAAATATAGGTGCTTTTAATCAGACTAAACATTGTCATGTGGGATTTTAATGTTAGAATTAGAAAATGATTGAATGAAAACTGAAAAAAAGAAAATGAAACTTGGGGAATTTTTAGGAAAAGAAAAATAGTATATTATGATTTTTTTTTTTTAAAAAAAATCAAATTGAAAATGGTTATAAAAATATCTGAATAAAGGTAAAACAGAATTGGATAATATTTTGACTAAAGGTATAGAAATAATCAACAATTGATGAGATGTGTGATATATGTTAATGAAAAGCTATAAAGATAAAAGTTATTAAAAAATTTAGTATCAACTTTAGAAATATTTCAATCAATTTAAACTACAACTTCTAATTGTTTTCAAATATTAATAAACTTTGATGTTGGTTTAGTTTAAGTGAATTCAACAAGAAACTAAACTCTTACACAAATAGCTGGCATAAAAAACAGGTAAGTTAATGCCTAAAAGTTTTTAAAATGATCGCTTATAAAGAATTGACTAATTTAATATCTGTAAAGTGCTATGAATTGTTAAGGAGAGCAACTATAAACAACACCTTTATATTGGAAAGAAAACTGTTTCAGCTATGAGATCAGAAGGTGGCACTATCATGAAGTTTATGGAAGAGTCTTTAAAGAATTGTATAATAGTAAAGATGAAAAAAAAACAAAGAAACCTAAACAATTATGACAGTGTAATATTTTAAAAGAAGTGAATCATTCAATTAAATCTATGAAGAGAGAGAGAGAGAAAACAATTTACTTTTTCACTATCAATTAAAATATGAATCAAACCAAGTGCTTGAAATGAAAACATCACTTTTAAATATTTTAATGATGAAATTTTTTTTTTTAAAATTGGAAACAAATTATTTAAGGCATTAAAAGCGCCTAATATTGAAATGCTGAAGACATGTTTTAATTTTTGTATTCAAAATTGTCATTTCTGATTTTGGTCTTCCTGTTTTATTATTGTTTCTTTATAATAAAAGTCAGAGATCTAAATGATATTGCCAGTAAAGAATCAGTTATGGCACATTTAAAGATAGATTTTCTCATTTTAAAATTATAAAAATTTTAATATATATATTACTATTAAATATACAGAATATGATGTAAAGAGTATATTGAATATTATTCTTATCTTACTGATATATGATAACTTTAATAAAAATATTTTTAATAATATTTAAATGATAATAGCAAATTTATTGCATTAAATAAATTATTCAGAGTACAGTTAAAGATGCTGTATTACAAATAACTTTGAACTACTGTCATATTACTATTAGCTTAACTTTATACTATATTACTTTGTGGAAACAACTTAATAATTGCTAAAACAAGACAAAAAAAGCATAAGTTATTACCAATATTGTCCAATGTTCTTTAACTATTGTCACATAATGATAGAAACAATATTATAATTTCTTAATACTAAACGGATTTGTTTCAATTAATTGTTAAATTCTAATTCATAATTATCAAACTTTATTTTATTTTTATTTTTTTTGATAAGCCATTAAATACTATTTTAATCATCTTTATTTTTACCTTTAGTCCTACTTTCTTGCTTTTATCTGATAGATTTTGTAACATTTTCTAAAGCTCTGAAGCCTTATTATCATCTAAAATTTAAATGACTTAAGTAATGTCCATTTATTTTTATTATTATTAGTTTCCCATTTAAATTTGAAAATTTACTTTTTTTTTACATTGCTGTAAAAGTTTGCATTATAGTATTTTGTCCATTTATTTTTATTATTATTAGTTTCCCATTTAAATTTGAAAATTTACTTTTTTTTTACATTGCTGTAAAAGTTTGCATTATAGTATTTTTTAGAATTTGTGAATATCTTTTAAATCAAACTTTTTATTCTAAAGCTTTAATCACCATCAAAATATTTATAAAATCTGTTGCCTTTTCATATCTACTATGTTATAACCATTTTTAAACCTAACCTGTTTTTTTTCCTTAGTTTGAGCCCAATGTTCTCTGTAGATAAACTATAATGATCTTAATAAATTAAAATACCTTATATAGAGATGATAGATGTCTGATATGTCTATAACTTCTATTTATTTTTTATCACCTTTTTAAAATATTAATGCATGCAAACCATTACTTCTATTAATAACTACATCTTTTTTGTATAATATTTTTATATTTGTAATACTTGATAAATTTTCCCAACTTTTTCTTCATTCATTCTGTCGTGCTTTTGAATGTTACATAATGCCATGCTCTTGTAACATTTTTTTTTTTTTCAAATTCTGAAGAATATTTATCAAAATGTAACAGCAGTGATTAGATTACATAATGGTAATAATAAGATTAATATTGAGAAGAGTGTATGACAGGACAGGTGATTTCATATTTCTAAAACTTTTTATAACAGCCTTACAAGAACTATTTTGTAGATTAAAATGGGAAGCTAAAATTCAAAAACAATGGAGATTATTTAAATCATCTAAATTTTGAAGCTAAATGTGGTAAATTATATAAATAATGCTCCAGACCTTTAAAAAATGATATAAAATCTATCAAATGAAAGCAAGAAAATAGAATTAAAAGTAAAAACAAAATGCTTATCAAAAAGAAATAAAATAAAATTTGATAGTCATGAATTAGGAGTTAACAACTACAAACATCTTGGAGATTATCTGTAAAGCTGGAAACATAATAGATAAATTGAATTCATAGAATTAAATTCAGATTAAGTGATTTTAATAGAAATAATTTAATATTCAAAGGAAATATCTTTGATGAATGGGTTTTATTAAATGTGTTTTAGTAATGTTATTATATGGGTTTAAGATTTGGATATTTAATAAACAACAATGCAGGACCTTTAATCACATAGTAAAGTATATATAGATTTATGTTGGGAATAATAAAGAGGTCAAAAACGAAATGCATGGATGAAAGAACAATCAGATATTATTTACATCATTAAAAAATTGAAATTGAATTGATTGGGCACTTTTCTAGAAAAAATGATAATAGGTGAACAGTTAAAATCTTAAATAGATCCAAGAAATTATAAAAAATCCAGAGAGAGACCACATATGAGATGGAAAGATGAGAGAGAGTTTGTTGGAATGATATAAAGAGAATTTATAGATCAAAGTAACTAGATTACTTGGACTGAACATTAATTGTTAGTGAATTGACAATCATTAAAAATGATGATAATATTTTAAAAAAAAAAGCTTTCCAATTTAGTTTATTTTTAAAGTGAAAAACATTGCTTGAATATCTTTTAAACAAAAAAATTTATGCTAGTATATTCTTAATTAAAACTTTAGTATAATGTATTTATTGCTAAAGCATTTTAATAATATAAATTATATATTTTAATATAATATTTAAATACAAATATATTGTCTATACTGAACTTAATGTAATTAAGGAATTTTATATTTTATAGCTATAAATAATTATAAACATAAATCATTATATAAGTAAATATCTATAAGCAACAGGTATGAAATTCCATTCTAATAACAGTATGGATATCTTTTTTTTTTTTTTTATGTCATCATCATTTTCAACCATTATCAATTCACTGTGGGATGAAAATATCCATGTTTCTCTGATCTATAGTCTGTCATCTCTATATCATATTAACAAACTTCATTATTTCATTTATCCATCTTATATGTTATCTTTTTCTAGGTCTTATAATAGTCATGTGGGATCCAGTTTCTTTGACTTTCCATCTGTTATATCTCATTCTTTTAATTTTTTCAGTGGTACATGTTTATTCTCTCACACAAGTATTTTGCCCCAAATTCTTTTTTGTTATTCTCAGTGTGCATTTCCCCATACTTTGTTGAGTGATTTGAACGAATTGTTCTTATGTTCAATGTCCAAATCTCAACTTCATAAGTAACAACTGGTAAACCCTATATACTAAAAACTTTTCAAACATAAAGTTTATATTTCATTTTGATATTGAATTATTGCTACCAAAAACACTCCATCTACCCAAGATATATGAAGTTGTTAACTTCTAATTTATGATTATTAATCTTTACTATCTTTTTCTAAAAATATTCATTAAACATTACTTTAGACTTTTTAGTATTTAATTTAGTCTTACTTTTTACTTTCATCTGTTAACTTTTACAACATCCTGAAGTTCTGAAACATTTCTTGCAAAAATAACCACATTATCTAAAAATAGATAAATAATGTCCATATATTTTTATTTCCTTTGCTTTCCATTTTAATTTACAAAATACTTCTTGTAAAACTGCTGTAAAAAAGGTCTGGAGATTGACAATATTAATCTTCTTAATATCATCATGTAATCTAATCACCCCTGTTGCATTTTGATAAACATTCTTTAGAATATGACAATATTCTCGTTTTATATCTTGATAATCCAAAGATAAAATTAAATGCATTTTTATAATTTACAAATACAAAACATAATGACAACTCATGTTTATTAATTCTTTCTATAACTTCTCTCAATATCTTGGATATGATCCACTGTGATAAACTATTTTTAAATCCTGCTTATTTTTTTGGATTGGTTTTGAATCCAAAGTTTGTTATACAGAATATGAGTTGTTATTATCTGATAAAGATTTTATATATAACTAATGGAGAACTGATAGATTTATAATCATTTTGTACATCTTCATTATAGTTTTGTCATTCATTTTTTGAGTTCTTTGCCTGTTTCTTTTAAGATATCAATAATAATTCCATCATTCCCTAAAGCGTTTATTCTTCTTCATAGATTTAATTGCATATTTTACTTCTTCATCTTGGAAATTGACAAGATGTAGTAATTGTAATGATTTGTTTTCTTGTTTTTATTGCTTATTTCTTTGTAGTGATTTGTTTTCTTGTTTTTATTGCTTATTTCTTTGTAGAACTACATATTTCATGATGTCATATTTTTTTTAGTAATAATTCTATCATTTGTTATTACAGAAATAACTTTTTCTACAATACCAAAATGTTGTTTTACGTATATGTCAAACCTTTGTTTTTTTCTACAACTTTTCTTGTCAATTCACAGTTATATTTTCTTATATCATTATTACTTTCTTTTGTTACTATTTTATATAATTCCAAATATTCAATTTTTTATATTTCTTTTTTTTTTCTTTATACATTTTTTTGTCTCAGTTGAAAATTTACTGGTTAATTGCTGTGTTTTTTTGTACCAATTATCTTCTTATTGATTTCAGATAAATTTGAATCATCTTCAGAATCTGTCAATACTTTAAATGATTAGCAAGCTCTAATTTAAATTCATTGGAATTTTTCTGAAGATTAAAATATCAATTATTAATAATGAGCAACAGTTTAAACTTTGTGGCTAATTATTCTAAAGTGTAGAATATAAAATGTGATAACATGCATGAGCACACAAAGCTGAAGATAAATAAAGAATTTTTATATATATATATTTTTAATTATGTGGCTAGTGTGTTTTTTAATAATTTTCTTTCTCTAGTTTTGCATGTTTTACATTTCACTAATCAATGATCACTTCCTGTGTTGAATCTATTAAGAACATTATAATCCTGAAATACATACTTTTTGGTAGTCAAAATCTAATCCAATTCTGCTGTACTTTTCATTTGGATACTTTCATGTTTATTTCCATTTAGGGTTTTTCTCAACAAAAGAATTCATAATATACAGTTGTTCTTTCTCTGTAAATTCTACACGCTATGTCTTCTTTTATTATAGTCATCATAGCCTAATCTACTCACAGCAATCCAATAGTTTTCCAATTCTAGCATTAAAGTCTTCCATAAGAATTTTAAAATGTGATATCATGTGATTAATGCATTTTGTTCAGCTATATAAAAATCCTTTCCTTCATCATAGTAATAACTAATTGGAGCTTAAATCTGATTATTTGTATTTGGGATATTCTCTTAAGTTGAATAATTAATCTTTCCATTTAGTGTTGTTCTTTTATTTTTATTTCCAATGAATCACACTCCCTTTATACATCCAATACTAGTTTTTTTATAATAAAGTACATATCCATTTTTCAAATCCTTCTCTTCACCTTCTAACTTTACAAAATTTAATTAACATCCCATTTAATATTAGGCAATATTTTTTTCAACTCATGTAATTTTGCTTTTCATGAAATTTTTCTGCTGGTGTATGTAGTTAAATAAAAAGTCATCATTGATTGACAGCCTGGATCCACAATTAGATGATCTTTAGCACCTTCTGCCTTTGTCCACCAGCCATTATCTTGGTTGATGACTTTACATCTTTTCTCTGTTATGTTTGTATATAATAATAAAAAATTATTCATGCGTATTCAGTCTATCTTCAGGAAAACTCAAACAAAGAATAAAGACTTTTATGTTTTTTAAATCTTGGAGGTAAAAAACCTTTACCAAGATTAATTATTTCTTCCATTACATTCCCGTCTGTATTAATATTCTACTCGAAGTAAATACACAATTGTTATCAATTCATTACTATTAATTTTTATTTTGTCTTTTTTTTTTTTCGAAAAGTCATTGAACATAATGATAATCTTTTTTTAATATTTAACATAAGTCATACTTTCTTATTTTTATCTGATAGTTTTTATAAAAATTCTTGCTAACAAATTACAGTACTCTCATATCTAAAATGTTCATACACATGATTTTAATTATGCACAATTCAAAACAATTTTAACTAAAAAAATTATCATTCATTTTCATTTACTATATGACTAATCTCATAATAATAACAGCTGCAAAGACAAGAACATATGGAATGAACATTAGGAATTTGCTAGCTCAATTCTTTTAAAGGTTCAGAGAAGAATCAATAGTAAATTCTTTTCTAGAGAGAAAATAAAATCATTATATCCTATTTTAATAGTATTTATTATTTGCTTTCATATACACAATAAAATCATTATATCCCATTTTAGTACCATATATTATATGTTTTTGTATATACACGCACCTATATAAATATATGTATTTTTTTTTATTTTAGACAATTTGATTTCTTTTAATGAAAGTAATGGATTGGCTGTAGTTCTTAGACATTTTATTGCTATTGAAGATGAAGAATTTTATAAAATTGTTAAATATTTATTACAGATATTAGGTTAGTTTTCTCATGTATTTCAAAACTCTGATTTAGGAATAATTATTTTATAAAATATTTATGTATATTTAGATAATTTTTCTGGTTTTCTGAACATTTTTCAAGAACCGCCTGATAATACAAAAGTAAAGATAGCGGATGATACAGATAAGTAAGATTTTGTTCTTATTTATTAATATTGATATGTGATGAATATATTGTTGAAATAATTAATATCTAGAAACAGATTGTTTATGTAGTTTTATTAAAATTATAATGAGAATTTAAATAAAAATTTATTTATAACAATAAACTTTTAAATACAGAGTTAGTTGAAATATTGGATTATTTAGATTTATTGGCTGTTGTCTCATAATTTTTTTCTTCTTATTAAAATCATCTATTGACTTCTCATCTTCTTTTTCTCTTCCAGAAGTAATAAATTTTTCCCCAAGTAACTAACAAAATTGTCACTTTTATTTTTCAATTTGGTCAAAAAAACAAAAGCCTGTTGGTGTTTGTTTATAGTAAAATATATTTTATAACAATTTGTAAATATATATCATTAAAAATAAAATACATGTCGAAACCCAATGTAGGAAGCTGTGTTAGGGGGGGGGGGGCTCCTGTCATCAGCCTGTGCCTCCTACAGAAACCTAAACAGATGAATGTCATAGGACTACACTCAGTCAAAATCTTATTAATACAGTGTTTTCATAATGTACTTACCAGATTATTTATGAAAAACCCAGATATGGAAGGGCCAATATTCCCAGAAGAAATAACACCTACCGATAGGCCACCTCCCAAAAGTGGAAGGCTCTGGATCCAAAAGCGAATCTCTATAGTATTTAACCATCTAAAAATGAAGAAGCCAGGAACAATGTTTAATAACAAACTAAACTACTGGAACACATATGATCTTATGAATCCAGAAGAAACTAAAATTGACAATATTTTTTCGATTGGAATATCGAGGTTCTCCAGGTTGACCAAACGTCTAAAATTGGAACCGAGGTTTGTTGATTTTTTTAATCAAGGTTAACCTTGGGGCCTTGCCTACTGCTGACTTCCTACATAGTAAAAGGAATTATAATCTGGACCCTATATGCGCACTGTGTAGGCATAGTGATGAGACAATGACACATATATTGGAGGAGTGTCAAATTTGGAATAGCATAAGAAACACTTTTAAATCTCTCATTAAAAACAAAGAATCAGCTTGTGTAAATTTGACTAAGGCCTTCAAGAGTGGACATTTGGGGGTCATAAGATTGGCAACATTTATAAATTTTTCCATTTGGTCATTGAGAAATAAGACTATCTTCGAAAGTGGAGAAGAATATGACATAATGAAAATGTCTTTACACTTACTAAAAGAAATTAAAGAATTAGACCAAAAATTTTCTCAGAATTGGATGTTCAACCAGACCTGGTCCCTAATAAACCTAAAACAAGAACCATTTACCTAAAACATTCCAGATAAACTTTATATGGAAGAGATCCAAGAACTAGAAAATGCCATTCTAAAGTTACTCACCTAATTGATGAATAATAGGAAAGGGCTTTCATTTGATTTACGGATCAGTTTTAATCAATGACCCAATAATATATTAAGACTGCTTTAACAATGCTTAATGATAACCGATTTGTTTACTGTAAAGAATCTATGATATATTTCATGTAATTTTCAGTCTTACGTATGAAAACCTACTTTAAAGCAATTTTTATCAATGCAATCCCTATATTGGATTGGCTAACCTCATGATCTATAAGTAAAGTGTATGGATTTCATATATGATTCATAATGATTAATCTATCGATATTTAAAATGTTAAAAAATACACACAGAAACATTGGAAATGCTCTTTACTTGATAGGATAAAACCCTATAGACTAAATAAATGGCCAAATATGGTTTTAATCATT
Organism: Epiperipatus broadwayi; assembly: GCA_028023455.1. Classification (NCBI taxonomy): domain Eukaryota; kingdom Metazoa; phylum Onychophora; class Udeonychophora; order Euonychophora; family Peripatidae; genus Epiperipatus; species Epiperipatus broadwayi. The sequence continues at coordinate 3,494,184 of JAQFVV010012464.1, forward strand.
GTCCACATGTTCATAAATTAAACAAACTTATATGTGTTTGAATTGACTAACACCATCATATATGTTATATACATGATCAGATTAATGTAAATGGGTCATTACCATGATTTCTGGAATGGGAAGTTATATGTCTTCAATTTCTGGTGATAACTAATGTCTTAATGTAATTGATACGAAATTAATTGTTTTTTGTTTATATATACAAGTGTAACCTCTGATGGCTGCAGAAAGGAGTTTGCTATTAACTGAAAGGAGACCCTGTGATTCCTCTTGGAGGCCTTAAAGGAACCGAGCAGGGCAAATTCCTAATGTCCACTCCATACGTTCTTGACGTTGCAGCTGTTATTACTATGTGATTATTCATATAGTATACGAACATGGATGGGCCGCTCACCAACATGCATTAGCCAGCGTGGTGAGTTTATTGGCTTTTTATCTCTGAGTTTAAGATCAAGAAACACCATGGTCTTTCTTCTCAGTGCCTGATAAGGCAGAATGAATGTTTGTGTAAATGATAAATATTTTTCCAATACATATATACAATTATGACACACAAAAATAAAGCATGGCCCTTATTCCCAGGAGGCTGTAAAGTCACCAACCAAGACAGCGGTTGGTGGCCAAAGGCGGAGGGTGCTAAGAATCCCCTGATTGCGGACCCAGGCTGCCATTTGATGACGACTTTTTATTTAGGTACTTGCAACTGCAGATCACTTTCAAGTGAAGGAAGATTGCAAGAATTAGAAGAAGAACTGTCTTATATTAAATGGGACATTATTGGACTTTGTGAAGTTAGAAGAAAAGAAGAAACAATTGATTTAAAAAGTGGACATATACTCTATTATAAAGGCACACATATTGGAAATACAAGTGGAGTAGGATTCATTATAAATAAAAAGTGGAAGAACAATATTGTGGAGATTGATGGGGTATCGGACAGAGTGGCAAGATTAGTTATACAACTTAATAGCAGATACCGAATGCAGATAATTCAGGTTTATGCCCCAACAAGTTCTCATAGTGATGAAGTAGTAGAAGATTTTTATATGGATGTACAAAAGGCTTTCGATCAGAGTAAACAACATTTTAAAATTGTTATGGGAGACTTTAATGCTAGAATTGGTAGACAAATGAAAGATGAAATTGCTGTAGGTAATTTTGGTTATGGTAATAGAAATGAGAGAGGACATAGACTTGTGGAGTTTGCAGAAAAAGAAAAACTTTATATTATGAATTCATTTTTTGAGAAAAATGTTAAAAGGAAATGGACATGGAAGCATCCAAATGAAGGTACAGCAGAATTGGATTATATTTTGACTAACAGAAAATACATATTTCAAGATTGTAATGTTCTTAATAAATTTAACACAGGAAGTGATCATCGATTAGTAAGGTGTAAGTTACATGTTAATGTAAACTAGAAAGGCAAAAATTATTAAGAAAAACAATATTTACAGTTGATATTCCTAATCTTCAGAAACATTCTAATGAATTTAAATCAGAACTTACAAATAGGTTTCAAGTGTTAGGAGATTTTGAACATGATTCAGATTTGAATGAAATTAATATGAAAATAACTGTTACACTTTTAAAAACTGCAAAAAAGATAGCTGGTAGAAAAAAGCAGCAATTGACTAATAAAATTTCTACTGAGACTAGAGAATTTATGAAGATATACAAAAATGATGTATTAAAAAGAATTGAATATCTCGAATTTTGTAAAATGGTACAGAAAAGAGTTGAAAATGATATAAGAAAGTATAACTGTGAAATAGCAAGGAAAGCTGTAGAAGAAAATAAAAGTCTCAAAAATGTTAAACAACATTTTGGTATTGGTAGGAAATTTATATCTGCAATAAGAAAAAAAGATGGAATTATTACTAAAAAGAGAGATGACATCATGAAATTGGTAGAAGATTTTTATCAAGAATTATATAGTAATAAAGAACAAGTACCTCCTATATCTATTACATCTTCCGAATTGCCCAGAATTTTAAATGAAGAAGTGAGACATGCAATTAAGTGTATGAAGAAAGGAAAGGCTCCAGGAAATGATGGAATTATAATTGATATATTAAAAGAAGCAGGTGAAGAAATAGAAACAATTTTAGCAAGGTTATATACCAAATGTCTAAATGATAAAGATGTACCGGAAGATTGGAAGAATGCAGTAATAATATTAATATTTAAAAAAGGTGATAAAGAAGATATTAGAAATTACAGACCTATCAGCCTTTTATCAGTTTTATATAAAAATTTTACCAAGATAATTACAACTCGTCTACAGAGAAATTTGGATTTCCACCAACCAAGAGAACAAGCTGGATTTAAAAGTGGTTTTAGTACAATAGATCATATCCAGGTATTGAGAGAAGTCATAGAAAGGACAAACGAATATGAGTTGTCATTATGTTTTGGATTTGTAGATTATGAAAAGGCATTCGATTCTATACACATTTCTTCAGTGATTAAAGCGTTGGTTCATCAAGGTATAGATCCAGGATATTGTCATATTTTAAAGAATATTTATAAAAACGCAACAGCAACAATTAGATTACATAATGATACTGGAAAAATCAACATTGAGAAAGGTGTAAGACAAGGTGACTCCATATCTCCAAAACTCTTTACAGCAGTGCTGCAAGAAGTATTTTGTGGATTAAAATGGGAAATTAAAGGAGTGAAAGTAAATGGAGAGTATTTAAGTCATTTAGATTTCGCAGATGATGTATTTGTTTTTGCAAATAATGCTTCAGAGCTGCAGAAAATGTTGCAGGAGTTAGCAGATGAAAGTAGAAAAGTAGGACTAAAGATAAATGTTAAAAAGACTAAAGTAATGTTTAATCGATTTGCTCAAAATATGAAAATAAAGATTGATTATGAAGAATTAGAAGAAGTTAACAGTTACAAATACCTTGGTCAGATTATTAATACAGATGGAAACATAATGGAGGAAATTAATCATAGAATTAAACTTGGTTGGAGTGCTTTTGGTAGAAATAACTTGATACTAAAAGGAAATATGCCTATGAGTTTGAAAAGGATGGTTTTTAACAAATGTGTTTTACCAGTTCTTACTTATGGATCTGAGACTTGGACACTTAATAGAAGAGCAATACAGAGACTTCAGACCACTCAAAGGAGTATGGAGAGATGTATGTTGGGAGTAACAAGAAGAGATCGAAAACGCAATGTATGGGTAAGACAACAAACAGGTGTTACTGACCTTATTGAAAAAATTAAAAGATTGAAATGGAGTTGGGCTGGACATATTGCTAGAAGAGATGATAATAGATGGACAATTGAAATTTTAAACTGGATTCCAAGAGATTGTAAAAGACCCAGAAAGAGACCACATGTGAGATTGATGGATGAAATAAGAAAATGTGCGGGGGTGTTGTGGAGAAGAGAAGCTAAAGATCAGAGAAGATGGATTAAACTTGGAGAGACCTCCATCCTGCAGTGGATTGATAATGGTTGATGATGATGATGATGAACCTCTGATTTTGTTGACTGATCTATCGATATTTAAAATGTTAAAAAATACACACAGAAACATTGGAAATGCTCTTTACTTGATAGGATAAAACCCTATAGACTAAATAAATGGCCAAATATGGTTTTAATCATTGTCCACCTGTTCATAAATTAAACAAACTTATATGTGTTTGAATTGACTAACACCATCATATATGTTATATACATGATCAGATTAATGTAAATGGGTCACTACTATGATTTCTGGAATGGGAAGTTATATGTCTTCAATTTCTGGTGATAACTAATGTCTTAATGTAATTGATACGAAATTAATTGTTTTTTGTTTATATATACAAGTGTAACCTCTGATTTTGTTGACTGGTCTCCTTTGAGATTGATATGTAAATGTTCTTCCTTTTGTAAATGATTCTTATGGTTTGTGAATAAAATTTCCTTTTGAAAGATAAAAATAAAATACATTTAAAAATAATAAATTATTTAAAATGTTATAGATAGTAAAATAAAAAAGAATAAATATTTTTACAATTGTTAGCATTAAAAAAAGGTCTGCATAAAATAATATAATAATTGCATATAATCTCAAATTATCTATAGGGAACAATATGAATTTAATCATAAATTTTGTTTATTTAAATGATTGTATTGAACATTATATATATGTATATAGTAATGGTATAAGATCATGGTGGTGGGAATGTATCTCATCACTATTATCATCAGCCATTATTTTTATAGGCTACCACAGCAATCATTAATCAGTGCTAAGTGATAGCTTAGGGCAGGCAATCAACAACATCCCCACTTGCACCATTAACATTTATCATCCACACCCAGAACACCTGAAACTTTTGAGACTTAGTTAATTGTTCTGGCTCTCTCAGGATATTATGCTACCATGAAAATAGTAGTGTGCACTTGATTCAGCACCAAGATTATAATGGAAGAAACATTGTTAAATCATGATCTTTATTTAGCTGATAAAGGCATTATTACAAGCAAGTTAAACAAAAATGCAATAAAATGATAATTATAATTTTTACCATGCAACAAATTTCTCTTCCCAAACTTATAAAATCAAGTTTGGTGATAAATTTAAAAAAAAAAAATTATATATTCCTAACATAGATATATAATCATAAAATTATTAAACTAGTTTATACAGTGAAGATCAATGAAACTTGTCTTCCACAATAGTATCAGTGCTTAGTTTATTAGTGCCTAAGCTTCAACCTTAGATAAAGAGAATTCAAAGGAAAGCTTTGTATTTTTTTTATTGGGTAACAGCAATATCATTAAAAGAACTTTTTTTCTTGAAAATTTTAATGCATGTATTGATACAAATAGTAGATTTTGGTCAAAAATTATGGAAAATAATAGTATTCATGCTGTAAATTCAAATGGTTTGTTATTATTAAATTGTTGCCCAACATATGGATTACCTATTACAAACATTTTGTTTAGGCAGAACAACTACCATAAAGGAGCATGAATATATCCACACTCAAAACAATGACATTTAATAGTTTTTATTATAGTTAAGAGTCAGAATGTAAAAGAAGTTTATATGTGAATACTTAGAAGTGTATAGTGTTGAACAGATCATAGATTAATATGTTCCATGATTAAAATGATAGTTGCATTAAAAAATAGATATTCCAATCATATTCACAAGAAAATTAATGGGTTTTTTAAAAAGAATCTTCTATATGTATTAAATTTTAATAGCTATTAAACATTAAAATTGGTAATTTGGATATTTAGGACTGTCATTTTACTGAAGCATAGAATTCTCTTAAAGAGTATATTATGGATATAACTAAATTTATTCTTGGTTTCATTAAAAAGAAGAATTATGAGTGTGACAATAATATTATTATTAGTTTATTTTATTAAAAAGAAATGTAGCATTTTCTTCCTAGCAGAATAATAAATTAAATGTGGAACTTCATAATAAATATAGATATCTGAAAGCATAAGTTCAATGACTGACAAGAAGGCTTAAAAATATTTAGTGAATTAAAACAATGAAGATACATTTCTTGATCATAGTATTCTAGATGATCTTTGATATATTAAAAAGTAACATATAGTCTTGAGAAACAATATCACAATACTACTAAATTCAATATTGGCACTTTCTTATGTAATGACAATGAAATTTTGAACAGATAAAAGGAGTATTTTGATTATCTTTTGAATAATAATATAAGAATTGAGATGATAACTTTTATTGGTATATCCATTTTATCTATTCTTTTCCAACTTAGTGAACTCAGAATAGTTTTTTGTAATCTTAAAATTGGAAAAGCTGCAGATTCTGATGAAATACCTGAAGTTTTAAAATTTTATAGTGAGATATTAAGATTCAAAAATATTGAAATTTTTTAAATTTATATGGACTCATAAAATTGTACTATCTGATCTTAAAAATGTTTTTATTATTTAATTTTTAAAAGTAAAGGAATAGATAAAATTGCAGTAATTATCATGGAATATCATTATTATTTATAATTGTTTTCCAGAGACTCAATGTGGTTTTAGGCAAATGCAGCAAAAGTGTTGGGAACAAAGAAGTGATTTATATAGCTTTTATTGATTTGATCAAAGCATTTGATTCCATTAATAAGACAGTTCTATGGCATTGTTTGAAATTAGTTGGTTATCCACCAAAATTTATTCACATTATACAGCTTCTACATGATTGAATGAGAGATAGTGTTATTACAATGGATGGAAACATGATATATTTGAAATGAAAACCGGTGATAAAGAAGGATATGTATTTGCTTCAACATTATTTTCAATTTTTATGATTGTTTTTTGAATTGTTTATAGATGACTTAATCAAACAAGGATCAAGATATAATGCAGATTTGATAGTGGAAATTTTCATTTGAATCAATTAGAAGTGAAAACAAGAACTTTTTCTTTTATTTTGGATATACAGTATGCTGATAATCTATTTTTTCTAATTCAAAAGTGGATTATAGAATGTACTTAATGTTTTAAATGCAACATATATAGAATTAGTATAATAATTAATGTTCAAAAAATTAAGATTCTTCAGCATCCAGTGATGCAAAAAAAATCCTCAGCAATTTTTAGCTTGGATAGTTATCAATTATATCTTGTTAATTTTATAAATATAATGGTTAACTTAGACATTGAGGTACAACACAGACTTTATTGTATTGCTGCTGCTTTTAACAATTTAAAAGATAGAGTATTTTATTAAAGAGAAACTACTAAGTTAACTGTTTGTAGAGATGTTATTTTAAACAAGGTAAAACTCTCTATACAGTAGTGCCACCCTTATGTGCTAGTATAAGAGATAATGATCATGTAATGTTATTTTATTTAATATATTATATGGAAATGAGACTTGAATACTATCAATACATTATAAAGGCACCAGAGAAGCTCTATTAAAAACACTTTGTAAAATTTTAAAAATACAATAGCAAGATCATTAAAACAATCAATATATCCTTCAACTTACTGGATGTGATATTACAGAGGTCACTATTGTAAAATCACATATAATTGGGCATGTAAAATGAATGAATAATGGAAGATTTCTTAAATAAGTGTTTTATGTTGAACTTGATCGTGGTTTTCATAGGAAAGGTAAACTCTATCTCTGTTATAATGATTATCTCAAGGAAATTCTAAAGGAGTGTGATATTAATTGTTTCCATTGGGAAAATATGGCAGAGTATAGAATACATTAGAGAAGTATGTATTGAAGTATTTCAGAAAAAAAAACATTTTTCTGCTGAAGATATTAAAATAACAATAACATTGAAAAATATCAAATAAATAGGAAAATGGACCAGCATGTTACATTCAGGAACATATTTGTAGTTTACAGATTGGTTCGTACTGACATCACAAAACTCGTTTCAAAAGAAGTTTTTTTTCTCTTTTTTTTTTTTTTTTTTAACAATGACCATATTGTTGTTATTATCATTATATTTTTTTTTTTTATTGCTTCCCATAGCTTTTGTTATATACTTTTTATAATTTTTCTCACAATATTAAAAACATGCTTTTTATAAAATCTTTTAATATTGCATTTATAATTATAAGATTAATTTATTTTTCAGACATTTTAACATGCCCGTTAATCAAGAAAAACAAATAACACAGAAGAATCAAAATCTTTTCTGTCAGAAAAAAGTAAGTTTAAACCCTGAAGAAAAATTTTAGAATAAATTTTTATAAAACATGTAGCATTTTCAGTTTCACTTTACAAAATGAGAAAATTGCATTTGCCAGAATGCAGTATTTATATTTATCATATTAACATTTTTCTTGAATCAGTTACCTTCAGGTAGTCTTCACAAACAGCCTCTATTTTTAAAAAACCTCATTAAAAAAATTATTTGAATGTAAATTTTTTAATATTAGTGAATTTCTTTAATATGAATTTGATATCAGAAAATTAAAATCAGATAAATTTTCCTCAAGCAATTATATGTATAATGTAAAATTAATTTAATCTTTTTTCTGACTTTTATAATAATATGAGTTTTAACATAGTAATATTAATTACCTGCTCTTTTAAAATATCAATAATAATTTTTTTTTTTTTTTAAATATTTCATTCTTTTCACAGATTCTTACTTCATTTAAAATGTTTATTAATTCGGATGTGTAATTGTAGAGGTTACTTTGTTTTCTTGTTTTTTATTATTATATAATTTTTTGTGCATCTCTTAAACTTGTCATGATGTTGTCCCTATCTTTAATAATTGTTGCATCAGAATTCTGGATATTCAGTTTTTAATCGATTGCTTTTACATATTTTCATATTCCTTCTTTTCTTTGTACATTGTCTTATTTTAAATGAAAATTGTCATGGCCCAAAGAATTCCACTAATGTTACCTATGGTTATAACAGCAACCAAAAGTGATCTTTCTACACTGAAAATTTTAAAAAATTATTTAGGAAACATCATCTAAGATCAATTAAGTGATCTAACAGTAAATTCTATAGAAATAGTTATATCTAAAATGACAAATCATAAAGAAATTATCAAGCTATTTGCTATCATTAAAGTCCAAAGAATGATTTAATATATTAGGTGTTTTTTTTTTAATTCTGTAAATTTATTTTATTTTAATTTCTGGATTTTTTGTACTTTATAATGTTTTTATTTGTGTGTGTTTTTATAATAAAATATATTTTTTTATTTAATACATTTTTTTTCTATTATTATACATCACAGTCTTCTATAATAAATAGCCCATTTCAGGGAAAAGGCCTATGTGAAGGGGAAGACAGTACTTACCATACTTGCCACTTGTCAGTAGTGAAGGTTTAAGAGGTTTTATATTTTTGTTTTATTGTCTAGCCAAGGATAGCTAGATGTTCATTTGTTGGCCTTTGGGTGAATAATTAGCTAGATTGGCTATGAATCAGTTGTCAGAGAAAATTCCTGTCTTTTGAAAAGAATTTTATTGGCCTGATTTTGAACCCCTGGTCAGATACTTGATAGGCAAATGCATTATAACTGCACCATAAGGTCCTTCTAAATAATTTTAAAAGGGAAATATTTTAAGGTTTGCCTCAGATGGTAAAAGTGATTGGCCCAATCCTGTGTAGATGGTCAAATTATATGCAAAGGTTACTATGATATATATATACACACACATACATGTTGGTGTTAAATTCTTATGTATGCATGGTTATTACGGAAATATTTGTTAATTAAAAAAGTAATATATATCTAGTTTAAAAAATAAATTAATTTAATTTTATGCATAATAAAGTAAAAATTTTAATTTTTTATACCTAATAAAAATTAAAATTTTAATTACAAGTATTTTCATCTAATATATATTTACATTATATTACAGCTTTTAGCAAATCCTGAAGTAAATCAAAACATAGAAAATAGCAATGATATACTTACTTCAAGTTTAGATAATCATTTTAAAAATATTTCTTTCCATCATGAAGTGACTCCCTTTAAAGATGAAATCAATACAAAACATCTCTTAGAAAAAGAAAAATTAAATAATGTTTCTACACTGATTCCTCTTTCATCTACTCCTATTTCTTCTCCTCATATTATGCACAACTTTTCTCCTTTAGTTACCTCTCCTAGAAGTTTATCTAATCAATTAACTCCAATTCATAATCAAAAACAAGAATTTGTCTCACAACTGACTCAGAACAAATCTTTGACACCACAAAGAAATAAATTAGAAAAATGTATCTCATCTCAAGAACCAGAAAACAGCTCTTCTACATCAAAGTATTATTCCCTGTCACCCCAGTCAAAAGAGGACATTTGCACTGGTACTTTTTTAATTTTATTATTGAGTATTTCTAAAATAGTATATAGATATGATTTTATAATACATTTTTTTTAATATTTATTATTTGTTCTTTTAGTCATTTAAAATTAAAAATATTTAAGTTATTGATTTATTTTTGATGATCTTTAATAGTATTATGTTCAGATGTAGAAATAGTTGCAGGAATTCAATTACTAACATAAAAATTTAGAATAATATTTGGAAAAATATTTTATGATAAAAATTAAATAAATGTATAAACTTTTCCTAACATTTCAATACATTAATTTATTTTAAATGCCATTTATTATTATTAAAGTTAAGAATAATTAACTAAAAAATATCATGTAAATAATATAGTGTAAAGTTTGGACATTTTATTGATATGGCTTTGTCAGTCAAAAGAAAAATCGCAATCATTGATTAAGAAAAGATATACTTAGAGTTGGGATGGGTGGATCAGATACATTTTGAGTGTAAATGTATGTAAATTCTTAATTATTTTTTTTTAATTCTGAAAATATGTGATTAGATTAATTGATGAGAGCATAATTAATAAAAGCAACAAAAATCATTGCTACTAAGTGTCTTTATAAATTATGACAGTTTTATTAGTATATTGTTTTTTTAATTAATATTATAATGAGAATAAATCTAATAAATTTAAATGTATAAATTTAAAATGTTAAAATGAATTTAATCTGTCAAATTAAAAAAATTTCTCAGGGAATTAAAGTTACAAATTTTATCTGATAAAGAAAAACCTAATTACATCCATAATTGAATTTTTTCTAATTAAAAATAGTCTTTGGAATCTAGAAAATTTATTAATTAATTACATACTTTAAAAAACAATCCTCTTCCCAAAATGTAAATCAATACAGTTGGATTTAAGTTCAAGAGCCAAAAAGAAGGCAACAGAATGCATTCAGCAGAAGAGCTAAGCAGTCTATTGGGAATACAAAAGCCATGGAAGACAGCAACAGGATACTTTCAACAGAAAAGTCAAAATTCCAGTGCAGTGCCCATTGAAGGTCCAAACAGGAGACTTAGAGAATTAAAAGATCATAAGAACTTTTGTATTATTTATTTATATTATTTGATTGCTGGACTAAGCTATCAGTACAGCAACTCAATATACTACAATTGGCACAGTAGATAGCTGTGCTGAACTTTGTCCATTCTTTTTTTTTTTAAGTTATCATTGCTTTATTATTTGAAAATATAAAAAATATTTATTTGAAAAAAGTTTTAATAAAACAGGATGTAAAAATCAGATTAGCAAGAAAAAATCTAAAATTATGATGACTGAACACAGGTATAATAAGTTATTGATTATAATTAATTCTAGCTAGGAATTACTTAGTTTAAGATTGAGTGAAAAGAATGAGGAAAAAATTTTATTACTAGCAAAAAATCACCTATTTATAATAATACTATTATAAGATTTTAAGAATGAATTCCAATATTATTTACTACTAATGGAATTAAAAACTAACTTGTTCAGAAATTTGAGAGGGTATAGAAAGAAAAAAGAAAATATATTTTTATAGATGAGGTGTTTGAAGATTTATTCTATAAAAGAAGACCAAAAATAAATATAAAATATTTAGTAAATTTCAATTTTTGAAAGATTATAAGTTTCACCATTAATTTTCATTAACATAATATAAAAAATCTACTAGATAAAAGTGGATAATCTATAATAGTAGTTACACTAGAAAACAGAATAGAGATATTTTTTGTACAAATATTTTTATTAAAAATGCATGAGAATTTGGAAGACATTCTAAATATTAGTAATTATAGTGATTAAATATTAGAAAATATATATAATAAAAAATAATGATTAATAAAAATATGGATCATTCTCATTTTCAGTCATTATCGATCCATGGCAAGATGAAGGCTCCTCAAATTTAAGCCAGTTTCTCTGATCTCTAGCCTATTTTTCACAATACACCAGCAAATTTACTCATTTCATCCATACATCTCACATATGTTCTCTTTCTAAATCATGTATAATATCTTGTGATTCAGTTTAAGATTTCAATTGTCCATCTATTATCTCTTTTAGAAACATGTCCAGCCCAATGCTATTTCAGTTTCTTAATTATTTCAGTGATATCAGTAATACTTGTTTGTTATCCCCTATACATGCATTTTATTTTCAATTTTTTCTTGCTAGCCATATCATACATCTCTCTATACTCCATTGAATGGTCAGAAGTCTGAATTAATCTTAGGTTTCCAATTCTCAGATCCATAAATAAAAATTCGTAACAGCCACTCAAAAGTGAGTATGGCTACTTCAACCCCCCCCCCCCCAGAAAAATAGAAAGGACAAGAGAAAGAAAAAAACTCTAGAAATGAGTTTTGTAATAACTGTACAAATCACTCTATGAATCACAAATACTTTCACATATAAAACATATTGTTTCATTTTTCTGTTTACTATTATATTTTATAATGTTATCTTTTAGTTTTCTCAGCAATAAACTTTTTTTTTAAATACTTTATCAGTATTTCTAATTGTATCTCTCCAGTGTATTTTATTTTCTGTCATATCTTTCCAATGGAAACAATTGACATTGCACTTCTTTAGAATGTCTCTGAAATAATCCTTATAATGTAGGTAGGGTCTATCTTTTTTATGAAACTCATGCTCACGTTTATTATAAAACATTCTTTTAGGAATCCTTCCATTGTTCATTTGTTTTACATGTTCAATGATGCAATTTTACAATAGTAGACTCAATAGTATCAAATTTAGCAGGCTGAATAATATATTGATTGGTTTTACAATCTTGCTATCATATTTTTAAAATTTTAAGAAGCATCATTAAATGAAGCTTTTCCAAAACCTTTATAATGTGTTTATAGAATGTCCAACTTTCACTTCCATACAATAAATTGGTAAAATAACAGCTCTATATACAGCTAATTTAGTTTCAGTAGTTATTTCTCTGTGATGAAATATTCTATCTCTTAATTTGTTAAAAACAGTGGTAGTATATTGGAGACTTTGTTGGATCTCAACATCTAAGTCCATCTTTCTACTTATAAAATTACCAAGATATTTAAACTGATTTACATTTTCACCATCCAAGCTAAAAATTGCTGAAGATTTTTCTTCTATCATTGGCTGATAAAGAACATAGGCATATTTTCTTTTAATATTAAGTTATTTCTACCAAAAGTTCTTCTTCCAAGTTTATTCTATAGTTAATTTCATCTATTGTTTTCATTTGCATTTAATCAGAACAAGATATTGTAGTTATTAATTTCTTTTAATTCATGGTTATCAATCTTTATTTTTTTCTAAGAAAATTTATTGTATAGTATTTTAGTCTGTTTTAATATTTATCTTTAATATTACTTTCTTATTTTCATCTGATAACTTTTGCAACAATTTCTGAAGCATCATTTATGAAACCTGCTACAATATTTGCAAAATCTAGATGACTTAAATAATCTCCATTTATTTTTACTCTTTTAATTTCCCATTTTAATCCACAAAATATTTCTTGTAAAACTATTGCAAAAAGTTTTTGAAGATATGGAATCATCCTGATGTATATCTTTTTCAACGTTAATCTGCTTAGCATTACTTTAATCATTGCTGTTGCATTTTGATTAATTTTTCTTCAGAATATGACAATATCTTGGTTTTATATCTTGATGATCTAATGTTTTAATCATTATAAAAATGCTTATAGAATCAAATGTCTTTTCATAATCTACAAATCCACAGCATAATGATCATTTGTATTCATTGTTTTTTTCTATAACTTCTTTCAATAATTGGATGTGAACCATTGTATTAAAATCACTTTTAAATTCAGTTTGTTCTTTTGATTGATTAAAATCCAAAATTTTTCACAAACCAATTGTAATTATCTTGGTAAAACTTTTGTGTAGAACTGATAAGACTCATAGGTCTGTAATTTCTAATATTTTGTTTATCATCTTTCTTAAATATCTGTATTACTAATGCATTCTTCCAATCATCTGGTATATCTTTATAATTTAGACATTTAGTATATAACTTTGTTAACAATTTTTCTATTTCTTCACCTGCTTTTAAGGTATCAATTATTTCATAATTTCCTGGAGTTTTCTCTTCTTCATAGATTTAATTGCATATCTCACTTCTTCATTTAAAATATTGAGCGATTCAGAAAGTTTGTTTTTTATTACTATATAATTCTTTCTTTCTAATGTTATCTCTCTTTTTAGTAATAATTCCATCTTTTCTTTTTACTACTGAAATAATTTTCTTTCCAAATCAAGATGTTTTACACTTTTGAGACTTTTATTTTCTTCTATAGCTTTCCTTGACAATTCAAAATTATATTTTTTTATATCCTTATTAACTCTTTTATACCCTTTTTTTAATGGATCATTTTTATATATTTTTATATTCTTTTCTTCAAACATTGTCTTATCTCAGTAGAAAATTTATTGGTATATAGTTACAAATTAATAAATATAAAAGGATATTGCAATAGAAGACTATTGCTGGAAACTGAGATGATATTAAGTGAAATACCAATGTGGATATAAATTATGAATTGTTCAAGAAAAAAACCAGCAAGTTTGTAAATTGCATGAATAAGTTTTAACTTTATAAATGTACTTGTAGAAAACCATTAAACCCATATGTATGATTTTATTGTGTATAATAATTTTTTTTTACAGTAAATATGAAATAATTGAAATATTATTGAATAGATTTTCTTTAACATTGCTCAAAGAGAATAATTAAGGTTATTATATTATTCTACAAGACATGAAAGAATTCACCATTAATAAGTTACAAGATATGGTTTCATTGCTTAAATTTTCTCGATAATTATTTATAATAGAATAGGACTGCTTCACTAAAACTCTTTACTCACATACATTAATTGATTTAAGAATAGATCACCATTCTGTTACTCTACACAATTTGGTGCTGTAGTAGTGGCAAACTTTGATCTCCAAGGTCCACGAATTGTGGCCTTGTTCTGTCACTTCTAGTGTTTGAATTTTTTTATGAAATATTAAGTAATAGATTATTTGAATATTTATTTATTCACTATTCTTTTAAACAATAAAAATATTTATATATATATTATTTGGTGCTAGTTGTTCGCTTATAATTCATATTAATTTCATTTGTATGGATGTTATGTTTTTTGATTGAAGATAGATTGGGTTAACCGAGCACCAAGTATTATGACCAAATAATATTTAACAACTATCAATGGCTAGTTTACTATTATTTGCCATTCCTTTAATATAATTTATTTTAGCATTTTAATTTTAGAACTACATCACATTTTAATGAGTACTACATTTCCATTTGCAATCTTATTTACTTTTTTATCCAAGTATGTGCTAAGTTGAATTAATGCCAATCATAAGTTTATTATCATCAATAATGGATTAATTTTTGGAACATCAATTATAAAATATATTTGGAAATAAAACTATATACAGAATATATAGCAAGTTTATAAAACATGCCAATAAAGGAAATAAATAAAGTAATATAAATTAAATCAATTAAAATAAATTTTATATACAAAGAAACAAAATTGTCTCATAGCTGACATTGGGTAATATGAATTTGGTTAATCGTGGATTTAAGCCAGACTTCTGGTTTAATAAATAATGAGAGTTGGTAGTGTGTCTATTATTTAATGAGAAGAATTAAAACAATATATAATGTTAATGAAATCTGCATAAATGCATTGTAGGTAAACTTTTTTTTTTTATTTTAAATTAAGTAGTAATCTTTGTAGTGGAAGAAATGAAGAGGGGAAAAAATTGTTTCTATCATTCAAATAAATTTTTAATTTATACCAAAATGAATTGTAAAAAAATGAGTTATAGTCTTATATAGATTTGAAATAAGAGTTCTCAATTGAGGAGTATAATTTTATAACAAAATTAAGTTATAAAACTCTTGTCAAAATACTAAAACTTATATATAAAAAAAGGTTAAATAAGAAGTATTTAGCATAAACAGTTTAATTGAAGTGTTAGCAAAGAAAGGAAAAAAATTACTTAAAAAAAAAACAAGAGTGATTAAATGCTTAAAATATTTAAAAAACATATGATGAAATTTGTTTGTGAAAAAAAAAACAGAGCCGATGTGATCAATCATTATGTATATAAATAAATGTTTATTGGAATAGATTATTATTATTATTGTTACACCATTAAGCATCACATGATCACATTTCCTATACTAGCACATTAATTGTTGATAAACAGAGCAAAACTCTCCATACAGTATTGCCACCTGTGCTAAACAGAGTAATCAATGGATGCCAGAAGGCTTGTGCATAAAATCCCTATCTAATGCCTACTCATCCAATATCCCCAGACTAGTTTCTGACTTGTGGTCTTCGTCAGTGAGGAGCTTTGGATCTGAGAGCACTGCATCTAGATCTTAGGATCTAATGCAACCCTCTAGCAACCACCTTTTATCTCTACTTAACTACAAAACTATGAGAATGAAATTGAAAACACAAAAAATATTTTCAATCTAGTGTTTTCAATTTCATTCTCATAGTTTTGTAGTTAAGTAGAGATAAAAGGTGGTTGCTAGAGGGTTGCATTAGATCCTAAGATCTAGATGCAGTGCTCTCAGATCCAAAGCTCCTCACTGACGAAGGCCACAGCCAGAAACTAGTCTGGGGATATTGGATGAGTAGGCATTAGATAGGGATTTTATGCACAAGCCTTCTGGCATCCATTGATTACTCTGTTTAGCACAGGTGGCAATACTGTATGGAGAGTTTTGCTCTGTTTATTATTATTGTTATTGAGAAGCTAAAAATGAGGGCTTATTAGAGATTTTAGAGAACTTGCAAGAAGTCAACTGCTAATCTTAACCAAAACATGAAATGTCTACTGTAAAATTCTGAAGTGTAACAGAAGATATGATTAGAAAATTCTAAATTATTGTAATTTCTTTAGTACTAATAATGATTTTTGTTTATGTTGTTAATAACTATCAATATGTTTGGCTAGGTGAATCTCTTTTGGGTTGTTGATTTCTTTATTCAACCATGTAAATGTAACTAAATGGTAAATTGAAAACCTCCACCAAAAAGCCTTCAGATTAAAACAAAGTTTCAATACTTTCCAATGAATCTGTTAGCTCTAGAAAGAAGAAATATACTATAGCTGTGCTAATTGAAATCATTATGAAGATATAAAATAAAAAAGATTTCTAGATAAGAAAAATGAAGATAATTGGAACCAAGCAATCATAATACTGTTAACAAAAACTTGTAATGATAAAACTGATTTATTTAGAGTGTGTATAATGTCATAATTTTACCAATATATGTATGTATTATGCATAGACTCTTCCGACTTGGTGACTTTTTTAAAAAAAATTTCAAAGCTAATCATATTTTAAAAGATCTAATGAATTATATTTTGTATTTTAAATTATCTATAGATTTCCTTTTTGTGCATTTAATATTTATTAATCATTACTACAATTATTATCATTGACAAATGAATAATATATATATTTCATCAAAATGTATTTAATCTATATATTGTAATAACTTTTCTAATATTAAATAATATTTTTTTTGTTATGAATTGTCATTATGATGATAATTATTTTATTATAAATTGATATGCATTGCTTATATATATATAGTTTAGATTTGATGACGATCATATTAGCGTATTAGAGAATTTCATATTAGCGCATTAGATTCGTATTATGAATGCATTAAATTATTGTTGACCAAACTTTTATGAGTTAAGTAAATTTCTTATATATATAAAACCAGCCTGTAATAGTTTAAAATGCATAGCTAACATGAAAATCGCCCAAGGGTAATTTGTATGCAACTTCACATGATCAAAAAATTTTTCATTTTGTATCCCCCTAGACTCAATTACATGCAAGAGATGCTTATATTTTAATTACCATTATTGATTGCAATAAATGACAAATGCTAGAATAATGAAAAATTTTGATTTTATTTATGTACAGTATATACATAATCAAAACAAATAACACAGTTGTCAGAAATCCTCAGAAAACATCAGTCTATTTCTCTGGAATTGATTTTAGAAAAACAATACTTAATGATCTATTGTCTTATTTAACTGCCCTAGCTAGTATGATGAAAAATTAATATGATTAGATATTTATTGCCTCATTATGCACGGGCAATATATGATCCTATGCATCTTAATTGTCTCTGGACAGATACAGATTTGCTGCACAGAGTAACTGTAACTACCAATATTTATTACTATAGTCCAGTTTTAAGACTTATTAACATTACAAGCTTTAGCATCTGCTAAAATTCATTTAATAAACTATATTATTAAAAGAACTAGACTAACATAAATCTTTCAGACTTCTTGGAAAATAAATATTGAGTGATTCGAATAAGGGAAAAATATCGTGGGCCAGATGTTCTTTAATGTCTGTTTTAATACTAATCAAATAAATATCACTAAATGCCAGGTAGGAATCACACATCTACTTGGCATTAGTGACTGAAATTTATGAACTAATCGATAAGATTGAGCATCTACCTAGTTAATAACAATAATAAAAAGTGTAAGCAGCAAGAATAACATCTGCATTACACGCATTTATGAATAATCAAAGAATATACAAAACATATGATATACAGTAGGAATGTATGTCTACCAAATAAATATGGCTCGAACTAAATGGCTAAGTAAGAATGGCAGGAAAAGCATCTGCTAATCACTTATTTCTGGACAATAAAAACTTTATATATACACAGCAGCCGAAAATAATAGTACATTAGCTCAAGAAAATTTAATACACACAAATATCCTTTTCCATGTCTATCTATCCCAAACCTATGAGAGTATTTTGTTTAAAAGTGTAGACTTTTATAACTATGAAAAACAATCTTTTTTAATTTATTTAATCTGGTTTATGCAGACCTTTATTTTATCCAAAGATCATTAATTCGCATTATTTACATTATTGGTTAAATCGTTATTCTAATTCTTAATAATACCCTGCATTGACCATTATTAACTCTTATTTTAAAATAATTAACAAAATAATATTAAAGTAACTTATATAATGATGAGGATTTACAATAATTGTCTAGTTGTTTGTTACAAATATTTATTTTTAGATCATACTGACTGAACTATAATGTGTGTAATAAAATTAAGCATATTTTTATGTAAAATAAATTATAAACTTTCAGTGTAAATGAAATATACAGATATACAACATTAAAGATCTAATGTTAGTGAGTTAAAGTCATAATAGTATATAATTAAAATTCATACAAATAAATAAATTTCTCATTATTGTATAAATGTTCTACACTTGGTCATATTTTATATATAATATAAAGACTCTATAACAAAATATATATATTAACATTTATTTTAACAACTTAGGGTTACTTTTAATACATTAACATTACACTCATGAGACTATCAACATTTCACAATTAAATATCGTTAAAAAAAATTTTTTTTTTTTTTTGCTTATTTTTGAATGCTATTGGCTCTTTGATTCATCATATATTCATTTTATGCATAAACAAAGTTTTTTTTTTTGATTTTTTTTTCTTTCTGATTTTACTATTTCTTCTTTTACAAACTACTTCAAGAGTACCTGAATCATCTCTATATCCATTTTTTTTTATAATTATAAAATATTGACTTATTTGTAGGGTTAGTTTTTTTTTTCTGCACATTAATGAATGTTATATATCATTCTCATAATTAAGTTCACATTATAATTTTCCCATAGTATGCACTCTGATTGGCTACACCCAATATGATATATATAAAATTAAGCTTAGTCCATTTTATTTACTTATCTTTTGCATTATTAATTAATCTGTTCAAATTTATAAGTGAATTTCTTTGCATATATCACTCCAGTCTTATTTCTAATAGGTTGGTAACATATGGTAATGACATCTATTTCTAACTTTTTCATTTTATGTATGTTTTTCTTATCAGTCTATAACACTATGACCTCTTCTGATTCATAATCACCTTGTCTGTCTGTCCATATGTAAATCTCACAAATTTCTGTCTCTAATTTTTCTATCTATTTTTTTTTTTTTATTTCTTTTTGATTGCCTATTTTTCTTTTTTCTAGTAATATCCAATTTAATATTTGTTTTGATAATCTTTTCTGAGATATTTCCTATATATGTCTGAAACATTTTAATTGTTATATATGTTCAATATTTCATTCTTTCTTGAATCTTTTATTGCTTGCACTTTTTCTCTTTGTCTTTTCTGCAGATCTTCACCAGTAATTCATTTTCTAATCTTCAACTGCTCAATAGCAATGTCATATGTAATGATATTTTTCACATTGACCTTTAATATATGATCCCACAATATCCTATCTATCATCATTATAATTTTTGTACTCATTAGATTTCTTTTTCTTATAATTGTATTTTTTTTCTTTGTGTGATCTTCATGCCTAGAATTTTTTTACATTTTCTAATCCATTGTCCATCTTCCATTATTATATCCTATTCGGTTCTTCCAATACATATTTTTTAGTTTTTAAAAAATGTATTTCCAAATGCTGTTTCTTATGTTCTCGTATTTATTTTCTAGTCATAGAACTTAAATCATTATGATTCTGAGCATACATTATTTATTTTAAAATGCTCAATGACATACTGTGTAACAACAAAATGGACCACTTTTTATTTAACTGATAAATTAGCATTAATATGAGGAAATATTCAGTGTTTACAAATTGATAGTTTTTTTAAATAATTTTATAGTGTCTAACTTCAAATTATTATTATGTTTAAAAATCTTTTTTACTGTTTGCATGTACTGAAAGAATAAAATTGCTTTAATATTAATAATATCAAAAAAAATAATTGAAAAACGTTTGGGTCATTGAAGTGACAATTGAGCTGCAATCTTTCAACCCACTGCTTACAGAACAATAATAGCAATGATATGCTATTTCTTTTATAAAGTTTAAGAATTTTAATAAATAAGCTTATTATACACAAACACAAACTTTATGTGTGTGAATTATTTATTTATTTAAATATTTTATTAAATGCTTTGCCATTTATTATATTTATTCATTTTTTACCATTATGACAATCATTAGAAAATTTTATAATTATTAATATATATATATGTTTTTTGAAAGATAACTTATCAATATCTGACAAATTTGGAAAAGCTTCAGAAAAATGTAACATTAATTTAGTACTGGAGACAAACCATTATAATTGTTCTCAGACATCAACTTCTGATTTTTCTATGGATATGTACAATTTCGAAGAAGATTCTGAAGAAAAGGTTTGTTTGCTTTTTAATTTATGTCTTTCTTGAAGAAATCATCTGTCAATATTTATTTTATACTTAAGTCTTAGTTTACCACTAAGTAATCACTTTGGAAGTGGATATGACATTTGAACACTAGACTTGATAGTGTTGAGCTATGATCCAGAAACATCTAGCTTCTGAAATCAACAACCTGCTATTGCATTTATTAATAGATACCATGATAATTAATTATTACATTTATTTCATTATACTAGATAAATGTTAAAAATTATGAATCTTAATAAAATTATACTGTTTAGCACAATTGTAGAGTCACAAAATCACGAAACAAGAGTTCTTGGATTAAAAGTTCAACCTGACATTTCTAATGCTCAAATATTATGTGATTTCTTGAACAATTAACCATTTGATTTTCTTTTAGTAACAAAATTGTAGAATTACACATCTTCAATAAAAATAAATTATATAAATAAACTCAGATTGGAAAAAATATCTGCTGTGACAATTTTTCCACAATTTTTTTTGGTTTAGTAATTTTTTAACGACCTCTTAAAATATAGTAAATAATGATATTTTATTCTGATTAGCAAGAATTCCTAATAGTATAAATTATTCTTTTTTATATAGTTTCAGAAGAATTTCTGGATTACTATTAATATTTGGGATATTTGCATTTTTTAAATATTAAATTAGTATAGTGTCTTCTACTAGCAATAAAGTGATTTGAAAGCTATAATCAAACAGATTTATTTATATATCTTTCACTTGAAAGGCTTTCTCATTTTTGTAGACTGCTTTTATAAATGTTAATATTTCTGTTTGATATTGACTTCTGCCTTAAATATCTAGAATCAAAAGAAATGTCACATTTTTTTTCAAGTCTTGTACTGTTTTATATATAGTTCTTATTAATGAAGGATTTCTTTTAAAATTTGTGAGAAAGAAAAAAAATTATTGTAGCATAGATTGCATATTGGCCAAAGCTTTACAATTATTTTATATGAAATTACTTACTACTAAATATACTTATGAGTAAAGGAAATTAATCATTTAACTAATATAAGATTCATTAATTAAATAAAAGTAAATAAATTAAATAAGAATTATATATATGAAAGTATGAGATTTGAAAATTTTTGTGACCTTTCTTTTAAAATTTGGCTGCAGAAAGGGGTTTGCTATTATCTGAAAGGAGACCCTTTGATTTCTCTTGGAGGTGAGTTGGGCAAATTTGTAATGTCCACTCCATATGTCTTGTCATTGCAGCTATTACTATATAATTATTCATTTAGTATATGAACATGGATGGGCTGCTCCAACATGCATTAACCAATGTGGTGAATTTATTGGCTTTTTACTTCTGAGTTTAAAATAAAGAAACCATATGGTCTTTCTTCTTAGTTGCAAATGAATGTGTGTGTGAATAAAAAAAAATTTCTAAGATATTTACAATCTTGACAAACAAAAATAAATTGTGGTCCTTATTCCCAGGAGGCTGTAAAGTCACCAGCCAAGGCAGTGGTTAGTGGCCAAAGGTGGTGGGTGCTAAGATCACAATTTTTTATTTAGGTACTTACAACTGCAGATCACTTTCAAGTGAAGGAAGATTGCAATAATTGAAAGAAAAATTGTATCATATTAAATGGGACATTAATGGACCTTGTGAAGCTAGAAGAAAAGATGAAGAGATGATTGATTTAAAAAGTGAATGTGTACTTTACTACAAAGGTACAAATATTGGAAGTATAAATGGAGTAGGATTCATCATAAATAAAAAGTGGAAGAACAGCTTTGTGGAGATTGATGGTGTATCAGACAAGGTGGCAAAGATTAATTATTCAATTTAATAGCAGATACCAAATGCAGATAATTCAAGTTTATGCCCAACGGATTCTCATAATAAAGAAGTAGTAGAGGATTTTTATATGGACATACAAAAGGCTTTTGATTAGACCAAACAACATTTTAAAATTGTATGAGAGACCTTAATGTTAGAATTGGTAAACAATTGAAAAATGAAAGTGCTGTAGATAAATTTGATTATGGTAATAGAAATGAGAGAGGATATAGACTTGTGGAGTTTGCAGAAAAAGAAAAACTTTATATTATGAATTCTTTTTTTTTTTTTTTTTTTGAGAAAAATGTTAAAAGGAAATGGACATGGAACCATCCAAATGAAGATACAGCAGAATTGGATTATATTTTGACTAACAGAAAATATCTAATTTAAGACAGTAATGTTCTAAATAAATTCAACACAGGAAATGATCATCGATTACTGAGATATGAGATACTTGCTAATGCAAAACTAGAGATATAAAAATTACTAAAAAAAAACAATATTCACAGATGATTTCCTAATCTTCAGAAACACTCTAATGAATTTAAATTAGAACTTGCAAATTATTTTCAAATATTAGCATATTTTGAACATGATTCATATTTGAATGAAATTAATAGAAAAATAACTGATATACTTTTAAAACTGCAGCAAAGATAGCTAATAGAAAAAAGCAGCAATTGACCAATAAAATTTCTATTGAAATGAAAATTTATGAAGAAAAGAATGAATATGAAAATATATTTAAAAAATGGTGCATTAAAAAGGATTGAATATCTCAAATTTTGTAAAATGATGCAAAAAAGAGTTGATAATGTCATAAGAAAGTGTAATTGTGAACTAGAAAGGAAAGCTATAGAAGAGAATAAAAGTCTCAAGTGTGTAAAACATTTTGTTATGGATAGAAAATTTATATCTGCAAATAAGAAAAAAAGATGGAACTATTACTAAAAAGAGAGATGACATCATGAAATGAGTAAGAGTTCTATCAAGAATTATATAATGATAAAGAACAAATACCTCCATCAACTATTATATTTTCTGAATTGTCCAGGATTTTAAATGAAGAAGTGAGACATACAATTAAATTTATGAAGGGAAAAGCTCCAGATAATGATGGAATTATAGTCACTATATTAAAAGAAGTGGTAAAGAAATAGAAAATTTTTTGCAAAGTTATATACTAAATGTTTAGATGAACCAGATGATTGGAAGAATGTCGTATTAAAAGGTGATTAGAAATTACAGACTTATCAGTTTTATACAAAAATTTTGCTAAGATAATTACAACTAGTCTACAGAAAACATTGGATTTCAACTAATCAAAAAAAAACAAGCTGGATTTAAAAGTGATTTTAGTACAGTAGATCATATCCAAGTATTGAGAGAAGTTATAGAAAGGGCCAATGAATATGAGTTGTTGGTATGCTTTGAATTTTTAGATTATGAAAAGGCATTTTATTCTATAAGCATTTCTTCAGTGATTAATTCATAGAATTAAACTTGGTTGGAATTCTTTTCGAACGAATAACTTAAAATTAAAAGGAAATATGCCTATGTGTTTGAAATGGAAGGTTTTTAATAAATGTGCTTTACCAGTTCTTACTTTTGGATCTGAGACTTGGACACTAAGTAGAAAAGTAATACAGAGACTTTAGATTATTTAATAGAAGAGCAATATGGAGACTTCAGACCATTCAAAAAAATGTGGAAAGATGCATGCATGTTAGGAATAACTAGAAGAGATGAAAAATACAATACATGGGTAAGAGAATAAACAAGTGTTACTAGCATTATTGAAAGGATTAAAAGACTGAAGTGGAGTTGGGCTGGAAATATAATTAGAAGAGATGATAATAGATGGAGAATTTAAATCTTAAACTGGATTCCAAGAAATTGTAAAAGACCCAGAAATAACTCACATGTGAGATGGATGAAATAAGAAAGTGTGCATGGGTGATATGGATAAGAGAGGCTAGAGATTGGAGAAGATGAATTGAACTCAGAGAGACCTTTATCCTACCATGGATTGATAATGGTTGAAGATGATAATGTCATTTTTTAAAGCTAGTATGGAAGTTGATTTTAATAATTATTACCAATTGAATCGTAATAACATATGCTTTAAATGTGATTGTCTTTGATCATTATTTAATGCTAATGAACTGAAATTCCAAAACTATATTTAACAAAAAATGGGGAATGGATTTGGAAATAATACCAATGAAAAATATGATAATAAACTTTTAAAAGATGTCATAAAATAAAAATTGGATTTTTCTTATATATTTTAATATTTAAATAAAATAATTTTTTCTTAAGATAAATTCCTTATGCCCTAAACTATAACAAAAATGTAATTTTTCTGAATGTGTTATTACATATTCTTATGCAATAATGTGAAATCTTTTTTTCTAATTCAATATTTTATTGATTAATTACGAGTAATTTGAGAGAAAAAAATGTAATTACTAAAAACAAAGATTGACAATGTGTTTTCTAAGAATATACAAATCAATCCATGAACTTACAACTAATAATATATATATATTGTAACAGTCAGAATTGTCTATCTCGCTAACACACTGCAGAATTCAAACCCATGACACGAAACTGAACATTCTAGGAGGGGTTGCCTTCTAGATATACTAAGTTTGAATCTAAAGTCCAAATTTCACAGCGCCATCTACGTGATAACGCATCTGATGCCACTACTAGTATAACCTTTGACCGGTGCCTGGTGGTCAGGGAGAAACAAAAGACTCTATACTAAAAGAAGCTTGGGTGGCTAATTAACGTCTATGGATTTACAAAAAAAATACAGAAAATATATATATAGACCGAGACAGTGATAGGAATCAATAAAATAAGATATCAAATTTAGTTTTAAATAATTTCACAAAATTTATTTATATAAATTATAAATATAACGCCACTGTCTGCTTATATGAGACAGGGACGCGTATTAAATAATTGTGGGCATTATATTTCAATAAATGACAAAAAGGTTTTAAAACAAAGTGATATATTCTATTCCTCGGGCTAATAGCATTACGATAATGTGCTTGACAAGATAGGAACATGTGCGAGGTGCTTTGAGCAATTCTACAAGTTTAAGAAAATATTTGAAATTAAGTGTTATAAAATATTTATTGATTTCGAGAATAGCACGGACAAAAGCTTACTAAGCAACAAAGTGGGAATGTGATCAAAGCATTTATTTGAGAATAATAATAATAGAGTTGCATTGGGAGGTCAATATTGCTGACAATGAATTTATTAAAGTTGGAGGGTGTGACACGTTTAAGTCACGGATGCTTTGTAAAATAAATATAAAATAAAACAATATTGAAGATCCGGAATAATTACGGAGGGCATCTCGCCGCTAACCCGTAGGAAAGTATTTTATGAACAGCCGAAACTTAGCGACTGTGTGACGATTGCGTTTAATTCCCAGGTGTGTCATTTGGAACACACTCTGCCTGGAAACTTGCAATATACGAAAAGAACGGACTTTGCCGTGTAAAGAATCCTTGGAAAAAAACAAAGCGGTCTCAACAACCAATTCATTTACCAGCAATACGAGACTAGTGTATATAAAACATACTGAATGGGTTTTACTCGGATTAAGAGAAATGCCCAATCAAATTCCCAGAAATTCATTTAAAAGGGTCCGCACATTCTCGACGTCAATGATGAACTTTGTCATTAAAGTAGAACACGGTAATTAAAATAGGAAAATGCATGCTTGCGGGTTTGAAAAGTAGGTCATCGCACCCGCCTTGCAAGCAAGTAGTTGGTTGCAGACGGGTGTGGGGGTTCGCGTCCCGGCCGATGCTATGACATATGGAAAAAAAAAAAAGTATAGATTTATATACGCAATCATGCATTAGGGGACACATTTAATCATTGACCTCGCACATACTCTCATATTAGATTAAAATCAATAACATGTAGATTTTAAACTATGTGATTATATTATATATTAAAGAATAGAATCGCCCTCGAACGAGTGATTTGCAAGATAATAAAATTGGAAAATTATTTAGAAATTTAAAATATGCCTTCATAGCGGCGTCTTATTTTCAACAAAGGGAATAATTCACTCGGTCAAAGACGATTCTGACACATTATCATAATAAAATAACAGAAAGCTTAATCAATAGAAAATATTAACCCAAGGATAGAGAGCAAAATGTTGAGTAAACACGTTAAAGAAATACATAAAGAAGATATGTGAAATATAAGAAAAACAATTTTAGAATAGCTATAGCATGTTAGTTAAGATTCACAAGAGCTCTTGGGTTAATTTAGGGTTACCTCTGCAGAAGCATTTTTAGGCAGATTGATGGTCGGCAGGTTTTTATATAATTTAACAGCAAAATCTGGAAATGTTCATATTTTTGGCAGCAGCAGTTCCGGGGTTCCCTATGTGATGGCTTCCGCTGGTCTGGAGCAGCGGCTGGCTATTCCGAGGGGACATAGCCATCTTAACGCCTCTACTCTGTCATGTCAAGGTTAGCAAATTATTAGAATAGAACTCAGAATGATTTCTCTTAGAAACATTAGCAAAAAAACTCGAGAACAAAAGAAAACCATTCATTTTATAGTAGACGTTAACAATAGAACTGCCCTGGAGCATTACAAAAATATATCGGACTTATCAGCTGTAATTAAATCTATCCCAATGTCTAAAGGAATTCAACATTAATTAATTTCTTTTGTTAATTTCCCTGTCGACATTCGGATTACAAACTAGATTTAATTAAAAATTACTTTTATTAATTAAAGAAAACCTTAAGTGGACATCTGCTGTTTTTAGATAAAACTTATATAATATTAGCTAATTAAACTATTGTCCCTCATTTATTTTAAAGAAATATTTGGAATGACTTTTATTAAATTAAACGAAAATTATTTTACTTTTAACTTGCAATATTTGAATCTATTTACTAAACGAATATTTACTAAATGAGTTTTATTTTAAATCAAAATACATTACGATGGTAATATATTTGTAAATAGATTCAAACAAAATAACTTTAACAATTTATAATTTTGATATGTTTTAAAATGGATATCATAGTGTGTGCGCAATTACGACTTATATAACTTACTTTTTAATAAATGTAAATTATGTGAACAAATACATAATTCATAATATTTTATTTTATTTGGGAATAAGTTATATATATAATACAAGCACGATTTAAAATTAGGCGGGATTTTCGGTATATAAGTGTATTGCAGACACACTACGATAGATTGGGGTTCAAACTAAGGTATGAAGGTAGGAAATAGGTAAGAAAAGGTGAAACGAAGATCTGCAAAGCAGACCTTACTGTTTCAATATTACATAATTATTTTGTCTGTTTATTTGATATTTTGCAAACATCTAATTATGCAGATATTTTTTCTTTAGTTTCCATCAAAAGCATAAATGTTCTTTTTAGGAAATTCTTTATTATTCATTAACTTCAATCAAGATGTGTTTTGATCTACTAATTAGTCTCATGATCTTGCTATCATATTTTCAAACTCTTAACAGAATATTTGTAAATGAAATTTTTGCACTACTGTATGGAGAGTTTTGCTTGTTTTAATAACAATTATGAGCAAGCATAAGAAAAGGTGATCATGTGATGCTTAAATTTATTACAATAATACCCTACATACAACTGATTTAAATGGAGTAGTTAAATCACTATAATTGGATACTTTTTAAATTTGTAAAATATAAAAACAGTATGTTAAAACCTATACTATATCATAATATTCAAATCTTTTTATTTAAAAAGCTATTGAAATAGTTAAGGCTTTACTTCATTAACATTTGAAATCAATAAATATATATATATCTTGTGCACAGATAATTTTCAAGCACTATTAACAGCTTCATTATCTGTGTGCAATGCATATATATATATATATTTAAAAAGCTATTATAATATTTAGATTATTCACATTATCATTTTGATTGACAATCATACAAGCTAAAAAATTGCTGAAGATTTTTCTTCTATCATTGAATAATCAAACATTTGAGAGGGTTTTTTTAAGATTAATTACTAATACAAGATGTAAATTTATGCAAAACTTGATAATTCATACATTTCTAAAAAATTACAATTCTTTTGAAGCTAACATATCACTATTAGAATTTAGGTATCTAATCAGAATTTGTAGGTTTTCCTAGTTTAAGATTGTTAAGCAATTGTAGTCATGTGGAAGATGAAGTTTACATAGCTGGATTGTTACCGGAGAAGAGAGCAAGCACTGGGTAGAAAATCTGATCAATCCAGACAAAGTTCCTAATATTCACTTATATAATCCAGAACCTAAAGACAGCAATAGCTGAGCCAAGAATGGGACTAATGTACTATATTATGAATGTATTTGTGATTAATAAATCATAAACTGTGCATAAGCAATTGTATTTATATATAACTTATATAACCACAATTGCATAGAAGATCAGAACGCAACGGATTGGTACAGTCAACAGGATCCGCTAGAACATGAGAAATTCAGAAGGAATCAAAATTAAGGAATTGGCTGGATCTAAAAGAACAATTTGGGAGGAAGTTAAAGCCATGGTAATATAGTCAGTTATTTATTTATGCAAAGCAGACAACCAACAGGACCGCACAGCATAGATACACTTATAATAGAGCAAAGAAAAATAACGACAATTCATCCACATTCTTAGAACATTTCAAGAAGACAGGCCATATGTTTGAACCCTCCAACCCCAAAATAGTTTGCATTGAGGAAAACGACATCAAACGGAAAATCAGAGAAGCATACTTCATTAATGGCAATAATAACTATATCAATAGACATGATGCCTGCTTTGACATTTCCAAACATTGGACTATCTAAATCATTTGCATACGCTTTGCATATTGCTTTTGTTTCCTTGTTCTGCATCTCACATTATCACTACGAATATGAGGCAAATGGCCTCGAAAGCGCTTAGCATTTAATAATTTTTGAATCTCTATAGCTTCTCTTTCAAGCGCTTCACACGGTTTTAATTTTGTATATTATGTTAATAAAGTAAAGGAATGGCTAATAAAAATAGTTTTGAGAAGTTTGATATAAGGCAGCCTGAGTTATGGAGGCAATATGTAGAAAGATTTAATTTCTTTATTGGCACAAAAGAGATTAGGTCAGACCTAAGATTGGTGATGTTTATTGGTTTATGTGAAGCTGTCACTTATATAATATTAATAACTACGGCAGCCTTTGTGAGACCATGTGATTTAACATTCGAAAAAGCTATAGAAACATTAAATGAATATTTTGCTCCAAGGGATTGTGAGATAACAGTAGAGTTTGCAGCTGAACTAAGAAGTCAAGCTAACAAATGCGACTTTGGCTCTTTCTTAAATGAGGCATTAAGGGACATTCATTTGTGACATGGTTAACACCCCTCACCCTAAAGTTATTAATTCATAACTTGTCAGCATTCAATACAGCAGTAACAATAGCTAAGTTAAGTGAAGAAGTGTCAAAACAATTTGAAATTCTAGTTGGCAGGAATCCGTAAATAATGTCTATAAGGCAGAATGTCCACAGTTATGAGATGTGTAGATTCAAAGAAAACATTTGCTTCTATTGTAAAAAGCAGGATCGTATTGAAAGGGCATGTTAGTCCCAAAAAATCTCCATATGACTGTAAAAGTAAAGTGAGTTGAGAAAGTAATAGATTTAAAACAAAACAAGGAAAGTATAAAAAGTCTTTAAGAAAATATAATATAAAAACTTTAAAGATTAAGAAAACAGCATCAGTGTTTATGAGTACAGTAAAAATAAATGGCATACTAGTTAAATTAAAAATAGACTCGTGGTTAGCAGTAACTGTAGTAATGAATAAAAGATGGAAGGAAATAATTAAGAATAAAAAAGTAAAACTAGTTTTAATTATCAAGTAAAGTTAATAAATGTGCTGTGAAAAAGTAAAGTAAATGTGAAGTGAAGGACAAATATAGCACAGCTGCCAGTAATGGTATCAATGGAAGTCCATAGCAATCTTCTAGGAAAAAATTGGTTTGCATCCTTAGGATATGCCATATGCACAAATAAAATTGCATATAAGGATAAGGGCATTGAGATATATAAAAGGGACTACCAGAGGTTTTTAAATCAGTCTTAGGCAAGTATGTAGGGTCTCTAGTAAAATTACATACAGACAATCAAACTAATCACATGCAAAGTTAGTTGAATCCCATTCATGCTTAGGGGAAAAGTAGCAAAGCAATTAGTCTTACACTAAAGGGAAAGGTATTCCCTATTCAAACACTTAAAAGTAGGTTAGCATATGCATCAGAAACAAGAGAAAGGAAGGATATAGCTTATCAATACAATAGATTTAGTGAAAAATGAACATATAAATAGGCATATAGTTGCAAAATGGATGAAAACTTAAAAAGGGTGTAGGGTTTTGCAGAAGTGATACATTAAACATAGGCAAGGTCCAGACTAGCAAAAGTGCATGAAGCAATTTGGAAGAGATAAAGAATTAGCAATGCAGTTGTAGAGTAATATCACTACAGGGCATATCAAAAGTAATTAGATTATTACAGTAGTCATTGAAGCATTGTGAGGATGAAAATGCTAAGCTGATCATGTGTGGTAGCCAGAAATAAATGAAGTTATAAAAAATGTATAAATCAATTGATAAATGTAGTTTACATCCACAAAAGGGAGCTGTGATAGCGCTATCATATTTGGCATTTTAGGCAGTGCGATGATAGCTACTTTTCTTTATTGCTTTAAAGTGTTGTGTATGTTAAATTATTGTGTATGACAGGCTGCAACAATTTTTTTCTAGGAAGCTTCAATTTTTAATATATTAATTTTTAAAAAATATTCTAAAAGATGTTAGCAGTATACAGATCCTTTGGATTTTTGTCTGTGATCAACTGCACATTCTACAGTTCTGACAAAGCTATGCAGGAGGTGGTGACTTGTGATTGGCTGATGCTTTAGATTCTTTTCCCCTGTACTATATGCCACAAAAATCTGATTTTCAGTAATTGTTAATTATTATATTACAATATTTTGTAAAAGACATTATTAAACTAAAATCTATGTCATTGGAGGGGGGTTTCTTTGAAAACATTTCATTTTTAAAAAGACAGTTCTTAGAAAGTATACAAAGTACATAAACAGCTATTAGAAGCAAAAAAGAAAATTCATTTTTGTAAAAACTATAAATGAAATATTTTAATAACATTAATTTATTAACTTTTAGATTTTTTTTGTTTCTTTGTTGTTAACTAATTCTAAATATATCATTTTTTAATAAAATTCTAATATCTAATATTACTTCTTTTAACTTTTTGAATAGATATCCTAAAGCCAATAACGATGTGTACCTTTGTTATTATCAGTAAAGATTTTCAGATAGATATTTGTTTTCATGATTTTAAAATATTAATTGTAATGTTATTTTTATTTTAATTGTTAGAAGGCTTAAATATTTTTAATATAATATGTAAATTAATTTTGTAATATACATAAAATCAAACATGGTACCATAGTAAAAATATTACTTGGTAGAGTCTATCCAAAAATTTGCAGGTGGAGTTAACAATGATATAATTAAGGCTACATTTCTCTCTCAAAACTAGGACCTTTTCATGGGCTAGAAGCAATCATATATAATAAATAAAGCAGACTTGATGTCAACAATAAGGCATTTGCAATGTTCATTCACTATTTTGTATACTAGAGTTGATTGTCTCAGACTTATATAAAACAGCATTCATCTTGAATCAGTTTAAAAGATTTTTTTGAAAAGAATAAAATCCAGAAAGTAACAGGTTAACTGAAAACAATATACTGGAGATGAAGAAGGTGTTAGTATAACTGTAAGGAAATAACTGGCAAGCAAAGTTAACTAGAGTACTGTTCCATCGACAAGTGTATTGGCTTCAATGGGAAAATTTCCAAATGAATTGATGTCCAGAAGAAAGATATGAAACCATTTATTGGATATAGTAAATATGCAGGATCCAAAGGAAAGGACACCAACATCAAGGTATAAAATAGTCTAGAAAGTGTTAAGCCAGATGAAATGGATATGGAAAACTTCACTGTAGGCATGAAAACCAACTATGGATGAACACCAGTAATTTATATGAACAAACTTATCAGGAAGACATATATGCAGGAAATGCAACTATCACACACTATTAGAGATAATCAAAACAACTCAGAAATAAAAGATACAGTTCAAAGGCAACCCAATCCAAGATCAAAGAGAATATGATGATGACTCAAATACCTGAAAAATTGTAATCCCCTTATCCAGCAAGGGTGTAGAAAACTAAAAGGACTCAGTTTAAGCCAAGAGAAGAATAAAATATATTAATAGATTTAGCCAGAGACAAAGCCATTAGTTGTGAGAGGAAGGTAATCTTTAATTTAAATAAAAGAATTAATCAGAGTAAGTGACTGCATTCATGAAGGTCTGCTTGTTTCCTAAATCCGAAGGAAGAGTATACTTTACAGGTAAAAGTTAGTAAGAGAAAGTACATTATAATGCTTAAGATAAGGTGAAGTATATGAGTGGTAACCACAGTTCAAGTATTCATCCAGAAGGGTCAGCATATAAAGTGAAGACATCTCTTCAAAACTGGCATGAACTATTTCAGGCAATATACTGAACATGACTATGCAGGTTTATATGCCTCACACACTCAGTCATAATATTATAAGCATATAAATGTTTAATTTCAGACAGAGAATAAACAACAGCACCACATATTCAGAGCAACTGTTGAGCTCTACTAGCATTGGGGAATGAATGCTGATCAAGCAACTGTGGTTGCATAGAAGACAAGGTTCATATAGGCTTGACTGATACAAGAGAAGTGAACAAGCACCAGATAGAGAATCAGTTCAGGCAACTTTTTGGCATTCACCATTGTGTAACCCAGAACCTGAAGATAGTAACAACTAAACCACGAATGAGACAATGTACCATATTATGAATGTAACTTTATGCATAATAAATCATGAAATGTACCTAAGCATTTGTATTTATACATAACTGTGATTGCACAGAGGGTCAGAACCAATTTCAATTTTTCTGAATCTTACATTAAAGCACTTTTAAATTAGATAATCTTGCACAAACTAAATTTTTAATATTATTAAGCCTATTACTGTTATACTTAGAATTTCCAAAAGCAGAAGTTAGGAAATCACATCTTAAACACATGTTAATCTCTTACATTGTAATTTTAAACCCTTTGTTAAATTTCCATTTTACTAAAAAAATATTTAGAAAAACATTTTCAAGAATTAATTATTTAATGCTGATATTGTTTAAATTAATGTATAAAGTGATTCTATATTTATATTTATAGGTATCATCATCATCATTTTCAACCATTATTGATCCATTGCAGGATAATGTCTCTCTTAGTTTAATCCAATTTTTCCAATTTATAGCTTCTCTCCTCCACTTCATACCAGTAAATTTCCTTATTTCATCCATCCATTTTATATATCTTGGGAACTATTTAATTTTTTAACTGTCTATTATCATTTTTTCCAGCCTATGAAAAGTACTCCGAATTTAATTCTATGATCAATTTCATCCATTATGTTTCCATTGATATTAATAATCTTACCAAAATATTTGTAATTATTAACTTCTAATTTATTATTAAACAAGGCAAAACTCTCCATACAGTAGTGCCACACTGTGCCAACCAGAGTAATCAATGGATGCCAGAAGGCTTGTGCATAGTGCCTACTCATCCAATATCCCCAGACTAGTTTCTGGCTTGTGGCCTTCGTCACTAAGGAGCCTTGGATCTGAGAGCACTGCACCTAGATCTTAGAATCTAATGCAACCCTCCAGCAGCCACCTTTTATCTCTACTTAACTACAAAACTACGAGAATGAAATTGAAAACAATAATATTTTCAATCTAAGCTCAATAGCTTATATTGTCATATGGGTCTGAATTCAGTTCAGAACCCATATATTTTGGTGTCTTTGGCTCTTTAACAACCATAGCCACCACTATCCTATTAGGCAAGATTGGTGTTAAACCACTAAACATCACATGATCACCATCTCTTATTCTAGCACATAATTGTTATTAAACAAGGCAAAACTCCATACAGCAGTGCCACCCTAGTGACAATCAAGAGTAATCAATGGATGCCAGAAGGCTTGTACATAAAATCCCTATCTAGTGCCTACTCATCCAATATCCCCAGACTAGTTTCTGGCTTGTGACTTTCGCCAATGAGGAGCCTTGGATCTGAGAGCACTGCACCTCAAGACTCCTCACTGATGAAGGCCACAAGTCAGAAACTACTCTGGAGATATTGTATGAGTAGGCACTAGATAGGGATTTTATGCACAAGCCTTCTGGCATCCATTGATGACTCTGATTGGCACAGGGTGGTACTGCTGTATGGAGTTTTGCCTTGTGTAATAACAATTATGTGCTAGGTATAAGAGATGGTGATCATGTGATGTTTAGTGGTTTAATTTATTATTACTGTACTTTTATTTATTTTTTCTGACAAAATCTGTTGAACATTTATCTTTAGTGCTACTTTCTTACTCCACCTGATAACTTTTGCAACACTTCCTGAAGTTCTAAAGCATCATTTGCAAAAATAATTACATCATCTGCAAAATCTAGATGACTTAAATGATCTTTATTTTCTTTTACTCTCTTAGCTTTCTATTTTAATCCAAAAAATATTTATTATAAAGGTGTTATAAAAAGTTTTGGAAATATAGAATCACCTGTCATACTCTCTTTTTAATGTTAATCTTAGTATCACTATGTAATCTAACCATTGCTCTTGCATTTTGATAAATACTTTTAAAAATTTTAGTGTTTTAAATCTATATCTTGATGTTCTAATGCTTTAGACACTGTAGAAATGCTTACAGAATCAAATATTTTTTTATAATCTGTAAATATTATTTCATATTGATTAGTCCTTTATATAACCAATTATTGTTATAATGAGTGGAAAATAATTCTTGTACTTATTGCTTCATATATTATAATTAATTGTTATATTATTTAGCTATTATTAACATATAACAACTGATATTAAGAAATTTACAATTTAAAAAATAAATTCATTAAGTAATTTTGCAATTAGATAAGAATTTGCTTTGTAAGTTTTTCTTTTTATTAAAACACAAAATATTATAATATTGTATTGTCTTAACTCAAAAACAAAATTAACTTTTATTTAATATTTTAATAAATTCCCATAAACTTTAGATATATATAATTTATTATACTATTTTAATTGATTTTTTTTCTTATTTTTTGCAATGCAAAGGATCATGATTATATAAAACTTCGGAAAACACCTAGAAAAATTGCTTTTCGGGTACCTTTTTCTGAAGAAGAAGTTGAATTCTTAAAAAAAGGAATTGAAAAATATGGTCAAGATTGGAAAAAAATTTTATGGTCGTATGATTTTCATAAATCAAGAACTAATGTTAGTCTAAAAGATAAATATAAACAACTAATGGCAAAGGTAATGTATTTCATTGTAAACATAATTTGTATGTTATACACTCATATATGTTTTTCTGTTCCATTATGAAGACCAAAGATTTTTCTATTGGAGTGGTGGATCCAAAGCTAAAGATTTTTGGTTCCATTTTTAATTGTAAAAAAAAATAGATAATGGAATTGTGTTAAATATTGCACAACTTCTCAAATAAATAAGTGTAGGATTATGTTTTCTAGTGCCTAATATATATATAAAACTGGGTTTTATGTTTCAATATATCATTATTCTCAATTAACATTACATGATCACCATTTTTTATGTTTGCTCATAACTGTTATTAAAACAGGCAAAACTCTGTATACGTATTGCATCAATGGATGCCAGAAGACTTGTGCATAAAATCCCCATCTAGTGCCTACTCATCCAATATCCCCAGACTGGTTTTGGCTTGTGGCCATCGTCAATGAGAAGACTTGGATCTGAGAGCACTGCACCTAAATCTTAGGATCTAATGCAACCAGCAGCCATCTTTCATCTCTACTTAACTTTTCAACACAAGCTCATTAGCTTATATAGTCATGTAGGTCTGAACTCAGTTCAGTACCTATACATTTTGGTGTCTTTGGTTCTTTAATAACCATATCTACCACTATCCTATTAGGCATGATTGGTTTTAAGCAAATAAACATCATATGATCACTATTTCTCATGCTTGATCATAACTATTATTAAAACAGGCAAAACTCTCTATATGTATTACCACTCAGTGCAATCCAGAGTAATCAATGGATGCCAGAAGGTTTGTGCATAGTGCCTACTCATCCAATATCCCCAGACTAGTTTCTGGGCTTTTGTCAGTGATGAGTCTTGGATCTGAGAGCACTGCATCTAGATCTTAGGATCTAATGCAACCCTCCAGCAGCCACCTTTTATCTCTACTTAACTACAAAACTATGAGTCTTAAATTGAAAACACTATAACATTTTCAACACAAGCTCATTAACTTATATAGTCATATAGGTCTGAACTCAGTTCAGTACCTATTCATTTTTGGTGTCTTTGGTTTTTTAATAACCATAGCCACCACTATCCTAACAAGCAAAACTCTATATGTATTGACATTTTATTTAATTTATAATAGTCAACATTTTACTCCTAATATGCATGCGGTTATTTTGTTTTATATATATGTGCTCCAAATTCGAATGGCAATTCCAATGACTATTATCTAAAAACAAAATAAATTTATTTTTAAATCATAAATATAATAAAAAGTTGAAATTTCTAGCTTTCAAACAATATATAGAATTACCTAAAATAAAAAACGATCAATTTAACTAAATATTCTAATCCACATAATATTAAACTTCTTTTCGATTGCGGTCCAAAATTTATTGCGGGGGGGGGGGGGGGATCCATATTTAGAAACTATTGCTGATATTGAAACATACTATGAAAATAAACCTCAATGAGAAGATATTATCAATAAAATTTTAAAAGTATTATGTCTACATCCATTTAAAATAAATATCCAATTGGAATAATAATTTAAATAGAAGATAAAGGTAATAGATTTGTTCTTTTATCTAACGAGGATTATAAAAATAAAGTTTACGATCAAATTAAAAAATTTAAATTACATGATAAATTTTATTTTAAAAGAGAAAAAGATAAATTCATTGTTTCAATATTAAGATATTATCAAAACAAAGTATTTGATAAATTTAAATGTAAAAAGATTTATCCAACTGCAGCTATTCATTCCACCTAGAATTTTTGCAAACGTAAAAATGCATAAACAAAATCAACCTATTAGACTTTTAATTGATTTTAGAAGCACATATTTTTATAAAACAGCGAAATTAATAGTTGAATATTAACAAATTGGTTTCTGAAAATTTGCTATAAAATCTTCATTTGAAAGTACACAAAGGTTCTCGTAGAATAGCTGCTAAATCCCACTCGATGACGCACTTTTTCATGCTAAAATTATAAAATATGATCATTCACGGGCCATTAATTATAATCATTTTGATGTGTTTTTTGTAATGCGAAAATAAAAACAATCGTCTTTTTTAAATATTACTTAATTTTAAATATTATTTTTTATTAACGTATACAAATTAAATGATAATAATAAATGTAAAATAAAATAAACAAATTACAATTTGATTCGTCTTTTTTAGTTTTCTTTTTATTAGAAAAAATCAATTTTCTATCGAAGATTTTGTTTACCGCTAGTTTTTATTTCAAATAGAATGATAACTAAAAGTAAAACTTGTTAGAATTAGGGTTAGGTTTACGGTTAAAATAAAAAATATCAAAATCGTATTTTTGTAAATATTTTTTTTTACTAACATCTATAAAATAAATGATAACAATAAACGTAAACTATATTCAACAAAGAATAACAGTAATCTGAGAAAAAAAAGAAACTAAAACTTTTTTAAACAACGACAAATATATATAAAATGTTTATAATATATGCTTTTTATGAAATTTAAAAAAACAGTGTACAATTAATTGTACTTTTCTTACTGGATATTTTTGTGTTAACGCTTTTTTTTTATTTCAAAAATATACACACTGTACAATCTTAAAATGTCTCGTGGAATGTTACGAACAGTACGTTACTTGACTCGTTACCTAATTCCAAATAACTTTATTCATATATCTCGTCAACATTTACTTCTATACACTACGGTGTAAAAAGTCTGTTAATTATTACTTTACAAAATCTGAACATTTCAATACTTTAAAATAAAAAAAAAATCCAATGAAAACAACATTTCCATCCAATTCAAAAAAACACAACCTCTCCCCAAGCCGTAATCATTTTATAAATTGTGCGATATTCGCAAAATGTATTTGCTGCGTAAAACATACATGCTGTACTGCGACGCGACATAGCGGCCTGCAATCTGTAGCACAACAAAAAAGTTGTATTATAGAAAATGCAGGTTCGAAGGTGTCGGCCGCGGAAACGGCATTTTTATGTGTTTTAGCGTGAAAACAGCGCCATCCAGTGGGATATATCTGCTCATCCACCACAATCTACGCAAATATTAAATTCACAAATGTATAATTCTAACAATAAACTTGCTTCATTATATACAACAGAACTTTAAGGTTCAGTTTCACGAAAATTATCTTTTAATATTTTAATTAATTTAAATTTTAATAAGAACAAAATAAATTTTATTATTTATGTTCTTAAATGGAGAGCTAATGATATTACAGCTCTTTTTAATTGTGAATTTTATACACTGGAACATGGATGACCTATGGGATTACCTTTAAATGGAATTATTTGTAGTATAGTTTTAAATAAATTTGAATTAGAAGTTATTTCAAAAAGGTTGCCTTCAGCAACATCATCTTTATATATATAATATGTAGATGTTGTTCTTATATATGCTGAAAACAATTATTGATATAAAAGATGAATTATCTTCTTTAGTTTGGACATGAAAGATGAAGATAAATTTGGTGGTATAAAGTTTTTAGATATGTACATTCAACATAGAAATTCACTAATTAGTTATAAAATGGTTATAAAGCCTATCAATATTTGTGATGTAGTTGACCTTCATTCTTTTACTCCAATTTTTCATAAATTAGTTGGATTTAAATGTTTTTTTTATAGAAACTTTAAATTATACAAATTTGAAGCAGATAGAAGAAACAACATTGAAATTTATATGAAAGATTTGATTAAATCAGGTTATAATTATAATTTATTAAACAAAATTCTTTAAATTTTTTTTATTCATCTTTGAATACTATGCATGGATCAGCCTTCCTTATATACCTAATATGTTCTAAAAACAATTTGTTCATATGATTATAATATCAGTTTTAGAACCCCTCCTAATCTTATTAAAGATAAATTATCTCCAAACCAATCTCTACAAATAGTTTATAAAATTAAATGTAATGAACCAAAATGCAGTACAATTTATTATGGAGAATCTCATGTCAATTGTGCTACAAGATTAACACAACATAAATATTTGTATAATCATGCTAAAACAGAATCTAATGTTAAATCTATACTTTTGAAACATGAAATTAAATCTGGACATAATTTTTTTCTATTAATAGTGTTTGTACTGAACGTAATGATCAAAAAAGAAAATATAAAGAGGCATGGTTTATAACAAATGATATCAAATGCAATAAATAAGAAAGTCTCATGCATTGTATTATCATGTAAATGTCATATTTAATTTTAATGTACATTTTTATTTATATATTTTATTGTAGTTCTATGATTATGACTGACCTGGTTGAAAGCAATGATTAGATATTATTTTTATTAAAATTTTAAACTTTCCTGAATAGTTTTCCATTACTATTATTATTATATGCAAATTAAGGAAAGAAAATATTTTATTAAAATAATATTTATTAAAATCTTAATTTTGTCAGGAGAAACATTAAATTCAATCAAATAGATGTATGTGTATCATGATATATATCATAAATTTGCCAAATAATTAAATATTGCTGTTAATTAAATATTTTTGTTGCATAAATAGAAGCTGGTAATTTTTTAATTTCTCCAATCTATATTCTTTATGCACACATACACCTTGCTGATGTGTTTATATATATATAGTAACTATAACAAATCCGATAACAGCTTTAATTAGTTATATTTCAGAGTTGCATACTACTTGTGAGTTTAACCACTAAACATCATATCATCACCATCTCTTATACTAGCACATAATTGTTGTAAACATCTGGTTGTCTCAGGGTGGCACTATTGTATGGAGAGTTTTGCCTTTGTTTACTTGTGAGTTTCCAAGTAAATCAAAATGGCAGCCTATATTTTTGATAAATTACAATTTTAAGGGCTTCCAAAAAATGTTTACAAAAAAAAAAATACCTGCTAGGAAACATAGTATTTTATATTTGCACTTTATTTTTTATTACTGTTATTTTAAAATAAGAGATTATTATGGAAAAATTAATTATAATGTTTACAGTGTATTTTCATTTATTTTTAGGGGGATTAACTTATAAACAGAAAAATACAATATTTATATTTGCAATCATATCATGATCATTAATACATACTTTTTGGGAAGGCAGTATTCTGTATCTTTGGCTATAGTCTACTGCACCACATTCTGTGACAGAAAGGTCCCAAATTTTTTATTATGTCAGTTTACCTAAAAATTGCTGACACAAGGAAATGTGCAGAATTGAACCAAAGTTTGACAATGTTAAGAGCATCTCATCGCTACCCAAGTTATATTTTTTAAAAAAAAATTGAAATAATGCTTCTTAATCAAATTTATTGGAATTTATTCCTTTTTTTTTTTTAATTTAACAATCAATTTATTAATTTTATTTTAATTTAACAACTAACACATCTTTGGTAGATTATTGACTCTCAAAACTACGTTTATCAAAAATATTGGCTGCCATCTTGGTTTACTTAAAAACTCACAAGTACCAAAATGTTTAATAAAAATTCATATGAACTGAATATACAAATTGCCATTTGTGTATGTGTCATATATACATGTCACTGTAAACTACTTAAAAAATTAAAAAGTTGTTTTATGCATTTGGTCATATTATTAAATATTCACTTTGTAATATATGAGAAATAATAAAATGATAAATTGCAATGTAAAAAAGAAAAGAAAAATAATATTGATATGTGAAAGAATTTGAATTGCATATTTTATAAAAATATAAAGCATTTCAAACCCTGTTTAATCTGCTTTCCAAATGAAAGTTTTATTTAAACAACTTGTCAATTCTTAAAAAAAAAATCTGATGGCAGATCTGAAAATATTATTTAAAATTATGGATTAATAAAAGTAACTAATTTATTAAGCTATATTTAAAGATCAGGAACAAATTCTTTTTCTTTTTCCCTATATTAGTTAATATAAATAAAGAGAAGGAAAAAAACTTTTTTTTTTCATTTATGTATCAAATCCTAATAATTTGTTCATTTATCATAATATGAAAAATTGTTTCCACAACATGTTATGAAGAGGATAAAGAAAATGTTTTTTTAAAAAAAAACATGTTGTTGTTGTAAGGC
The DNA here is from genome assembly GCA_028023455.1 of Epiperipatus broadwayi. NCBI lineage: Eukaryota > Metazoa > Onychophora > Udeonychophora > Euonychophora > Peripatidae > Epiperipatus > Epiperipatus broadwayi. The sequence goes on from JAQFVV010012464.1 coordinate 3,536,737, forward strand.
AACAAGTCAAATCTTGTAACTAACTGCTGAAATCATTGTTTCGAAAACATGATGAACTTCATCAAATAGATATCAATAGGTCTAAGATAAGCAACTAAGGATTCCAGTCTGGACAGTCTAATCTCCTTTAGTTTATTTGAAGACTCAATGCAAGAAAAACTTGCTGTGATCCAATCCAGAGAAGAGAAACTGCTGATTAAAACTATTTCCTCTGTAGCTCGGATAGACTTACTTGCTGATTGTTCTTAAAGTATTTTTTAACACTCTAGTTATAACAGCCAGTATGATGATTTTATCTAAGAGAAGACTATCTACCATGTATGGCCAGGCAACAAAAAACCACACTAGCCACAATATCTGGAAAATGCAGTCAGATCCAGAAACTAACACTGAAGTTTTCCAAAAACAACCAGTTACTCTTCTGTAATGCAATAAAGAAAAAAATGGACAATGCCATAATAACTACCCAAGATCTGCTGATATTATACTTTATATAATGTCACTAATGCTGCTGTATTTACTAATATCACCAATGCTCAATGAGAAGAACTATCATCTTCAAAGGAATTAATGAAGACAACCAAAAATATATTTAAAGAACAGTATCTACAGGAAAACCATGGTTTGTGGCTTTAAATATTTCACATGGTAAGATCTTATCATTATAAATATTATAAGGCCTTAATCTTAAATTAAAAACATCTTTATTACTATGGTATTTAATATTTTGTATACATATTAATAGTTGTGAGTATATAAGCAACAGTTTTATTTATTAATTATTAATACTTTTTTATATTTATTAATCCATTTAGTTTGTCTTTTTAACTCAATCCAAACATTACATTTTTAACATTCAATATGTTAGTTAATATCCACAACCCTGAGAAAACATGCAATTCACTGGGGACATGCAGGAATGGTGGTAATAATTAACAAATGATAATGATTGCACATTGATAAGTTTTCCAGAAGTAAACTTTCTAGTTAGAAGGTTTGGTGCCTGAAGTTTCTTTTTTTTTTTATTTTACTGAAATTGAAAAACAAAATATTTTTGAGAGGACTGTACTTTGAAATTATCATCATCATCATATGTTGGTTAATATTGTTATATATTTGAATTTTATTAAACATTCAACTTTCATCATATTTAATATTTATTTGAATCAAAACTTATTGTGCATATTGATATATCTTTGGATCTTGATTCAAATTCATGTACCACGAAAAATTTACCATTGTAATATATTTGGTTATATTGCTATTATAACGTTATACATTATTTGATTGACTAGTGTGTGATATGATTATCTTACACAACTGAACAATAAAGCTTCTGCATTCAGTTATATATTTCAATGGACGAATATGATCCTTGATATTTCTCTTCACCATGGAATCAAGACAAAAATTAGATTTTCTTTTCTCAGATAAAATTTAAAAACAAAATGAATAAATTGTGGTAAATCACAGTAATCATTACATATAGATTAGAGAATTAATTATAAATGAGCATTAAATTCAAAAGGAGAACCATAAAATGTAATTTTAATAATTTAAATATTAAGATTATTGTGATTCCAGATGTGTCTTAAAAGATTATGTTGGGATAAGAGATTGATGATTCAATACAAGCTGATCCAATAGAAGTTAGAAACTAAACGAAATGAAAATATAAAAACCAACTTGAAGAAGAAATAAATATGCAGAAGAAATGCTCAATTTTAATGATATTCCAGGTATTCTTATGCAAGTTATACAAGATATAAATAAAAATCCAAAAAAAATTACATAAAATATACTACCACATGGAAGACATGAGAGGAAAAAAATCACATTCTAAAATTAATATAGATAATGTATAAGACTTAAAACAGATGAGTATATTAAAGAGAAATTTAAAATTGATCTAGAAACAGGTTAATGATTCAGCATAATATAGAGACTGATGATTGAGCAAAGTTTCATGCTGAAGAGCCCAAAATGAATATAATGATTGATGAGAAATAGATGGTGCAAAACGTGATATCAAGGACTTATCCATAATAACTATGGAATTTTTGAAGAATCCGTAATGTGGGGAAAGTATTAGGCATGAAAAAAGAATGTTTAAAAAGATAAATATTTAATGGTTATAAAATTTATAATGATGAGGTCATTGTGATTAACTGTTCAGAGAACAAACACATTGCAGTTTGGGCATTCTTTATGAGCAAGTTATAGTCCAATTGAAATCAACTTAAATTTAAACTCTAAAGAATAATATCATAAAATTATATTTTGTTAAAAAAAATGAAAATGGATATAATGAATTTAGTTTAAGCCTACCTGATAGAAAATTATTTTCATTGATCAAGGAAATGTAACAACCTATTATGAAATATATACATCATATGTAATAATAAAAACTATGAGTTGACAAAAATCATTCAAATGCTAAGATCATGGATGATGAATGAATTTTTTGATGAGTTTTTTTCCTGTACATCACATTTGAAGTAAAGATGTTTGTTAAATGCATTTCTTAGACATTTAGTCATCGTCACAAATGATGATGCTGAGAATCTAAGTTAGTCCTATTATGCTTTTGAAAATTCATGCAATCCTACCAATCTTCTCTGTACTTTTCTTTCTCCATATTTAATGAAGCTATCAGAGAGTTTTTACCTAGTTCTTCTTGAAAATTATTTTTAGGCAGTTAAGTTCCTAGTTATTTTCAACTTGTGATTATCTTTTTGAGCCCAGCTTGTGTTCATTAAATTCTTACAAATTTCTCTGAGAGACAAGTACCAGCAATATCATACAGGCACTCACAAAGATTCTTTAAGAGAAGGTTTTGACATTGAGCTACAATAGTTTATAGATGATCTTGCTGCTGATGATGTTGAAGTAAAAACTTTAAACTGGATAATACAATCAAAAGGATTTTTTCTTTTTATATAATCCAGGAGATAAGTTATGTTAGATATTTTTATAAGAACTTGTTGATATTATTGTGTCTTTGCAACAAAAGTTTGATTTCAATATTTATAATCTGCAGGAGTAGGAAATAAATATAGTGAAATTAAAAGATTATCTAAACAATTATAAAGGATGTGAATCTATTATTAAGACCTATAGCTCTTAATATTTATATAACCACAGATAAAAATGTGAGTAATAGTATATAAACATCACAAATGCAGATGAAGTATATCTGTCAGGTATATATTTCAAATAATTTACATACAAATTAAGCATTTCTTCCATGTACATATTTAAAATAGTATGAACTCAAAAACAAGTGGAAGTAGTTGAAATATATTTGCAAGGTAATCATATGAAAAAATACCTAAAAATTTATCATTAATGTATTTAGAATCTTGTTATATATATGATAATAAATATCCAAAATAAGGAAAAAATCCTAATGAAAAAAATTAATTAAAATAGTGAATGTCATATCTAATTCTAAAGCTTTGGGTAAAAGTTAATGACTCACAATAATTTCTTATCAATGAAGTCAGTAAAATAAAAACTAAAAATAAATCTTAAAACACCTAAGTGTTCTAACAGTAAATAACATTTAGTAATTAAATATTATTTCAATCCTAATTTAAGCTCTCTAATTATTTACCAGGCTTAACCAATGCCATAACTAATAGTATTATGCAAATATAACATTTTGACTAAAATTTAGCAAAACAGAAAATATACAATAACAAGTGAATAAATATCTTGGACACTTTACAAAATGGTAAAGTGAAATATTTGTGATCTTTTTCCCCATCCAATGGGAGGAAAATTTGGCATTCTTCTCCCATAATTCATAATATCACTTGTATTAGCAAAAATTTATTAAAACAATAAAGCCAATTACTCAAGATTTTAAAATAAGTTTATAAATGTAGATAATAACAATCAACCCTCAACAGTCTCAACCTGTAGTCAAGGCAATCTCCTTTAACAATAAAATGGTACTACTTTTATCTATGGTCTGATATGTTTATATAGATACTAAAAATTGCAACTTGATCAAGGAGTGTTAGATTCATAATGCAAAGAAGCTTAAATAAGTCTCATTAATCAGGCAAATATAACCTGTTCTGAAAGTAGACTAATAAATAGTCAACTACAAACAAAAATTTAAATTCCTGAAGGTTTGTTATGATGGTGTTCCAGTTGTATTTTTATATTGGACTATTTCCATCATCTAATATGTGTATTGAATGTCTTTAGAAAAATTTAACTTTATTTAAATATTCCAAATACATTCACCTGTTAATAATAGCACATCAAACAGGTTAGTATATGCACAATGTTTTGAGAGATATTATTCTCCTCTCTTCTTCAGGTGTTGCTGGCCTGACCAGTGATAGTAATAGCATGGGATTCAAACCTGGACCCTTAGATTCTTGAATATTGAATTTTAAGGTAACGCTCTAATCAACTGGGCCATCCTGCCAAAGACAACAGTCTGTAGAAATTTCATATACTTATCTATGAGGTTCCTCCTGATTTCTCTTCTTTTTCCTAAGAGCAAAGTTAATTAGTGGCTTCCATACATTATATATAGTCACACTAGTTTGGCTTATGGGAATTTTTGCCATTATCATGTGAGCAGCTTCTTTAAATTTTCTTCTTTGTACCTTTTCTTCTCTATCCAATATTTTTGTATTTTCCCAATTGAACGTATGTTCATGGCACATACATGGTCTGTTATCTTAGACATACCTGTTTTATCTCTTCTAATCATCAGTTTGTGTTCTTGAAAGCACTTTTCAATGGGACAATGTCTCATCAATATATGTTCTTCCACATTCACATGGTATTTTATAGATGCAGTTTTTTCTTTTCAGCATTTCAAGTTTAGGCTTTGTCAATGTTAGAAAATTTCTTGAAGTGTTGTATGGCTCTGGAAAGCTGTTCTGATGTTATACTGATTACAGATGTTCCTTAATTTGTCTATTTTTGGAATGTATGGGTACACTACAGTACCAGTATTTGTCTTTTCTCTTGATGTTTTTTTTTGTTGTCTATTTAACATTTTCTTAATAACAGCTGATGGATAACCATTTTTCATAAGAGTTTGTTTTATATAGATCTTTTCTTTTTCCAAATCACTGGTTTATGAACAAACTTCTTTTGCTCTGTTCCATAGTGATAGTATAACTCCATGTTTTGTGTTTCTGGTGTTATTGGATGTATAGGCTAGGTATTTTCCTGTATGTGTAGGTTTTTAGTAAACTGTAAACATCAGGAGGAACCTCATAGTTAAGTATATGAACTTTCTACCGACTGTTGCCTTTGACAAAATGGCTCAGTTGGCTAGAACATTACCTTAAAATTCAATACTACTGAATCTAAGGGTTCAGGTTTGAATCCCATGTTAGTACTATCACTGGTCAGGCCAGCAACACCTGAAGAATAGAGGAGAATAATACCTCTTAAAACATTGTGCATATACTAACCTGTTTGATGTGCTATTACTAACAGTTGAATGTATTTGGAATACTTAAATAAAGTTAAATTTTTCTAAAGACATTCAATACGCGTATTAGATGATGGAAATACAACAAAAATTTAAAATAACAGGATAAGCTATATATCATTTAATATAAATTTCAGTTAAATATAATTTAAAAATAAATAAATTATGAGAGTAAGTAAAATCTCTAAAAAAAAAAAAAAAGATACTGATCTGCTCCTTTTTTCACTGTATTTTGAAATCAACCAGAGACTTTCTTAAATATAATGGCAGTAATATAATGAAATAGTTTATTTTTAAAAATGTGTATATATCTGACATTTTAATATGATTTGATATATTTTTTTCAGAATTGTAAGAATGTGAATGGAATTTTAAATCAATCTTTGCATCATTCTTAAAGTTGTGTAGGATATAATTCCCCCCCCCCTTACATAGTTTTTTCTAACAACATTTGATTTATTCTATTCACTATGAATTGAAATTATAATCATTGAAATATATTTCTAAGAAACCCATTTTTTATATATCACAGGAATTCTAGAAAGTATATTTTTAGTTTTATAAATATATCAGAACTTTTTTGTCGTAAGATTTTACATGATGATATCAATCTAAATTAGAAAATAGAATTATTGCAAGTGTAAAATATTTCCTTGACTTTTAATGAAAATTATAAATAAATGATTTGAAAATAACCATTTACAGTACATCATTGTGAATCCAGTCACATTTTAGTTCCACAAATATTTTTTTGATTAATTTTTATCACGATTTTAGTCTTTTCTTCACAAAATTATAAATAAACTAATGAAATATTTTTCATTATGTGCAGACAACTCATTTTTATTTCTTTGGTATTTTTATTTTTGGATTATTATGCTACACTATTTATGTTTGTTCCATCACTGTATTTCCGAATTTCTGATGTTTAATAAACAGTTTGTTGGATATTATATGTTATGGCCTCCTCCAGATACACATTTTATTTACATACTAACCAGAGCATAGAATTATCATAATAAATCAATGTTTTGGGGAAATAACTATATAGTTTTAAGAACAAAGTTATACATTTCTTTTTTGTGTGTAATATTTAATACATATTCATTACATTTTTTGTTTTTGCAATGGGTTAACTCATTTCAATAAATATTACACTTTTTTAATTTTCTATTTTAACAATTATAGGAAATTCCGATCATATTTAGTTATTTATCATGCTAATTTATTTTTAATGTTTGTTTCTCAATTTCCTTTTTTTTGTTGTTATTATATTTTAATACATTTTTATTACTTTGTACATATTATTATTGATTTTTTTTTTACAAATGAATATCATTTTTATATGAAATTTGTTTTCTTTAATGTTATATATATATATTTTTTATGTATAGGAAAAAAATAAGAAGAAAGTCAAGTCACGTTCACGTTTAAAAAAATTTTCTAATCTGGAAATGGCTAATATTCAAAGAGGTGTTGATTTATATGGTCATGATTGGAAAAAAATTCATAAAAAGTTTAAATTTGGTGATAGAACTCCAGTTAATTTGAAAGATAAGTGGCGTAACATGTGCAAAAATTCTGATTATATGGATTAGAAAGAAAAAATGTGTCAATATATTTTGAAAATTTTAACTTAGCAAATATTTCTAGTATCTATTTTATGGCTTAGGAACCTCATGGATAACCAAACTAATTTTAGGCTGGTAAATTTAAGTAAAAAACCTTTTAAAAACATTTATTATTAAAAAATGTAAATTTCAATAAAAATAAAACCTAAAAGCCAATAAAGAAAAATATAGATCTATTATTCTTATTTTAGTTTTATTCAACATGACTACCATCATTTTCTTCATTGATATCCCTGTCTTACAATAAGAAATTTGAAGTGCCATTCTTTGCATTTAATACTTATAATCATTTTTTTAAATTTTTTGCAGTTTAGAATTAATATTAAGCCATAACATGAATTCTTATTCACACATTTTTGGCTTTCAAACTCCAAAACAATTTTCAAAGTTATTTATAAGAAGGGAAAATGTGTCTTATAAGTTCACAAATACTGTAATTTTAAAAAAAAATGTTTTATTTTGAGTTGTTAATATATTATTAAATCTCTAACTTATGTTATTGATTATATTTAGATTACAAAAGACTGAAATTAGTCTACAAAATGTAATAAATGCAATATATTATACTAATAAAAGCTTTATTTTCCCTACTGCTTAAACTTAAGATAGATAAGTAAATTCTTCAATAAACAGAATTATAATATTCCATCTTTTGTTTCATAATCTTTTTCACATTGCTATATTATACTAAATGCAATTTTTTATTTAACTTCTTATGGAAGGTAACAATTTTGATTGCTCAATGGTCTTTTTCAGAAGTGAAATCAAACTTATAATAATACATGCAATTGGAATAATGTGTGTTAAGATGTATTAATATGTAGACAGGTTTTATAGTATTATGTTATAATAATGCAGTACATTTGTAAGTTATTAAAAAGACTATTAAACAGTCAAAAGTATTAATTTCAATAATGAGATAAATAGAATTGCATATTATTAATTGCATATGTGATATGATTTATTATTTATATTTTAATTCAAAAATAAACAGTATGATTATGACTACAAGTTAGTTGAAAGCATGTTAAGCATACTATGTTAAATGAATTAAGTATACTATGTTAAAAGGAATAAATAAGCTTTCTTTAGAATTCATAATGATAGTGTTTATTTTTGAATTACAATTGTTATAAGGAAAGATACAAAATTATATTAGTAGTATTTATATTTTAATAAAAGTATACTTTTATTGAAGTTTGAAAGTTGATTTTAAATTTTGAATATTAAATTTTTAATTTTTTATTATGTTAAAATAAAAGAAAATTGGGGTAAAAAATAAATAACTCTTTAAAAGGATAAACTAAAAAAAATTATTTTTTAAAGGTTAAAATATATAAAAGAAATAATTTGAATTAAAACTTTTTTTATTAATTTTCATTTTTTCATGTAAGTAATAAATATATAACAGAAGTCTTTAATTTTTGATTACTAACCCTATACCCAACAACAATATTAAAATACAAACATTGACAATTATCAAAAACGATTAATCTGCTGATACTGATTAATCGGGAAAATGACAAATATGGCCGATTACCGATATATTTGCCAATTAATCAGTGCAATCCTAATATATATATATATAATTAGCTAAAACATTCTTATAAACATATTTTTCTAACTGGCCAAATGGAACAAAAATTAGCACAAAAAATATTAATGATAATAACAGATAAATTATTATAAATAATTTATTGCAGATGTTTTTTTAAAACATAAATACAACAAAGAAAATCACAGTATAATCAATAAAATATTGATTGCTTAAGTATAAATTTTGTAATTAAAATTTTTCCAATTGAAATCAGTTTTTAGAAATATAAATATTACAATTCTTTATTTCTACTTGATTACAATCTTATTTCTAAATTCTAGTCTATCAATAAATTATATAATAGTAATATTTAATTAAAATAACATATACTTTTATACATAGAACTATAAATCATTCTAATATTATAGATTATTTTTGTTTTTGTGTCACATTATTTTTTCATTATAGATAATCTTTATAATCAACTTATGTATGACTTGGTTACACTATACACCAGTAATTTTTATTTTCATATATAGACAAAGAACACCACTAAATACAGTTAACAGAATATGTTATTGTTTAAATTCTTTGCATTGTTTATTGCACATAGTGCTTCATCTCTGGCATAGAGGTTTTGCTCAACATTAAATTTTCTTTTACAATATTAAGTCATTGTTTGGATTTTTAGTATCTTGCTGGCCAAGATATTTATTTAGTATTATCTTTCCTTTGATAATGTATTCTCTTTTTTTTTCTTTTCTTATCAACTTGAATATGATTATGTCATCTTTGCATGCATTTGAATTCTTCTTGAACCACATATCAGACAGACTTTGAGCCTTTTTTAGTTTTCAAAAGGAACTTTATTGAGCTTAATAATTTTACAAACAGAATAAAAAAAAGACCAGGAATACTGGTACATATATTACCATGACAACATTTACATGAATAATTGTGAGGGGAAAAAACAACAAATATATAAACAAATTTATACAGAAAAAAAAATTATATCTTTACCATTAGACATATTAATAACAAAGAGACCAAAAAAAAATACATTATTGTTTAACACTAAAGGATTTCAAGTGTCCATTCTTCAATTCTGTCTTTTACAGCATGATCATTTTATGTAATCAAGTTCTTTTATCAAATTTCTTTGTCCACTTTTCTCTTCTCCTTTCTTTATAGGCTTGAGTGTAGTCGCATTAGTGACCATGTGGATGTGTAAATGTTTGTTGATGAAATTTTTTCATCCCTTAGCCTTATTATTTCTATTTTGTTCCCAAAGTATTTGGATGCCTCCTTGTGTTTGTATTATATGTAAATGTGCATCTGGTACACCATAGTGAAAATAATGCAAATATACCATCATCTAATGTGTGCAAAGTTACCTTTCGCATAGGATTGGAGTATTTGTATAGTATAATTTTTATTTTTGAATAAATTGGGAATTCCATCCTGAATATTATCTAATGTAGGATAAGAAAAAAATATGTGACTGAGATTCTGATTCTCCTTTGCAAAGCCTGCACACATCATCCATTTTAATGCAGTTCCTTTTATAATGAAAGAAATTTAGAGTCAGTAATGCTTCTATGTTTAATTTAAGTATGAAGTCATAGTATTTCAGTTCTAGTGACCAGTATTTAATTTTTTTTGTTTGTTGTTTATATTTAAAAAAAGTTTATTATTGTCATTTGAAAATGGAGGATATATTAGTATGTATATTTCCCAATACCTATACTTAGTTTTCCATGTCCAGATCACTGAACTTGTGATATTTAGCAATGTGGAATTCCCAATTTATCCAAAAATAGAAATTATACTATACAAATACTCCTTCAATCCTATGCAAAAGATAACTTTGCACATATTAGGTGGTGGAACATTTGCGCTATTTTCACTATGGTATACCAGATGCACATTTACATATAATACAAACACAAGGAGGCATCCAAATACTTTGGATATGGAAATAGCCTTATCCATGATGTAATTAAATTGGTTTTCTGAATTTGAAGATTTTTATTGCATGTAATCCTTATCCATTTTGTTCTAGGGGATTTTGGATTCGTTTAATTGATATTGTAGACATCTTTTTCCCCCACAATAGTTGTCTACATAAGCTATCAATTTTTAATGTGAAATCTTTGCTATATATAATTATTGGGGTGTAGTATGAAACTCTAGTCATCACTAAAAGATTAAAAAGTGCCACTTTTGCATAAAGTGACGTAAGATTTTGAAAGAGAATTGATTATTTTTTCAGTTTTATTTATTAGTTCTCTTTGGATTTGTATGCACATTTCCATGTTGCTTAAAAAAAAGGAAAACACAAAAAAGGGCTCTGTGTCCCTTTGAAATATTCTTCATGATAGCATCCTATATATATTGACCATGCACTTGATTTCTCCATATAGAGTTCAAGCTTAGATTTATTTGTATAATTTTAGAGAATTTTTTTAATTTTGGAATTTGTTTTTTCAATGTTAGAAATACAGATATATCATCCATATATGCTAAACATGGAATACTTGTTTTTTAATTCTGATATAAATACTCCTGCTAAATCATTTTCTATTGCTTTGATCAATGGATTGATGTATAATGTGAACAGTAGGACTCTGAATGGTGACCTTGTGGAATTGAACAAAATAGGTTAAAATATGGTGAATATTTCCCATTGAGGCTAATATGTATTTCCCTGCTCAGAAGTAAATTTGTAATCTATTAGTGAAGATGGTATTGATATTTTTATTAGTTCAATGATTAGTAGATCAATTGGGAATGTATCAAGTGCAGATTTTATATCTAGTTTCACTACAACTTTACTATATTTCTTATTAGTTCTGACTGAATCTATTACTGTTTTAAACGGAAATGTTGTATGACCTGTTGAAGAGCCCTTTTTGGTGAACTGGGAATCTTGAGAGTTGTGATAACCATATAGGGTTGAATTTTTTCCTTGATCACTGACTCTAATACCTTAATGTCAAGTGGACTCATTTGATATTGGTTTGAGATTTGTAAGTGTGGATGTTTTCATGAATGGCATCAGAGAGATTGGATAGAGTACTTGAATATTATATAATTATTTTGTTAAAAAATTTGCTAAATATTTTTAGATAAATTTGCTTAAATGATTGTATACAAACAAGGATATACCAAGTATCCCTGGATGGCATGATTTTGATACTGATGCAAGTCTTTCAACAAATTCTTTAGGTGTAAATTTTAAATTATCTTCTGGTATTCCCAAGAAGATGTTTGGAAATAAATTTTAATCCCTTTGGTAATTTTATTTTAAAGTGTGATAATAATGGTTGCATCATGTTGTCTGTAATGATCTCATTATTCATATTTATTGTTATGGGGACTCTATTTATTGGTTCTTGACTTGATGCCCATTTAATATATTGTCTTGATCAGATATGGGGGTGATTTAAGCATATATTTTTTATTGCTATATATTCTCTAAGCGTTTCACTTACTGATTGATATGCTCTTCTCATTGTCATTATATTTTTGCATCCTTCTGCTGCGGTAGAGCTGCATAAGATTCTTTTATTAATGTCATCTACCAGAGCGAGGACTTTTTATAGTACTGTTTGATTTCTTGTTACACTGTCTCTTGTACAAGATATATTTACAAATGTTATCCAGGTTTGAACTGGATTCATTTCAAGGTCTCTAATTTTGAATAGTAGTGTGTATATTTCTGAAACTAGATGTTCAGTTGTGTTACTGGGCAGAAGTATTCTAATAGTTTTATTAGTTGTTTTTAATGGTTTGTGTATAAAGCCATTTTTAAGAGTTACTATGATTGCAGCATGGTCTGAAAAAAATATGTTTATCAGTGATAAGTTCATCATATTGTGCAGTGTTGGTGAGTAAAGCACCAGGTCATTCATTGATGAATATAATACTTTTGTATATCCTCATCACTATCTTCAAATAAAGAAGTCGCTTTTATCCAGTTTAAATGTCTCAAATTCCTACTTAGTGATATAATGCAATATAGCTATGTCTTCATCGAAGTCAGGAATCTCTCAACCACTATGCCCAGAGAAACCTGTTAGCCACTTTTCCTTTTCATTTCCCACCCTAAGTTTTCCCATATTCTTCTCTATCCTACTCCATCCCATTTCCACAACATCATTTTTGTCCACTCTATGTATGGCCTTTATATCTTATCTTTTTTCAGTCCAGCATAAAAACCAAGAACCCATTTTCTGTATAATCATTTTGTTTATATTTATTCTTCCACAACTTCATTAGAAAAACAAGTAAAGAAAAGGGTGGACCGCCCTTTTCTTGTAAAATTCTCTGTATTGTATTTACAGTTTGATCATTATCTAGACAGCTATCATAACATCTGATTGGCTATCAGATAAGTATTATAATAAGCACGAAAGATTTGCAGTTTTTCAATTTAATTTCAACTGACTATCTGCGCTTTATATAAAATAAATATTATTTACATACATTACTGCAAGTTATAACATCTAAAAACTACTGCATAGTAAATCATAGGATTTCATGCTGTATGTTTGCGATTTAGATTCAGTGAGTTAAATGTGAAGATATTTAAAGCTTCACGCTTTCAAATCTAGATACTTCAGACTGGCTTAGATATATAGAAAGACTAGTAAAGAAAAGGGTGAACCACCCTTTTCTTGTAAAATTCTCTGTCTTGTATTTACAGTTTGATCATTATCTAGACAGCTATCATAACATCTGATTGGCTGTCAGATAAGCATTATAATAAGCACGAAAGATTTGCAGTCTTTCAATTTAATTTCAACTTCATTATTTGTAACCTTTCTGCTTGTAGGTATTTATATTCATTTAGCAAATGCCTAATATTTTCCATGCCTTCCTTACATAACACAGACTAAATCACCCACATTTCTCATTTATGTGTATATTCCCTTGTTGCTAATGATCCTATTTGAGCCTTAAACAGAAAACTACCTTTCTTGCTATTATCATAAATTAACTCACACCCAATATTGTTTACTTTTATATATATATTTAAACTCTTTCCTCTCTATACTAGTTTTCCAGCTCTCTGCTTTTTATTAATGCATCTATTCTTCTATCCCATTCTTTGCCACTATAACACTCAACAATCCTCCAACATGATTATTCCATCTTTCATATAAGTATACTGACATAAAGTCTTTATTCAAATCTGCATATCGTACTATCTTTCTCACCCATCTTGCTGCCTTTCCTTTATTCATAACCCAATTAAATACCATTTTGGTTATACTCTTACTATCCATAAATTGCAATCTACCGAACATTTTCATTTTGCATCTCATATAAAAACATGACATTCCATTTTTCTTTGAATTGCCCTCTTTACTGTCCACACATCTGCATCTAAAACATGTCTTTCTACTTTTCTTCATACTTTTTCTAAGTAATCTAACATCCCTTTACTAACACAACACATTATTACTATAAGTTAACCCTCTACTGCCACTCCCATACAATTCTTGCTATATCATATTTATTATATGAAAACACTATTAATTTCTTTATCAGTCCCTTTCTTTTCTTTGCTTCATTTATCAATTTTTTCTCCCATTCATCCAAACAATTTCTCTGATTACTTAAGAAGATTCCCAAATAGTTATACTTATTCAACACATTTAACTTTATATCCCCCAATAAAAATTATCCTATCTTTCGCCAGCATTTATCATCATTACTTTTGATTTTTCTTCATTAAATTTAATCTCCATCTCTTTACCCACCCTTGCAAATGTCTTCAGCATAACTTCCATATCTTTCCTATTTTCTGTGCACAAGATTTCATCAGCAAATAAACGGTCTGATAATGTATATACTTTCTTGCTATCTATTAATGGTATCTTTACCCCTCTTCCTATTGCTCTCTCCATTTCTCTCAAATATAACAAAAACAAAATAGGTGACATAGGTCATCCTTGCCTTTAAAATGCTTATTATCTCCCTTTACCAACTTTTTCAGTGATCCCTTCTGTTTATTAAATCCATATGTTATAGATATATGTTTCATGGTGGTTTTTATATGTGTTATTTTGTTATATACAACTTTTGTTGTCTTTATTCTGATTTATTATAACTCAAAATGGGAATCAATTATTCAATATTCACAATCATATACTTTTTACTATAAAAGATTTGACATATCAAAATCATTGAACTAATCACTCATTAAATCAAAGATTTGGTCTAATTAATCTGCGCAGAAATTACTTTTTTTTTTTTACTATTTGACCAAAAGTTAACATTAACAAATGTAATAATATATATTAAGTATTAATACAAAATAAATTATTAAACAGTCACATATCGCAAATGTTTAATCAATATATATATATATTGTGCCAGTCAGTCTTCAATGACAGGCACAAAGATGGCTGCAAACATAGTTGCAGCCCAAACAAATGTACATATAAAAGGAGTGGTCTGTGCAGGTATATTTTCTGTTGCTTACACACATAATATATTGTAAATAAATAAGATGAATGGTGATAATATGCTTATAAATAAATGAATGCGTACACCACATGTAAATATGTATTTTGCTGTTTAATAAATGTTATATATATTTTTATTTTTGATATGGATAAATATGGTAGGGGATTAAAGAAATTATCGCGGGAAACTGAAATGTATTTGCAAGTAACCCAGCAGTAAACCTGTTTTATTTTGATTTTTTATTTTATTTTAGATTGTCAAACATATTTTTTTTCTGTTGTGTGTTGAATATTTTTTTTTGGAAAACTTAAAAACAATTTTTATGTGACAACACATATACAGTTTAAGTTTTATAAATTTTGTTTTTAGAACTTAATTTTCATGACCGCAGGCAAGCCAATGACCTCTTTCTTTTATTGTATAATGTTTTTGGACTAAAAAATGGAAATTGTATCAGTGGCCATTCAGCTTGACACCTACACAAAATTATTTAATTAAATAAATGTGATTTTATTTTATTGTTTAAAGAAATCAAGGGATTGGAATGTAAATGGTCTGAGAAATTCTTAAATTAATTAAAAGATAAAGTTATTGTAAGACAAATTTTTTAAAGAGATAGCTAAAAATGAATCCATTGTTTGGACTTAAATAATTAAAAACAGAGATTAATAATTTAATTAAAACAGAAATGTAAAAGCAATAACTCTTGGAGGGGGTGAGAGAATACACCTTGTAATGGGGGGGGGGATATATAAATGCTGGTGAGGTGAAATTCGGCATTAGCACTGACATTCACACTCGCACTGACATTCGCACTCTTACTCTTTTGGTTAGCAGTATAGTTTTCAGAGAGCACTGACTGAAAAGCAGAATTTATTAGCGTAAGAAATAGAGTTATTAATAGCTAAACATATTTTGAAAGATGCAGATCAAGAAATATAAGAATTATTGACTAAGAAAAAAAAATCAAATGAAATTATTATTATCAATTACATTTCCTGATAAGTATTAACCGAGAGGAGAAAGAATACTCACCAATTAAATAAAGAAGGAAGGAAGCAATACATAAGAAACTTAGAGATTCAAACTGAAACATTTTTAATGTGAAGCACCACATGGGTCAGACATGACGTTCAAGTACAAAAGGAAGTGAAATTTAAGCTAAAATTTTATATTGCTAAGGGAATGGAGTCAGGATTTATTCAGGACACAACAATGAACATGGAGTAGAAGACCCAGTTCGGTACATTCGCACCGCTCGAAGCCCTACATAGCCATCCAGTGATGTGACTTTCTATTTCTTAAAGTGTAACTGCTATAGATAATTTTGCCAACCTCCATCGAAGCCATGTTAGTAATCACCTGCACAGCAGATATATATCGCCCTCAGAATCCTAGCCCGGAGAAGAACGAAGCCTTCAGGAAGTATTATTTATGTTTTTATATATATTTTGAGTCTTATTGCTATTAATTCATTATTTTATTGATAATTGCTATTATTAAATGAACCAATGAATTGCATAATTCAGTTATATATATTTCTTTGTAATTTTAACTTAAAAGTATACGTAATTCATTGGAGTATCTAAATAAATTATAAAAAAAAAGGAAAAGGGAGAGTATGTATTTTAATATTTCAAAATAATTAAATAGAAATAATTGTGGGGAGTAGACTTACTTTTAAGTAATCAGTTAGCTTATTTATTATTTAGCTATGTTTGATTAGATAGCGATCTGCTACGTGCAGGATCACAATAGGAATAACTTTTTTTTCCTTGTATAGATGAACTATTACTGAGAAAGTAAATAAGTCTACTAACCAATTTAATGGTTTGGTCATTTGATGTATGTGTTTTGCCTTTAAATAATGGGAGTTATTTATTTTATCTGCCACGTGCAGGATTCTGAAATTGTAGTTTAGCATGAGTTTGTTTCCCTATTAAATTTATTCCATCCACTACGTGCAGGATTGTTTTCATAAGGAATAAAAGTGTGTAAGAAAGTGTTCCAAATAATTTTTGTTATTGTCCGCTATGTGCAGGACTCATATTATGGAACTTTTAATATTCAAATAAAGCTAACTCATGGCTAAATTGTTATTTTAATTTAAACAAAGTTATAGATCATCACAAGTGGAAAGGTGAGGGTCATATTTTTTTATGAAACATGTGCATACCACATCTAATACATATTATATTTTCGCATAAGGGAATTTATTTCAAATGTTGGTTTAAGGTGTAAGCAAGGGAGAATTTCAGACCATTCCTTTCCCACTTGTGAAACTATTTAAAAATTATACGCTTGAATTTTAATTAATATTTTCTATGTGTGTGTTTATTCTCTTCTTTGTTCTGTAAATATTTATATTATCATAGAGGGCTTAATAAATTTAACATCTAATTTTAAAGTATAGCATTGTGCTGTGTATTTGATAATGGTATTATTATTTAACCTTTCCTGTTAATGAAGCAACAAACCACCATCCCGAGATAAAGAGTAGATTGAGCTAGTCAGGGATTAACCTTTACCGGGACCAAGAATCATTCGTTAGGCATCCACTTTTCCATTGATTTTATATATAAAAAAAAATATAAAAGAGATTCTAACTCTTTATTAATTACATGATCATATCCCTTGGAGAGGGGAGCAGTCTCTTTCTTGAGGTGGCGCGCAAAGGTTGCAGTAAACGAATCTTTCAAAGGTATGATTATAGTAATGTATATTTTGGATGCCATTGAATATTTCTTAATTGCTGCTCGATTTTATAAAACGCATTTCATGCTCAATGTGTTCAAGAGGTCGAGGCATGCGACCGGTACAATATATAAAATTATAACATTAATAAATGAAATATTATATAACTAAATATTACAATACCTCAAATATTTTCAAATTAAATCAATAATTTTGACAAGTCCAGATATTATAATTCTTTGTTCCTTCTATTTGATTATAGTTTATTTATGTAGCCCAGTATTTTTATTGAATTATAGAAATCGTAGTACATAACTAATTATAAAATAGCACATACCTTTGTACATATTACTACTGAATTATCACATGATTTAATTTTTATATTTCATCTTTTTCTTATAGATAATTCATATCCATAGAAAAAGAATATATCTTTTCCATGTTATCAAAACTGTCAATGGTGTATTTATAAATACAAACTAAAGCAGCATCAATTCAATTATACACCTATAATGCAGTCTTCTATTTAACATCTTATATGTATTGAAAGACATTATAGTTTAAAGTTTTTCTATTTAGTCAGTGCATAAATGCATTATTATTCACCATGAATGAAACAACTTTCAGAAGTCTTTTCATAAAAGCCTAAGAATTCACTAAATCTGTCATTTCTTTATTCTGAATATCTTTGCTTTTTTATCTTCTGCTCCCTAGATCCTATTGCTTTTCCAAGATATAAAATAGTAATTAAAAACATTTAGCATAGCTGCCTTCCAAGCAGCTGGCCCAGATTCGCTTCCCAGTTAACACATTTGACATATGAAAAAAAAAAATAGTAATCTAAAAAAAAAAAAAATCATTTGTATGTTTTAATTTTTTTAAACCCTGTCATTTTAATTTCAAATAAACCTATATGGATTTAATTTTTAAATATGTAGATTGATCTTGTACTGCTACTTAAATTTATTTAAGTTCGTTTTATTCATACACATGTATATATGGATTCTTTATTTTTTTTTCCACAAATTAAATAAACTTTCATTCAACATTACCTGAATTCATATATTTTTAAATAGATAAGTAGAGATATAATGTAAGCAGAATATAACAAGATATCTGATCCATTGCAAAATTTCCATCTTTTATTGGTAATTATGTATAATCCCTTCACCGGGAGCCTTCCAGACATTTTTTGTTTAATTGTGCCTTTTCAAGGACAATGAAAAATTTGTTTTTTCCTCAAAATTATTTTATCAAACATATGTGCTTAATTGCAGATTTTTCAAATCATCAATATTAAGCATCAAAAAAGTATTTTTTTTTTATTAAATGGCTTCATATATATATATTTTATAAATAATATCTGAATATAAAAAGCAAATTGGAAAAGATGATCCAGGGGAAAATGAATGCAGGGAATAAAAAGAGCTATAAACTTAAAAAAAAAATCTATAGAAAATATGACAAAATGAAAGGAATATTAAAGATATTGTGTTATTTCAAAATATGATTTAACTGAACTCATAAAAATCCTATAATATATTTAAATTTATCTTTTAAGCAAATATTGATCAATGACAATTTTGCAATAGAATTCTGTTTCAGAAAGTAATCAAATATTAAAGTTTTAGAGGTATGAAAAATATGGATAGCCATTTTGTATTATTATATATTGTGACAGGAACCAGGTTTGAACCCTGTTACAAGTTGAAGGAGATTGTAGATAGCCACATATAGGCAGACGTAATATATTTGATCGAGTCAAAATGATTGAATAAATTAGACAAAATAAGCTTGGGGGGGGGGGGAGTTGTGCTCATTTGTTTTAATGGAGTATGTGTACATATATGTTATTATATAATGAAATGTACAAAAAGAATCTTCTGGAAAAGTGTATAATGTATTTTTTTATTGTGTGTATAATTTTATTCAATAAAAATCAAATATGTAAATGACAAGAAATGAAACAAATGTTATCCATGAAATGCTTTTACCATAGGTATTGTTTATAGTTATTTTTAAGGGTTTCTAACAAAAAAAAAAAAATTTAAGATAAAAAAAAAAAGAAAACTTGCTACAAAGGTTTTCTTTGTAAAAAAAAAAAAAAATATATATATGACAAAAGAAGTTAGACCTGAGATCACACAGGATAAGATTTAAAATATCGAAAATTTTGAGGAGTTTTGGGAAGTATTACTTACGGAGAATAGAACTTTGTAGAAAAATAAAAGGTATAAATAGAAAAATCAGGAGACCAGATTTAGTTTTTATGCTATTTTGACTGCTGTATATTAATTGATATTTGAGATTTTTAACTTATGATATTGGAAGAAACTATATATATATGCCAGCTAATATGAGTATGTTGGGGTAAAGTTCTAAACGTGCTGGGTTTTTATCCCACCACTCCACAAAGGAAACAAAAAGATATTTATATGATCCATTCAAAGCTGAAAATCCACATCCATCCACTTGTGTCTCTGCAAGTTTTCTGATTCATCATTCCATTGGAAATTTTATAAAGCAAAGACATTCTTTCTAGACAATTTCTGTGGCCATAGTGTTCTTAAGTAAGCTTACTTTCTTCATGAATATAAACAATCTAATTTCCCGGAGACCCAAAGGTAATATATGTTATTTCAAATTTATAATCATGCGCATTCTTAGTTTTATATTTATAGTCTCTAATTTCTTTATATTAAGTCATATAAATATTAAAGATAAAATATTTAACCTTTATAGTAAATAACAATTTTGTCTGTCAAATATATATATATGCTTTTATAACCATTAAATAATTGAGTACTATTATTTCTATCTTATTTTATAGTTATTTATTTAGTTAAAATGTATGTATGCTTTTATTTGTTAATTAATTTAATGTGAACTACCGCCAATCAACACGACTGTATCAGTCTAAGTACTACCCACCCTGAGTGAGATAGCTAATGGCCGGATATTTATTAATATGCTATTATTACTCTTCTTAACCCTTTCAGTATAATTCTTATGCAAGCATAGGATTGATGCTTAAAATCGAAAAAGGCCCATGTCCATAAATATATTGTTAGGAAAATATTGATTAGTAAATGTGAGAAACTAAGTCTGAGTATCTATATACATATATACCATTATGTTTGTTTATTATTTTTTTGTTTCTTTTTAAGATGAAGTTTTAAAATAACTTGCCTCCAGGTTTATGGCTACTATAAGTCCATCTCAGTCAATTAAAGGTTTCATTCATGAGTAAATCTCATTAGTAATAAATATAATAAGAAAAACATTTTATAAAGATAGCATAAATCCAACCAAGTACATATAGAAAAGGGGGGTAACCTGTTACAATGGCTCCCAACATGGGCCGGAACAAAGTGTAGATGAAACTGAAGATAAGTTGAGGAAAAAATAAATGGAAGTAATAGAAGAGAGTCAGGACATAGGCAAGAAAAAAAGGTCAGGTAACAAGTGTAAAAATAGAAGAGCAAGCAGTCACAACAAAGCAACCACCAGCCCCACATAAACATAAACAAATTGTTAAAGGTTCAGGTGTTTGCCAGTCAGATGACACAAGCTCCAGTCGAGCATCTAAAAAGTTTACAAGGGTATTCTAGCATCAATCCAATATCTGAAATAAGAAAAATAGTCATCATAAGCGAATGAGCAGTGAGAGAAATAGTGACAAGATTCAACGGAAATAATTGGGGCCTAAATTGGAAACCAAAGAATTGTAGGAAAAAAGTTGGCAAAACAGTACCAAAATGGTATGATAGTAATGAAGAACAGACCACTGTTAAGCTGACCTATGACTGGGGGAAAAAGTCATGTCCACTGACACCAAAAGATGGCCATTAATCAAATAATCAAAAAGGAAAAAAAATGTGTATAAAAATTTAGATTTTTGAAATCACTTATGATTTAGTGTTTGTTTAGTGTTGTTGTAGTTTAACTTATGCTAGATAGGTTGTAGCTGTGTTTTTGGGGAGAGGTGCAGTTTCTTAATTTTGGCAATGGATTGTGGGGTTTTGGCTGCTAGATCGGGTGTGTGATGTGTTGCGAGCTGTATGTGGTGGTTCCTGTTTTCGCCTGCAGTTTTGACTAGGGTGAGAACCTATATAATCTTCCATGGTGCTGATGATGAGATTCTTCCATGAACTTAAAGCCTTTAAGACTCCGAAGACAGCATGGCATACAGGCCTTGCCCCAGCCTTAAGAATCCAGAAATGAGCAGGATCTTGGGCGATACATATTTAATGCTAAATCTCATAACAATAGTCAGGTATTGTTAAATTTTTCCCCCCAATTCCTAAGACTCGGAAGCAGCAGAGTATGATGAGGATTATTTTTTCATTGTTATATATTGGGGGGGGTGTCATGTGGTCAAATTTAAGCTGGTGAGGAGTCAACTGCATACTGTGCGTAGGACATCGCATACTTGTGTTGTGTGTCAGGCCCATTGTGTATTTTAGGTTGTTTTGCCTCTCTTCTGGGTTTTGGAGATTCATGGTATAAACAAAGAGTAACAGTTTAAATGTTTAATATTTATCATCCTAAAGAATAGGGTAAAGATTTTTTTTGTTTAATTTTGAGCCATATAAACATGTAGACCATGTATGAAGACTTCAGAACAGGAAATGATAAAGTAACAAGAACTAGATTTGAACCCTGTTACAAGTTGAAGGGGATTCTAAATAGCCACATACAGGCAGATGTGGCAATCAAATTATATTTGATTAAATCAAAAATGACTGAAATTCACCAAAATAGGCTTGGGGGAGAATTGCGCTTATTTATTTTAAAGGAGTATGTATATGTTATTATATAATTAAATGTACAAAAATAATTTTCTGGAAAAGCGTATAATGTATTTTTCTTATTGTGTGTATAATTTTATTCTATTTAATAAAAATCAAATATCCTAAATGACGAGAAATGAAACAAATGTTATTCCCAGATTGCTTTTATTGTATTGTTTACAATTATTTTTAAGGGTTTCTAATAATTTTTTTTTTTTAATTTATTAAAAACAAAAAGAAAACTTGCTAAAAGTTTTTCTTTGTAAAAAAAAAAAGAAAGAAAGACAAAAGAAGCCGAATCTGAGATCACCCAGGATAAGATTTAAAATATCAAACATTTTGAGGTGTTGTGTAAAGTATTGCTTGAGGAGAATAAGAACTTTGGATTTAGTTTTTATGCTGATATTTTGACTGCTGTATATTAAATGATATTCGAGATTTTTAACTTATGATATTGGAAGAAAATATATATATGCCAGCTAACATGAGTATGTTGGGGTAAAGTCCTAAACATGCTGGACTTTTATTCTACCGCTCCATGAATGAAACAAAAATATGCTATATGATCTTGTAACCATTTGAAGTTGAAAATCCACATCCATCCATCTGCGTCTCGGCAAGTATTCTGATTCATCGTTGTTCCATCGGAAATTTTATAAAGCAAAGACATTCTTTCAGGACAATTTATGTGGCCATAGTGTTTCTTAAGTAAGCTTACTTCATGAATATGAACAATCTAATTTCCCCGGGGACTCAAAGGTAATATATATGTTATTTCAAAGTTATAATCATGTGCATTCTCAGTCTTGTATTTATAGTCTGTAATTTCTTTATATTAAGTCATACAAATAATATTAAAGAGAAAATATTTAATCTTTGTAATAAATAACAATTTTGTCTGCCAAATATATATATATGCTTTTATTTTCATTAAACAATGAGCACTATTATTTCTGTTTTTTATTTATAGTTATTTTTTTAGTTAGGATGTATGTATGCTTTTATTTGTTAAATAATTTAATGCGAACTACCTCAAATCAACATATCTCTGTCAGTCCAAGTACTATCCGCCCTGAGCTAGCTCGTGGCTGGGTATTCATTAATATGCTATTATTACTCTCCTTAACCCTTTCAGTATAATTCTTATGTAAGCATAGGATTGGCGCTTGGAGTCGAAAAAGGCTGGTGTCCATAAATATATTGTTAGGGAAATATTAATTAGTAATTATGACAAGCTAAAGCTGAATATCTATATACATAAATATCATTGTGTTTCTGTTTATTTTTTGTTGTTGTTGTTGCTTTTTGGGAGATGAAGTTTTAAAATAACTTGTCTCCAGGTTTATGATTACTATAAGTCCATCTTGGTCAATTAAAAGTTTTGTTCATGAATAAATCTCATTAGTAATAAATATAATAAGAAAAATATTTTATAAAGATAGCATAAATCCAACCAAGTACAGATGGAAAACGGGGGTAACTCATTATAATATAATTTATCAATTTTAATATTTTCAATAAAATTTAATATAAATATAAAACAATAATTTGATCTGTTGCATCAAATTTAAATTAATATTAATTTCTTAATCATCTTGAATGGAATAGTAAATCACCAATATGTTATTGTTGGAGAAGAGTGTACCAAGAAAATAATGGTTATTGCATTTACATGTCATGCTATGGCAGATGAAAGATGGAATCTTTTTCTAGTTAGCTAATAATTTCTAAACAAATGTAGATTTTTTTTTTTGTTCAGATAGTCTTGATCATAAACCAAAAATAAAATTGTATTATGATGAAGCTTTTGTTAGTGAAGTAATATCATAATCTTATGAAATATGTGTTTGTCTTTTACTTTGTCTTCACAAAATTCATTTGTAAACTGCTTAAGTTGTAATTGAATTTCAGACTAAAATCCTAATTATTATCAGACTTTCTAAAAAGAATTCTACATGCATGTACAATTCTATAAAAATTTATTAAGTCAACTTTTTAATGAGTTTATTTTATTATTATTAAAAAAAAAAAAACTTTTTTTTACAGTCACATATCCAAAATATATATAAAATAATTATAAAGAAATGCTTAAAAATAAAGAGCAAACAAGAAAAAAAACAAAAAGAAAACACTTGTTTTTTTTTTAACATGTACATATTTACAAGAACAGGAATTTTTACTATAACACAAACATATATACAAAAGGTCTGAGAAGAGTATTATTTTTTTACTTACATTTTTACATTCTACTGTTATATTTTTTATTAAAAATAGTGAATGATTTTTAATAAGAGTGAATTCATTTATAAATACAAGTAATTTTAATTAATTTATTCAGCAGAATTCCATTTTTTTAGAGTTTTTTTTAAAAAATCAATCTTTAAATACAGAATCACTTAAGACAATAAGATATTTAATTAATGTACTGTACTTAAATATCAATGCTTAAACCTAGTTTCATTTTCTAGTAATACATAGGTTGTTTTTTTTTTTCTCTCTCTCTCTCTCTCTCTACATTTTTTCTTTCTGAACTACACATTAATAATACACAGCTAAAATTTGTTCGTGAAATATTGCACCATAGAGATTTTTACATAGAATGAAAAATTAATGACTAGAAGTTTGTAATTTTTTTTTTTTTTAAAAAGAAAAGAAAGTACATATATATATAACATTTATATACATTTATAAACTGCTAGTACATCATAAATATTTTTTTTAAAAAATAACTTTAGTAAGATAACTGTTTCAGGCATGTTTAGTGAAATTATGATGATAACTTTTAACATATAGAAAAAAAATATATAAAGATATGTTGAAAATTTTTGGCAAAATTATTTATTTACATCAGTTTTACACAAACTTTTTATTTTAACTAAAATATGTAAATTAATAACAAATCTTATTTTAAATATATAACATTTTCAAAAGATGACATGTAGTATTTGTATGTTTATATATATACATATCAAGAAATATTTTGCAATTGTTATGGAACCAAATTTGAAAATGGAATATTTAAGTCTCATAGCTTTTTATGTTATAATTAGGATAAATCAAAATGTAAAATCAATTTACTTTTTAAAAAAAAATGGTTTGCAAAATAAAATAAATTGCTGTTACTTTTTTTTTCATCAAACTTTTATTATTTTTATAAAAAAAATTTTTTTAAAAAAGACAAATTATTTAAAATAAATATCATTTACTTATTGGTTTTTCTTATATATAATGAATTTAAAAACTACAAATGAAAAGAGTTTATGCTCTATTAATTTCTATGAAATATTTTTAAAAATTGTTTACATATACTCATTCTTATAAGCACATATCACAGATGCAGCACAAAGAGGAAGTTTTATCAAAAAGCACTCACTTTCATGACAAAAATTTTTAAAAATTTGATCCAAAAGGTACATACTAATACAAACATGCTTTTTAATAAATGAAAACTTTAAATGTACAAAAAAGATTGAAAATATTTAATAAACTTTAATTTTGAAACGTAATAGTGATTTTATAATTTTAAATTTAATTTTAAAATGTGTGTGTATATATATCAGTATACATGCATCTTCCTCTATATATATAAACAAAAATGTCTATCAATTAATTCAAATTGAACATAGCAAGCAGTTCAATAAAAAAAAAGATCTTTTCTGGCTGATCGCTGTAGTGTAAAAAGTGTCCTATCCTAAAATAATTTAAAATGTGTTAAAAGAAAAATTCACATATAGAAAAAAAGATAAAATCAATTTGTCTTTTAAATAAATTATTTATTTAAGAAACCAAATTTTCATGAAGATAATAGAACTATTTCTATTTTTGAGAATAACCTACAAAGATTAATATTTTATTGAGTAATTTATTTACAAAATATTAATCTTTATAAATAATGAGATACATGTTTTAAATGAAATCTTTTAATGTAAAAGAATATATTATTTAAATGCATTATTTTTTATGTAAAAAAAATTGGCTTATAGCAATTTTAAAATAGATAATTAAAAAAATAACAATAATAATATAGAGAAAATGCATCCCGATTTATTTCTTAATTTAAAGTATAAAGTAACTTGCACATTAAATGAATTCCATAGTGATATTTGTGTAAATTTTTACATAACTATTATAACTTAAGAAAGCTTTTAAAATACCTTTACTATTTATCAACTAGCAGTGAAACCATTGGTTATGTTTTTGATTTTATTTTCTTGGCCAGTCTGTTTTGGATTTGGAGTAATTTTAATTATATGAAATTTTGTAAATAATGCATAGTCTTCAAAATGTTATGAAGTTAAGTCAAAACTTATATACCCAAATTGAAGCAATAAATAAAGGATCTTTTCTTTATATGACTTTAATTATTTTTTTCTTTCTCTGAAAATTATCAAACTTCTTGGAAATAAATATTATAGCTCTAAAAAAGATTTGCTAGATTACTGAAATGGCATTGTAAAAATATAAAGAAAGAAATATTTAATTGTTAATTAAACATGCAATTGCCTTGCACATTAATTTTAACAAATTAGGATTTTAAAACTATATTTTAAGGATATGTATGATTTTTTTTTAAATCTAAAAATACAGATTTTAAAGAATAACATTATAAACATGCATATATACAGAAATAATATTAACTTTAATAAAATCTGTAAAAATCTAACTTGCTAATGATTTAATCTCTGCCACACAATAAATAAAGTTTGATCATCTTCATCATTAGCTGGTATTATAAGAAATATATTATTTAATAATTTCAATAGAGTAATCCAGAATTCTTGTGTATTTGGTTATATACATATATAACTTATAAAATACATAAAATAAATTATTAATGATGATAGATTTTCATGTGTATTAATAACTATAAGTTAAAAATATGGGTTGTGTGTGTGTGCGTCTGCTTTTAGCTCATGGTTAATTTACACATTTTAGATATAAATAAAGAATGGAGCATGATAATTTGAATCAAACCTTTCAATTTTACAAAAAAAAATCAATATATTTTTAACAAAATTTTCCTAAACATTCCATTTATTTAAATGATGTAGTTATTTTCTGCTATTCATTTTCACTTTTTAATTTTATTATTTTGAATCCAAGTAAAATTAATTTATATATATAATTTTAATTGATGCTTATTTTCTTACCTTATTTCTTATTTTATCATATATTTTATTATTAGTCTGGTAATTATTTAGCCATGCATTAAATTATTATGAGGATAATCTAATTCTTATAATTTAATATTAGATAGAAATGACTTCTTTTTGTAGATAACCAATTTGATGTAAATACTGAGTAATCAACAAATACTAAGTGACAATGATTTCTGTCAGAAGAAAGCTATTTAGTCAGAGACTAATCACAAAAATATTTGCACTGCCATCTAGTGATCATTGCTTATTTAGTGTTACAAAGGTCCACTACTGTTTAATTATTAAGAATAGTATTTTTATTATGTGGCAAGAAAATTCCTTAGTAATATTACTATATATTCGCGTATGGGCTATAAATATATACAGTATATAAAGACACTGCACAAATATATAATATTTCAAAAAACTATTTGTTTTCCCTGAAGTAAATTTAAAGCTATAAATAAATAATATTTTAATAATATTCCTCTCTGTACATATGTCTTTTTTTTTTTAAAAAAAGGAAGAAAATGTAATGAGTTAATAATAAATTAAATGGTTGAGGTATATGAAATAAAAAAGCTTTTGTTAAACAAATAATACTGTTTTAGTTGGCATAAATGATAATAAATAGCAAAAGTTTCTATAATGGTGAAGAATCAATTATTAAAAAAATTATCCAAGTTATACTTTTAAAAAATTATAAAAAAGTATTTTGATATACATATTTTTTATCTCTTCTAATTTATATCAAAATAAAAATACTGTATATAGTATATGTATCATTAACTTATGACATCATGATAAAAAAAGAGTTACACAAGGATGATATAAATATAAATGAGTTTGACACTTCAGTTTGTTTTTCTTTAAAAAGCTTTTTTTAAACGTTCACCTGTTTTAAAAGAAAAAAATAAATAAATATATTAAAATAATAACAAAATTTATGATAAAAATAAATTCAAAAAGACTTACCAAAATTTTTAACTTTTCTTCCAATTTCTTTTACATTTCCTTTGAGATTAAAAGAGGAACTTTCCTGATACTGTATTATTCGCTCTTCAAAAAGTCCTTCAAAAGAATAAAATATAGTATTAAAACAACCTCTACCAAAAAAAAAAAGTTCCATTTCTCTAAATTTCTATTTTATTGCTTTTATAAACTTCCTATCAGTTTTTTCTGAAGGTTTGTGATGATGGTGTTCTAGCTGTATTTTTATATTGGACTATTTCCATCATCTAACATATGTGATGAATGTCTTTAGAAAAGTTTAATTTTATTTAAATATTCCAAATGCATTCAACTGTTAGTAATATCACAGCAAACAGGTTAGTTTTTCAGTTTATTTAAGATCAGCTATCTTTTTCCTATTACTTCTTTTCCTATTATTTTTACAGCTCTTTTCCATATATCTTTCACAGTTCCTCTACTTTCTAAAGCATATTCCTGAACAATTCTTTATTTCCTAAATAAATAAGTACTTCTATATTATCAATTTTATCTTTCTTATACATTCTATTTTAATCATATCTCTAAAACTTCCAATTTCTTTTTTTTTTTTTTGCTTAAGTCTCTGCTTTATCAAATATTTAGCAATTACTTTTTTTTTTTGGCAAATTCGATTTCAAAGTGTCACAAAACAGCCCCTCATTCTTATTAAAAGTCTGCAGGGCTATTGCAATTCTTATCATCATTTCATCAATTTTTTTCATCATCCATAAAAAAACAACTTTCTATTATATATTTTTAAAAAAAATCAGTTCTATAATTTCATGTCAACCATTATTTAATTCTTTATCTTCTCCACTTATCTTCAATGATTTCATTTTATTCACATTTATTTTCTTTCAATTTTTTTATAAACTTATTGGAGAATTCATAATTAGTGAGTATGGATTCAACAAATTCGATGTTCCATATATAAGTTTAACATTTGTCATCTACTGATTATATTTGATATATTGATGCTGCATTTCACATTCTCTCTTCTAAAAAGCATTCATAAAAACAGCCTAAACTTTTTTTTTTGTCTTATTACATATTGTAATGAGAAAAAAATGGCTAGATGTATGGATGTCTATTTTATTTATAAGTGCCAACTGTTAGTTGTTGTAGTTATTTCTATACTATTAAGTATTATTATTTTATATCACAGAATTTGAACCCAACCATCAATTAATGATTATTATGATGATTAAATCATATATCCCATTTTGTAAATATCTTATGGAAAAACTCTGGGGGGAAAACAAGATATATTTCCTATTATCATTAATTTATAGTCATGTATATAAGGGTTGAATTAAGAATCACTATTTAGTAGAATTCATTTATAATAAGGATATATTAAAATGTTTTCCTGGACTGCTATTTCCATTATGAAAGACTATTTCAATAATAAATTAATATCTTCATGTGATAATATTTTAATCCCTTCCCCATTAACATTCTAACATATTCTTTCTCATTCTAAAGCATAAGCATGCTCAGAAGTATAAATTAAGTCTGTAATGGAAATTAAAGATTTAATTTTGAGCAACAATTTATTAAAATGACTTAATTAATAAAAAAATAATCATGGTTATATACAAACATAATATATTCCAAATTGATCTATAAAAAAGTATATCAGTGTTCTCTTTTTAACTACACACACAAAAAAAATTGTAAGGAATTACAATTAACTAATCTAATCTACCATATTATGATGACAACCACAATTCTTCATATATGTATCATTGTAAATTAAAAGAGCATAGGGTTTGTCCATAATTTCTTAAACAAATGTAACCACATCAAAATCACAATGAGAAAAAAAAAAATTAAATACAAATTCCAATAAATACAATCAATATCCATATGAATGTATGTTTGTCAGTAATGCTGTCACATGATATTCAAGTTAAACATTTCTTTATTAGAGGGTGTATTTTTCAAGGAAAAAAATAATTATTTGTTCTATCATTAATAAACTATATATTTTTTTTACAAACCATTTTATTATGCAATGGAAATAATTTATTAAAGCAACCAATTAAAAAAAAAAAACTACCTTTCTATAGGATGGACACATTTCTGGATTCTAAAAAAATATGGTATTGGAATAAAACTTTTTGAAGGCAAAAATGCTCAGAAAAAAATCAGTACATGTGCTTTTAACTACAGTACAGAACTTAATAAGTATATTATTTAAATGATGAAGAAAATGTGATTAGAGTACATAAATTTATGTTTGAAAGGTGATATTTAGTGAGGGGAAAACAATAGATGCTATAATACTGTATTTACATTTATTTTTGGTTAACGTATAATTGAAGTTGTATAATTTGATATCGCATAATTTGTGGCACCACAGTAATACCATGCATGACTGAAATTTGTTTACGCAACCAATTATAAAAAACTATTACAAAAATCATGGCTTTCCATAAACCAGGTATATAGTCTTGTAT
The DNA here is from genome assembly GCA_028023455.1 of Epiperipatus broadwayi. Classification (NCBI taxonomy): domain Eukaryota; kingdom Metazoa; phylum Onychophora; class Udeonychophora; order Euonychophora; family Peripatidae; genus Epiperipatus; species Epiperipatus broadwayi. The sequence goes on from JAQFVV010012464.1 coordinate 3,567,929, forward strand.
AATAATAAAATGGATTAACAAAACTATTCACAAATACAATTAAAAAAAAAGTTTAGTTTAGAAATAAGTCATGTCTAATTATATATATATGTCATATTATTATTACTATTTGCGGGATATTCCGTGTAGTGAAAAAGCTAAATGCTGACGTTTCAGTACAATATCAAATACCTTCCTCAGAGCGTCCTCTTTCTCAAATCATAAGAATGCACGTGAGATTTAAAACCGTTTTTATCGTTTTCTTTCTCCTCATATTTAAATTCTATTGGTTGAGAAGTTTTAAAATTTATTTTCTCTTCCAATAGCTTCTTCCAAATGTTGTTAATCTTCTTTAATTCACACCTTTCATTTATGCTCTTGGGCCTGCATAAATGAAAGGTGTGAATTAAAGAAGATTAACAACATTTGGAAGAAGCTATTGGAAGAGAAAATAAATTTTAAAACTTCTCAACCAATAGAATTTAAATATGAGGAGAAAGAAAACGATAAAAACGGTTTTAAATCTCACGTGCATTCTTATGATTTGAGAAAGAGGATGCTCTGAGGAAAGTACTTGATATTGTACTGAAACGTCAGCATTTAGCTTTTTCACTACACGGAATATCCCGCAAATAGTAATAATAATATGACATCTTTTATCCATGAAAATATTAGAATTAACATATATATATAGTCTTGTTGCAGATTTAATAATTAGAAAGCTAACTATCCAGGTTTCTTTCCCAAACTATAGATTTGTCTTCTGCATAATAATAATTTAAAATTTCTTTATGCCCTTCTTGAGCTCCTTTTTATTTTTCTTCCTACTAAAATTTCTAATGTTTGAAAAAAATTATGATAGCTCTCCTGAATTATAAAATTTCATCACAAAAATCAACTAGTTCTCTCAAATTCTTAGCTTCAGAAATCTAATTAGTATCTCATCAATTTGTTGTATTTTATCATTCTTTATTTTAGCTGTAACTTTGGAAATCTTTCAGTATTAAATAGCCTATATTATCATATTATTTTTCAATTAACACAGTTAAAATTTTATCATTCCTATTGCTAAATAAATAAATAATCAAATAGCTTTATTGCTTGCATGCCTATATAAAGTTTGTACACCAGAAGTGATAGAAGCAGGATGCAATTCATGGACTACTGAGTTCTAGATTGCTGCAACAAATCACTAAAATTATCACATGATCACCATATCTTACACAATCTTTTAAAAACCGTAGCAACCAAACCTTAATAATCAATGGATGCTAGAAGGTTTATGCATCAAAATCCCATGCACTAGATGCATTGCTCACAGATCCAAGGTTCCTCACTGATGAAAAAGCCGCAAGCTAGAAACTAGTCTGGAGATATTGGTTGAGTAGGGTAGATGGGGAATTTGATGCACAAACTTCCTAGCATCCATTGATTACTAAGGCTTGCACTAGATGGCACTATTGTATGGATAAAGTTGCTATTGTTTGTTGCAATAAATCATACATTCTTTCCATCTTTCAATGTATTAATTTTTGCTACAAATAATTTGTTATAAATAAGGAGTAATTCGTCAGAGCATGTGCATTAAAATCTCTGTGCACAACACATATGCAGAAAAAATAGATTTTTTTAAAAAATATTTAGTCATTTATTACATTAGCTCAGAAAAGAAGAAATAAGTTATAGTTGAATTACATATAATTTAGTAAATTTTTGTTTCACTTAATCCATTTCTATTTTTTTTTTCATATCTCTAAATTGGTTTTTCTTTCTACATACTAAATTATGTGTTTGTGTGTTTAAATACATATATATAAAGTGGTTAATTGTAATAGGATGATGTATATACATGTATGTAAAATACAGAATAATTTACAAATTTAGCTTCTTAAGAATAATAAACTTAAATAAATTAAAATGGTATTATGTGATCAGAAAAGATTAATTTTTAAGTAGATGAAAAGATAAATCTTTAAGTAAAAATGTATATCATTAATAATTAAATGATTGTGAGTTCCTGATCTATTCATTGATAATAACTCTAGGAATTCAAAAATAACTTTTTAAGAGAACTTAATAGAAGTAAAATTCTCCGGTCCAAGATGTATCTCAAATAAATGAAATAATTACCTTATCAACGGGATCTGAAAGAAGAGCCAATCAGAAGAGTAATTGGACAATCAATTGATAGAAGCCAAGTAAAAAAAGAAACGAACACTTGTTATTGGAAGCTTCTGATGTACAGATGGACATATAACCTTAGTGATGGATGTCATTATATGTACCTTAAGCTTCCAATGTGGAGAGACTTGCCTCTGAATGTGCCATTGGGGGACTTAACAGATTGTATAAATCTTTATTATTACTTCTGTATGCCTAAGGGTTTATATATATATTGTAACGGACCGTAAAATGTACCGGCAGTCTACAGGGTGTGAGATTTAATTAATCGATGCCCCAAATGTTTGGGTTGCCAAAATATGTAACGGACTGTAAAACCCTTTAGGATAGTACATCCAGAGCCTTCTCTACTTACAGGTCCTATTACTACTCGGGGTTCTAACTCAGTGTAGACATTTGCCTTTAACTCTGCTCAAGGATGGAATTAAATAGGATGGCAATAATGTGACCTCTATATATATCCTTAATGGCTAATGCTAATAATAAATTAAAAATCTGTATGCATGTATAATAGCTATTCTGGTGAGTGAAGTATGAATGATGCTTGACAATCTAGAAACCAGAGAAACAAAGATTTTAACTTCAAACAACAAATATTTATTAACAGATCATGCTTAAAATGTATTTCTCTCACCCTATAAAAATCTAAACAAATGGGTTCTTTTTTTAAAAAAAATGCTTGCTACAAATAAATAAAAGGGTGAGAAAAATTCATAACCCAACTCTCGGTATACATTTAAAAAAAAATATTTAAAGCATAAAATATAATGAAATTTCGGAATTCCTTAAAACAATAGCAAGTTAAATTTTCAAGAGCAGCTTCTGTATTCTTAGCAGATAATGTCTTTCTTTTATTCAGGTATATTAAGTCATGTTAAACATTCTAAGCATTAACAATTCCCACGACGAAATTGAATTCCTGGGCGTTTGATTTTAAAGCCATGCATTTCCATTCCATCTCCAGATCTTTCCATGTTGATTTAAACGTTAAATATACCAATGAATATGATCCTCCATCACACGCCAACGACACCAAGAAGATAGAAAAATCCCCCGACACTTAATTAGCAAAAGTGCATTGTTAGACACATATAAATTGTTAAATATAAATCTTTTTTCAAGGCTTACGTTATAATATAAGACAAACGCTATTTCTATGCAGTTTTATTTATATATGTATGAGACGCATGATAAAGATTTTACTTTAAAAGTAATAAAAATTAGTGTTAATAAAGTTCTATTTCATCATTAGTTGATTTTATTTTATTCAAGAAACATTTTATAGCAATTAGATTTTTTTTTTTACGATAAATAACTATGAAGCTCTTAGCATTTATTTGAACGAACGAAAGTTCATCAATTAAATAATGTTTTTTTTTCCTTTTTTAAAATATTTTACTCTAGTAAATAATAAAATTCCAAATATTAAATAGTTTATTTTTAATAAAGAAAGGAAATCATAATAACTAATATAATAACAATTAAAATATTCTTATTCTACAACTTTACTTTCATGTACTTCATTTGAACAAGAAAAACCAACAACTAAAAAAAAAATCTGTTGCTTAGATATTTTTCCACGTTTCCAAAATCAAGAAAGGTTTACTCTTTTTTTTTCTCTTTTAAACAAAAGAAACGTGGTTACTAAAATTTAATGTCAAATATTTTCTCTATTACTTTTGTCACATCATGATTTAAAATCTACATTCATGTATATGTATATATTTTATTTTACATTTAATAAAAAAAATAAATTTGTTCATTCCTTCATGAATGTATGGTTATGTTTGTGTGTATATGTCTCCAAATATCTAAAAAAAAATTAGGTTTTAAAAGTTGGCTGCCTATTTAATCTTTATACATTTTATCCTAAAACATCAGTTACTTATTATCATTTTTTTTTTTATAAGGATTGGGCATCACCTTACAATATATATTGTTAAATTTTAATCGTATTAGTTATAATTTTTACCAGGGATAAATTTAGATCTCAAGCAGTCTGGAGAGCAACAGTTATGCTTCCAGACATAGTATTAAATCAAATTCATCTTTTTTTTCTAAACATTTTTTTTTTCTCTCCATTATTCTCATCCCATTGCTAATCAAAGTCTTTTTTATTTTCATATTATCTGTGCTGTAATTTTTTTGAATTTTTTCTTATATAACTTACATTTTGTATTTGAGTTATCTTATAATTTATTTTAGTTCTGTACTACTTACATTTTATTTGTTATTTCACAAATGTGAAAATTTATTTTTAATAACCCTGTTCAATTTATCAATAAATCATTAATTTTTTTGGCCCAATTCTTATTCCCTTATAATTTACATTTAATTTCATCACTACTAAATTGCAATTTTAAGGATTCCCGCCACTGTTAATATTCTTTCTAAATATACTTTATATCAATACCCAGAACTTTTCATGTATAAATTCTCTTTTTATAGCTTTTAAACTATATATTCATTATTGCCATAAAAATTTCCCTTATACCTTATAACTATCTTCACTCCTCTAATCTTTTCTTTCCTATTCTATTTCAGCTTATCAGTTTTTCATTATCATAATTTTTCACTAAACATCACATGATCACCTTTTCTTATGCTTGCTCATAACTGTTATTAAAACAGGCAAAACTCTCCATACAGTATTGCCACTCAATGCAAACCAGAGTAATCAATGGATGCCAGAAGGCTTGTGCATAAAATCTCTATCTAGTGCCTACTGATCCAATATCCCCAGACTAGTTTCTGGCTTGTGGCTTTGGATCTGAGAGTACTGCACCTAAATAATATATAAGCTAATGAACTTGGATAGAAAATATTATTGTGTTTTCAATTTTATTCTCATAGTTTTGTAGTTAAGTAGAGATAAAAGGTGGCTGCTGGAGGGTTGCATTATATCCTAAGGTCTAGGTGCAGTGCTCTCAGATCCAAAACTCCTCACTGACAAAGGCCACAAGCCAGAAACTAGTCTGGGGATATTGGATGAGTAGGCACTAGATAGGGATTTTATGCACAAGCCTTCTGGTATCCATTGATTACTCTGGCTTGCACTGAGTGGCAATACTGTGTGGAGAGTTTTGCCTGTCATAATTTTTTCATATATAATTTCCAATTCTTCTTCATCATAATAATGTTAGCTGATGTGTAAATATATATAATCTCAATACTCTTCAGAATAAAATGTCTTACATACACTTCAATCATTATCTCACAGCTTATTAATCTCATAAAAAACTACAATGCCTAATCATTTTCTCACTCTTCTATTACTAAGTTGCTCATTTAATAAAGTTTTATTTTTACATTGTTTTAATATTGCAAGTTCCTATTCCTACAATGCTTTTTAAATTCAAAAATATGGGAATCATGGCAATATTTGAATCCATATATGCAAATATAGTGAAACTTCTTTTACTAGGTGATTTTTCTATTGTTTTGACTTCCATTTTTATTCCATACATTCCAAAGTAGGTTTCATTTATATGTACATGTGTTTAATCTATAATCTTCACAAAACGATTTTTTAATAATAATAAAATCCAATTTCAGAATTCACTATTAAAGTTTATTAGCTTTAAATACGAGATTCTAGAATAATTTGTTTTATGAATTAATAAGTAATTGGTACATTTATCCATTAATGATAAAACATTATTCTTGACTCATACTACACTGTTACTTTAGATAGGTCTAAGTTTATCTTGACATAGATTTTTTTTCATTCAAAATAGTATACAGTGTAGAAGAATATTCTCTTCCATCTGATAAATTGGAACTTTCCATTTTTTTATTTCCTATTAGAAATTATTTTATTTATAATTTTATAGCTATGTTGTAAGACTTATATTAATGTTAATCAAAAATATAATAATGGTTTTGGAAATAATTCAATAATCACCATCAGTTTCAGTGGACTAGTAATAAAGAATAACTATAATTCATTAGAAATTCTTGTTTTTAATGGTAAGCTTTATATTATATTACTATCGATCAAATGTTCTTCATATATTACTGTACACCAGAAGTGCAAGAAATCGATATATACACAGATTTGAAAGGAAATGAAATACATTTGAAGAACAAGCCAAAAACCGATGGACAAAAAAAAAAAATTTAATTTTTTCCCCCAAATATGTTTTTCATAAAACCATGTTACAATTATATTTGTGTCTGTGTATATATATAATTATTAAAAAGAAAATGTGCCATCTAGAGAATTCCATAAATTTGTAAATGTTGCTACATTAATTTTAAAAAAATTTCAATACCAAGTGTCTAGAAACAATCAATACACATTAACCTATCAGCATTATTTTTATTTAAGTATCATATTAAGATATTTTTTATATTTAAGGTTCTTTATGGGAAAGGGAACTATTAAACTTTATATCTGATGTTCAAACTATATTATCAAATTGAGCATAGTGGTGATACTTAGATACAAATAATGTTGCTGTGTTAACGGTGAATATTTTGATGGTATGTCATACTAAGATTGGTCTATTTTTATTAATATGGTAATGCATTTACAAAATCGCTAGATGGCGCATTATCTCTTTAATAGTTACATATTTAGGGAATCAATAAATTATTAGATTATATATAGAAAAGGAGAGAATGTTTCTTACCTTTCTGCATATCTGTCAACTTCTCTTCTATAAATACTTGAAACATCTGAGTTTCTGTAAACCACTGAAGAAATAAGCTTAAATTTTTAGACCTAACTGATTGGCAGAATGTTTCTTTCTATTAAAAAGAATATATAAATTGTAGTACAATAATATGAAATATTAAAAAATGGGTATAGGTTTTGACATGTTAGTCATGTTAGATAAAAAGAATAAAATAAACCAAAGAATGAGGAGAGAAAAAATGAATTAAATAACATAATAATTTTTTCAAGAAAAATGCATTTTTGTAAATTTTCTTAATAATTTCAATTTAAGTCTTAAATTTCCTAATGTTTTCACAGATAAATATTAAATAAAATGTGATTATAACAAACAAAATTAGTTAGATTTACACCAGATTAAATATTTTCATGAATTAATTAAGATATAAATAAAGACAAGTGGAGATATTTTCAAATAATAAATAGAAATAAGTTTAGCAGTGATTTTCTAGCTATCAATTGCTATTGACAACTCAACCCAATAATATATAATTAAAAGAAAAAGAGGATTCTATTAAGGAGCTCTTCTCTTTCACTTCTAACCCAAATTCTTTCAAAAATTTAAACTCTGACAAATATTTTTTTCTAAGTATGAGTACTTATAAAAATCACATCTCTTGACATTCTGTAAAAAATAATTCATCTTCACCACAGATTTAGAGTATGTTAGATCAAATATTTTTATGGATTAATTATAATGGAACAAAGTAAAATGGGATATTTCCATGTATTTATTAAATATATCAGTGCTTAACATATTTAATTATTAAGGGAAATATCTTCATTCTTTCCTTTGATTAGTTACATAGACAGGAAAAAAAAATTGTACAGATACAACAAATATTTACATAAACATATATGTCAGTTATCTGCCTGAGAATTAGCAGAGGTCAAGCTTCAAATTTAAACAATTTTTTGGATTTCCTTGACATCACTGCAGCAAGTTTCTTTATTTCACTTTTCTATTCTATAGAAGTCTCTTTTTAGAATTTTACACTCTTCTGAAATTTAATTATATTAGCTATGCATTTAATGTCATCTCTTCTAGTTACGTTACTTATCTCTGTTTATTTGTCATTTATGTGTTTCATTCTTGATCTCTCCTTATACATTTCTTTATACTTTATTATATGGTGCTATATTAGAATAATGTAAATAACATAAATTGTGCTATGTTTAGAATAATGTAAATTGTGCTAAGTTAAAAATAAATAAAGTGAATTAGATTATTTATGAAAGCAAAAGAAAGTTATACATATTTAGTAAAGTAAAAATATTTCTGATAAGTATGCTTAAAGATTTCCCTTAGTAGTAAATAATTGTGATTAAAGAAGTAAATCAAATTAGAGATTGATTAAGTCAATATAATTAAAGATTGTTTCCTGTTCCAGAAACAGAATAATATTAATAGCAACTAGATTGATCTAGACATTTCCATGACTACAACACTGCTATCTGGGAATGGTCTGAAATGGGATAAAAGCTTACTTGTGAGAAGAATTCGTGCACACACATCGTCAGAGTTGATTCATGTTCTAACCAAGAAACTGCAAGGCTCGAATGTTCAAAAGGATTATGGATATACCCAGTGAATTCTAAGACTGAAGATTCGACTATGGATATATCCAGTGAATTCTAAGACTGAAATTTCAAAAATGGACCTAGGGGCTTTTACAGGCCACATTAGCCTTATTATGATTTAGTACATTTCCATGGCTGAGTATTGTAACGTTTAAAATTACTTTATTATACATAAGTGTTATTCAATATTATGTGTAAACATTGTTAATTATTACTTTCTTATTGTTTAACTTGTTGGCAAATAAATGTCAAGGTTAGTTATTCAAATTTCTTGTGTTATGTTTATTTCTGCTTGTCAGTCTACTCTTACGATTGCTGTAATCATGGTAGCAGTATACAGCATATGGTTAGCAGTATTTGTATTTCTATTCTATTAAGTGTCCAGGACTCACATTATAAATAAGCTTTGAAAAAATATTTTCAATGATATTTCCATTTTAATAATAAGATATTTCCACCAAAAATACTATATCGAAATTATAAAAAAGACTGATGAATATGAATCGGCATTATGCTTATTTTATGCATTTCTGTTGTGATTAAAACTGTAGAACATCAAGACATAAAATCAGAATTTTTTCAAATCCTCAAAAATATTTATCAAAATGTAATAGCAGTGATTAGATCTCAAAAGGAACTCTAACAAGATCCATACTGACAGAGATATACAGCAAAATTATTCCAGTTTTTTCAAATTTTTTACAGTAGCTTTATGGGAAGCATTTTGTGAATTTAAATAGCAAAATAAAAATAAATGGAATCATCTAATTTTGCAGATGATATAATATGTTTGCAAATAATGCTTCAGTGCATCAATTAATATTAGAGGAATTATCAGATGAAAGTAAAAATGAATGCTAAAAATATTAAAATAATGATGTTTAATGATTTTTTTTAAAAAAAAAGAAAATAGAGATTAATAGCAATTATAAATGCCATGGTCAGATTACTAATACAAATGCAAATCAATGTATAAAATTAACCAAAAAATTAAACTTGGATGAAGTGCTTTCGGTGGAAATAATTTCACATTGAAAAGGAATATAATTAGGTATTCAAATTGAACATTTTAATAAGTGTAATTTTCCAGTACTTTATGTATGTATTTGAGACTTTGATATTTAACAATGAGATTTCAGATCACAGTGAGTATGGATTTATGTTTGTTGGAAAAGAGATTGAAGACAAAAACAAGAGTTAAAAACAACAATCAATGAGAGAATTAAGATAAAAAGTAAAATAGGACTGGATAAGTTTTTATAAGATATGGTAATAAATAAACAATTTAAGTCTTAGATTGGATGCAAGAAATGGTAAAAAAAAAAATCTTGGAAGCGACCATTAGTAAGATGACTGAATGAAATAAGGAAGTTTGCTAGAATGGTATGTAAAAGAGAAGTTAGGAATCAGAGAAATTGGACTGAATTTAAAGACACCTTCTTGTGCAGTGGATTAATAATAATTAAAAATAATGATAATGAATGTGCTTTAAAAAAGGTCATTGAATAGTTAAGATATCAATCTGTAGAAGAGATCACATAAATTTTTTATATATGAAATTAGTTGAGCTGTGGAGCTGTTTTATAAATAACAATTATCTAGCTACATTATAAAAATTTTCAAAAGTGAAAGGCTTGAACAAAGATTCTAAGACTGCAAATGATAAAAAAAAAAAAAAAACATAAAAACTTTAGATGAGAATGTCAAAACAAAAATATTGCACTTACAGATAAGACATAAACAAATGTTACAAAGAATTTAGTGCATTGTGGGCCACATTGCCTGATCATATGAAAGTTGATGCAATATTTTTTTTTAATCCACAAGAATGAAAGATCGTAGTTATTTTGTAAAGAAATGCCCATTATATTTCCAAGAAGATTGTATCATTTAGATCTGTAGAATTTGGCCTATGCAAATGATCCATAAATGTTACTTATAGTTTTTATACTAGTTTGGACTTTTTGAGAATAGTTATAAACAGATCCATTAACATTCTCAAAAATTTTAGCTAACATGAAATACTTATTATTATTATGAAATATATAATGACACAACCTAAAGATTCCATTTTTAAAATCTTTCAGTTGACATTTTAGTCTTCTGATGTAAAAATATTGCTGATAATAAAAAGAATAACTAAAAACTATTTTAAGATATTTAAGATTGTTTTTGTCAAAGTATTGTAAAGATATTAAACAGCACTATTTTTTTTAAAAAAAGAATCTAAATAATTTTTTATTATCTTATATCTTAATGTTCTAAGAATTATTTAAAGTTTATGATAACACTCTAAAATTGAATTCTATCATAAATTGTATTAATAGAGTAGTAAGTTTTGGTAAACTACCACCAGCGATTATCAACTGTTAGTACTTGGATATAATACACTATTGCCTAGTTATCTATCTACCTTCAAACAGATATAACATGCATATATATATATATGTGACTATGAATAATATTACAAATATTATATACATTTATAATTCAAATATATATCTATTTATACATATGAATAGATAAAATATTTCTGTATAGCTATGTTTAATAGTAAAAAAATCAAGTCATACATCACGTGACTTTTGAGGCTTTGGCGATGTTATACTGCTATCGCTATTAATATGGTGCATCTGAATTTCGTTCAGTCTCATATGGCTATTTAAGTCAGCTGGATCTGAAGACATCTATGAAATTTTCAGATTTTCTACTTAATAGTTAAGTATTAGATAAATGCTGCACTTGAATTGGTATTTTGGATCTAGTGTATGAATATCCTAGCGCCTCACTTAAGAGAGCCATCAGCTCAAAATCAGTTTGGGAATAGGAATAATTCTAGATAGAGATTTTAAATGCTTTCTCTTTTGACATTTATATTATAGACTAGTGTACGAAAATCCTAGCACCTCACTTAAGAGAGCCATCAGCTCGAAATCAGTTGGGGATAGGGATAATTCTAGCTAGAGATTTTAAATGCTTTCTCTTTTGACATTTATTAGAAAAGTGTGTTTAGAGTTATTATCATTATCATTATATTAACTATGTTTAAATATATATATGAATACTATGAGCAAACAGTTTAAACTTTGTGGCTAATTGTTCTAAAGTGCAAAATATAAAATATGCTAACACACACAGGCACACAAAGCTGAAGACAAATAAAGAAATGTATATATATATATTTATTTTATTTTAATATATATATTTATTTAATTAAATGGCTAAGCACTTTCAAGGGTCAGAGTCCTCATATTCATAGCCATTTTGTAAATAGACAAGAAATTGATTAGGAGCGATGTAAATTTATGCAAATGCGATAGTTATTCGTATTCCATTTCCTAGATATTTTGTAGCAAGTCTTTTCTATTTATAGCGTCACTATCTCTAGCTATAAAGTAAGCCTCTTTTATCTTCCTTTTTAGATCGGGTTGCTCTCTGCAAAGCACCACTGGATCTCTAGGTTGGCAATCGTGACCAGGTGACACGCGGTGTTGTGCAAAAACTGAACTATAAAAAGTATCTACCAGTGCTTTATTATAGGAGTATATGTGTTGGGATAGTCTAGTGGACAGAGAGGCCCTGGTCTCACCATAATATGATGGTTTACAATATTTTTCAGGGCAGGCAATATTATAGACCACCTGAGGGGTCAGCGAGGGTAGGGTGATAGGCTGTCTTTAGTGTTATTGATTAGTTTGTTGGAGTTGGGAGGTGTGTGAAAGCATAAATGATATTTATTATTGAATATATTGTAAAAACCTTTATGCACATTTGACAGATAAGGGAGTATAAGTCTTTGCTTGTCTGGGTTTGGGCCCGATTATTCATTTTAGAGCAAAATTGTTTTATTTTTTTGTCGATTAAATTCTGATTAAAACCAAAAAATTAGGTCACTCCTGTATGATGCTAGGTTAGATTTTTTATCTGCCTCGAATTTAGAAAGGTGCATATTTCTATACAATAAATGAAGTTAAGCCAGAGAGTTTGTGGTTAGTTGGTGAATTGGAGAGAGGGGGGGGTGTCTTCTAATTTCAATGGGTTTGATGAGCATCTTATAATTAAGATGTGTGTGCTCTCACTGAATGTGTATGTCTAGATATTTAACTTGTTTATGACTGCTTTCATTCTCTATGTTGAACATAAGTTATGTGGTATTTTGGAGTTCAGTTTTAATTTGTAGAATAATCGGAGTGGGGGTGGCTATGAAGATATCATCAACATATCTAGTGTAGAGTCTTGATATTTTTGGGATTACTTGTTTTTCAAAGTAATTTAACACTATACTTGAGATGATGCCACTCATAGGTAGTCCCATTGGCCAACCATCCTTCATATGAAACCACTGGTTGTGAAAGAAGGCCATGATATTTTTATCAAGTCACAATAAAAAGTCTATAATAAAGTCAATCAGTGGCTGAGCTGAGTTGTGGTTTATAAGCTCTTCTTTTATAATGTAAATAGATTTAGCTCTGCAAATGGAGCCGTAAAACTCTGAAATATCAATAGTAGCCGGTGTGCTGTCAGGGTTCAAAACTAGGTCTTTTATTTTTGTTGCAAATTGAAACAATAAATTTATGGTATATGTACCGAATCCCAAGGCTTGGATGAGCTTTTGGTTAACCCACTTTGCTGTGTTGGAGTAATGGACCCCTTCAAAATCCAAAATGTCACAATGGAATATTAGCCTTGTGAATTTTGGCATTGGCAAACATCTTTGGAGAAATGGATGCAGATGGGTAAAGTCTGTAATACTCAGCTTTAGAGAAGGCTTTATTGCAGTGCAGTCTGAGAATGGAAGAAATAAACTTATCCTTATTTAATTTGTTATTAAAGTCAGGAAGCCTTTGAAATTGTAGTTTGTTGATCTGATGATCTGGTTTATATATGTAGTCCTGTGTTTTAATGAGAACGAACCTATTGTCCTTATCTTCACGCATCCATGTGACATCTGCATCTTTAAATTGTCTGGTTTTAGTTATTTTTTCTTGCCAGATACGTATGTGCATATATAAAGATTTATGCTGTAGAGTGTTAACTACTTGAGTAATATAGTTATCTTTATCTGGATAGTTGGCCAGACCTGCTTCTGTATCAGCAATAAGCTCCATATTGGGATGTTTCCATTCACCCCCAACATATCGTGGGCCTCTGCATAAGACATTACACACCTCTTGTGGAAGTGGTACATCTGTGAGGTTTCATGAAGGCAGCGGCGGCTTGAAGTCGGACATTCTGCTGATGAGCCAAAAACCAAGTTTTTTATCAAATTTGCTCTTAAGAGAAGTATTGAGGCTATTACACTTGTACTGTATAAACGCATTAATTGGAAAGTGGGCTAGAATTCTATTATGTCTCTTGATCTATTTGTATAACCCTTTGCTACATCCCTTAATGACTAAGTTAGAAGAAGTATTTTCATTTTCTTGATAATGTTGTTGCAGTTGTAGATAGCTTGGTTGAGATTAAAGATGCAGAATTTCGGGAATACTTTAACTTCTCTGCATTTTATTAAGAATGCAATTCTCTGTTGGAATTTGCATACAGAGACAAACATTAAGAGCTTGCTTGTCCATAATAAATCGCTCACTATGTTGTTAGTAATTGAAATGAGCAAACAGTTTGATATTGTACTGTATTTTTTTATTCATTTATGTAAATATAGATACATATTTATGTGAATGTGTTGAAATATATATAAAATGTAAATAAAATTTTATAAAAACTAAATTACTTTTAGTATTATAAAAAAAATATGATAAATCCATCAGTAAAATATACTAAATAAAAGAAAATATTAAAAACCTTAACTATTTATTTAATAATTTTATGAAAGAAAAAAAAGATTTTAGTCTAAAATAATAAATATAATATACCTGAAATTTTCTCCTGCCATCTGTATGAGTTACAATATGTTCTCCATAATGACCTACCATTTCCACAAATACTCTTAGAAAGGCTTCGGCAATTATTTCCTCTTTTGTAGCTTCTAAGCATTAAAAAGAATACCAATCTATTAGTACAATTGGAACATATTAAATTCAATTATTATTACAATATCATTATTAATCTTTTCAAGATGACTCTAGAGCTGAATGACTATGTCTGATAATTTAGGCATTAAATATAAGCTAGAACAATATATATATTAATTGCTTAATAAAGGACTAAAAGTAACTGAAATCATTAAAATATATAGTTTCTGATCTGATGTCATACTTATGTAGATATAAAAGCAAGTTAACTTGAGATTAAACTTTCAATCAGTTTTGAACTGTATAAAAAAAGTGGTTTTTTGCATCTCACTGATGAAGCCAACAAGCAAAAGTTATCTGGCACTGACATTTAGTAATCATTGATTATTCAAGTTCATGATGGTTCTGGAGTGAAAGAGTTGTTGCTATGTTAAATGTAAACTATAAGAATAACATGATATCTTGCTTGGTATAAATATTTTCATTATTGTGTGTGTGTTTGTATAATCAATCAAATTTCAGATTCGAAAGCATTAAAAATTTATCATATTATAAACTATCTCTCAATTTACAAATTTCAGACCATCATCTCTCACTATATATGTATTTCAATTATGAACCTATCATCAGTAGCTAAACAAATGATAGAGCATTTAAACTCCATCCAAAAGAGTAATATAACAAATTTACATATTGTGATGAGACTTGATTGGTTTTGTAGTTTGAAAATACTTGCAATCAATTATATATATGTGTGTGTGTGTGTGTTTAACCTATTAATAAGATATCATATGCATATCACACAGAATGGGGACAATTTATATCCATAAATATACATATAATAATTAGCTATTGTGTGGTAATAATAAAGAAAATTTCAGCTTTGAAAGTATAATCAATTAAAATCTATTATATGATAAACTATCTTACTGTATAACAATGCCAAATCATCCTTTATCAGTATTACATGTGTATTTCAGATATGAATTTACCCTCATCAAATGATTGGAAGTGTAAAACATCTGACTTCCACACCAGAAAAATAGTATGACTTTATGATCGAAATCTGCCTGATTTTATAGCTTGAATACATTCACATTCATCTGCACATATACAGTATTTATTCTATTAGTGTTAGCTTATAATATAATAGTCCATTTTTGAATCTGCAATTTGATTGGTTATATATATTTTTTCAGTAATTAATTATTACATAGTTATTTCTTACTTGATCGATCTGTGATATAAATTAACTCCTCCTTAATAAATCTGTACAATTGATATCAAATGTATTCAATCTATAAATCAGCAAGTCAAGATACATAAATATAAAACCAAACTACTTTTCTAATTTGGAATTTCGATGTTCCAGTTCTTTAGATCGCATAAAATACATGAATAGTAAAAGAAGATAGTTTGAAATTTTTTACAGTGGGAAATAAATTATAAACTATGCTCTCAAATCTGAAATTTGATTGATTACATATATTTATTCAGTATTATAATACATATATATTAAATAGTTTTTATTTATCTAAAAATTATCAGCCAGTTGTCTATTCTAGTGGAACAAACCAATTCATTAAACAAAAGAAAATGCAAATTTATTGAATAAATAATGTAAGTATGAGAAGTTGAAATTTCTTCCCTTAAGTAAATGTAATGTAAATCCTTAATCTAAATATTGTATTATATAATATGTATATAATAATGTATAGTATGTACAATACAACAAAATTATTATACTGAAATAACAAGCATATAAAAAATTAAATCATGAAGTAGTGTAAATATTCTATTATTGAATATATATTTGAGAAGCTAACTTTGTTAATGGAAAACATAAACAAGTTATACATAAGAGATTCTGAATTAAATTAAAAGTAACAAACTGAACTATTTTTAACAAATTAATATTAACAAATAACTATTTTTAACAAACTAATTAATATTCTGACTAGAGTCAGCATTTTTAATGCTAATTGTTATTTACTAATGGAAAATATAGAAGTTAGTTTGTAACTATCAAAGTCAGGAAAGTTAATATGTAACTAAAAAGGTAAAAGTGTAAATAATTATAATTTTGTAATATGTTACTGTTTCTGTGTCTTTTATTAAACAAAATTTTATACAATTCATTTTGTTTTAATTTATAAATTTTATTTTATGGAACTGGAGGCATTGGAATTTAACTGGCACAAAGACACTTAAATTATAACTAATATTTCAATATACACAGCTCATGAGAGTTTAGTATTAATCTAAGGAACATCTTTTGTAATCAATTTCAGAATATGACTTGATTACTACTAACTCTCCTTTAATAATGATAAGAGATTGAGATCCCCAAAAGATGTTAAATATTTTTCATCACCAGAAATGATTTAATATTTCTTTAGGCATCTTTCAATGTTATATAATTTCAATCAATATAAAACAACCAATTGTAAATGCAAACTCATACCAATAAAGGTGTTCTTAATACTTTAATGCTATAAATGGAAAGCAACTGAAGGATGAAAGTGCAGTGATAGAAATGAGAAAGGGGACATATGCTTATGGAGTTCCAGAAAATGAAGAACTGCATATTATAAATTTTGACAGAAATGGACATGATAACATTAAAATGGAGGTATAGAAAGATCTAAATTATACTTTAACTAACAGAATATATATATATCAAAATTGTAATGTTCTTAATAGATTCAATGCAGGAAGTGATCAGCAATTAGTGACATATACGTTAATGTGTTAATCAAAATTAGAGAGATATAAATTATTAAAAAAGACAGTATTAAGAGAAAACATTCCTAATCTTAAATTACAATGTACTAATCATTTTAAAATATTGATATATTTTAACAATTGTTCTGGCATAACTAAAATTAATAAGACGACTTATGTGGTATAGTGGTAGTATCAGATTAGAGCACAAAGTCCTTGAATTGATTTGAGTTCTGACAGGCACTTTCAGTATTTGAAGTTCTTATGAAATCTCAAACAATAAAGTCATTTTGTTATTTATTTTATTTTTTTAATAAGAAAATAATTGAAATTCTATTAAGTATACTTAATATAAAAAGTAGCAATTCAACAGTAAATTTTCTATTAAAGCAAAAAATGTATGAAGAAAAGAAGGAAAATGAAATATTTAAAAATAATCCATTAAAAAGAATTGATTACTTGGAAATCTGTAAAATGGTATGAACAAGTATTAATAATGATATAAAAATATATAACTATGAATTGGTTAGAATAGAATAAAAGTGTCAAAAGTATACAATGTTTTGGTATTTAAAAAAAGTTATTTCAGCAATAAAAAGAAAAGACAGAACTATTACTGAAAAGTAGATGACATCATGAAATATGTGAAAAAGTTATATAAAAAATTATATAGTAATAAAGGACAAAAAACCAAAATAATCACTACAATTGCTAGATCTTCTGAATTGTCAAATATTTTAAGTAAAGTGAGACATACAAAAAAAATCTATAAAGAAAGAAAAAGTTCCATGAAGTTTGAAATTATTAGAAATATCTTAAAAGAATCAAGTAAATATAATAATTGTTAGCAAAACTATATGCCAAACATCTCCATAAAGATGTATGATATGAATGAAAGAATGCAGTAGTAATATTGAAATTTAAGAAAGGTGATAAAGAAGATATTAAAAATTACGGAGCTATCAGTCTTTTGTCAGTTTTCTACAAAATCATTACCAAAGTAATTACAATTCATCTACAGTAAATTTTTGATCCAAACCAACCAAAAGAATAAGCTAGATTTATAAGTAGTTTAACATAGTGAATCATATCCAAGTATTGGTAAAAAGTAAAAGGACTAATGAATATGAATTGCCATTATGCTTTGGGTTTTCGGATTATGAAAAGGAATTTGATTCTATAAATATTTTCATGGTGATTAAAACTTGGTATCTTCAAGATATACCAAGAATATCATAATCTGAAGAATTTTTATCAAAATTCAACACCTATAATTAGATTATACAATGACATTAAAATTATCAACATTGATAAGGGTGTACAACAGGATGATTCGATATCTAAGACATTAAACAGCAGTTTTACAATGAGTATTTTATGGATTAAAATGGGAAAGTAAGGGAATAAACATACAAGAAGATTATTCATGTCATCTAGATTTTGCAGAAGATATAATTGTTTTTGCAAATAGTGTTTTAAAAGTTTCAGGAAATATTGTAAGAATTATCAGATAAAAATAAAGTAGATTAAAGATAATGTTCAGTGATTTTTCTCAGGAGAAAAAAAATAAAGATTGATAATAATGAATTAAATGTTAACATCAAAAACATCTTGATCGGATTATAACATAATAGATGAAATTAATCATAGAATTAAACTTGAATGAAGTGCTTCTGGTAGAAGTACCTTAATATTATTCAAAAATATATGCTTATGCATTTGAAAAAGATTTTTAATAGATGAGTTTCAATAGTTTTTACTTATAGATCTAAGACATATTTAACAGAAAAGCAGCACAGATACTTCAAACTTACTCACTGAAGTATGGAGAGATGTATTTGGGGAATAGAAATGATGGGTGAGAGAATATACAGATGATTGGACTGGGCTGGAAATATTGCTAAAAGAAATGATAGCAGATGAATAATTAAAATTTTAAACTAAATATCAAGAAATTGTAAAAGACCTAAAAAGAGACCAAATGTGAGAAAGTTGGGTAAATAGGAAAGTTTGTTAATGTGGTGTAAAGCAGAGAGTTATGAATAAGAAAAATTGAATTAATTTGAAGGATCTTCATTCTGCAGGGGAACAATGGTAGAAAATGATTTTTGATACTTTGTTCAAATCCTGCATATAAAAAGTGAGACTGTGTGAATGTAAACACAACATTATTAACAATGACTTATTTTACCTGGAACATCTTTGCTCATATTTAATGCTGTAGTCAGTGATTTTCGGATACGATTAGGTAATATAACACTTTCGTCCCCAAATTCTTGTTTAAGCTGCGAGTGTTCCAGATCAACTATCAAAACCTACAAATTAAAATTATAATAAATTCATATTAAATTTTTATGTGTGTATTCTTGACAAAATGGCATATTTTTTGCCTCTTCTTTCTGCTTTATTATCTGACTTTAGTTATTTCACTAAATGCACTTTCAGGACTGAGTACCATAATCAGAACATTCTTATTTCATTGTATTGCTGTTTCTTACATAATCTTTTTTTATAATAATTATGCAAATGGATTCATTTACATATAGATAATTGAATACTGTTCTCTCTCTTGTGAGTAGTTATAAACCATGCCTCCATCTTTTGCTTTCGATTATCATATACTAGGCAGACTAGGTTAATGCTTTGTAGACTGAAGATGTTCTTTTTCATACTCCCAGAAAATGGACCAATTTTAAGATTTTTCTTTTATGCACTTGTATAAAAATTTACGTTGCACAATTTTGGTGGTGATGTTGGTCCTGGATTTACTATGGCTCCTAGGCCATTGCATTGCACCTCATAAACTATTTGTGAAATATCATCCTTTGGTAATTTGCCCTTGGTGTTGTTAATTAGTCTATTGAGGTTATCTGGAGTTCAAAAGCTCGCATTATATTTTTGCTGAGCTAGTTTTGGTATATAAGGCATGCTGATCCATGGTTTATTGTTTTGTGATCTTATACTCTGCCTCATTTTTATATTAAAGCTCTTGATTTCTTTCTTTAATGTTTCATAGTCATATCCCAGGCTGCATAAGTCATTTGTGTATACATTGATATATTTGCACAAAGCGTTCACCTAGTATGCCTAGTATTACATGACAGAAAGAAGAAGATAAAGGAGGCATTGTTCATAACTAACCACAAGATTATCATAAACAGGGAGAGAAAACAGTATTTAATTATCTCACAGGTAAAATGTGTAAATAAGTTCATTTGCATAATTATCATAAGAAAGAAAAATTATATAAGAACCAGCAACACAACAAAATAAGAATACTATGATTATGTTATTTGAAACCAAAGGTACACATATCCAAATAATTAAAGCAAAAAAAAGAATACAGTTATATCAATCCACAAAGCATTAACTTATTGGGTCTAGAATGCAATGACTGAAAGATGATGATGGAGGAGGCATAGTTCACAGCTAACCACAAGAACATCTTAAATTAGAGAGACAAAAGTATTCAATTATCTCACAGGTGGAATATATAAATGAATTCATTTGCATAATTATCATAGGAAAAAAAAAATTACATAAGAAGCAACAACATACCAATGATATGATTATGGTGCTTGGCATTAAAAGTGCTTTCAGCCAAATAATTAAAGTCAAATAATAAAGCAGAAAAAAGATTAAAAAAATATCCCACTTTGTCAAGCATATGCTCATATGTATGCAAAAGTATTACATATATAACGAAATAAAAATTACATACCTAAGTATATAAATAACATTTTAATCATGTGAATTTTTTTATTAATCATAATACTTTGTAAACCATTTTTATCACATCACATAGTTAAAAATCAACTAAAGAATAAATTATTTAAAGATTTCAAAGCCCTTAAATTTTCAATTTGATGACCGATAATCATAACCTGAATACAAGTTTTACAAACAATGTTTTATTATTGCAAGAAAATTCTGAATTAAAATAAAATAAAAATAATTCTAAAAAAACATTTTTGTAGAGATTATTTTAAAATTTCTTGTTTTGTTTTTGAATTTTTAAATACATTTATTTTTTGAAAAATGGGGGGAGGGGGGTTTAAAACATACATTTTCTATATTTATAAGTTTACTTTATATATTTCACACTGAACAATTTCCTATATAAACATTATTGTTAATATTATTATTGGAACTCTTCTTATTATTTTCAATTATTTAAATTAGCATAGGAGCTGGACACCACGAACTTCTCATATCATCAGCCATCTTCCTATACTAAATGTAACTGGAATTGTGCATTTGTCAACCATGTTTTCATCTTTTAATTAATGCACAACAATTTTGGCTTTAATCCCTTTTTTAATTTTATTTTTAGTAAAAGTCATCAGTCATTAAAAAAAGCTATAATATAATCATTAATGAGTCATATTTATATTGAATTTGGGACAGGTTTTCATTTTGGGTGAAGACTATGTTTAGGCAGCTTTAATTTGGGGTGCCCCCATCTATCATGAAAGTGGAAAGGACTTATGAATGTTTTTAAAATGATCTATATGATAGAATCTGGTTAGGGTGTCACGCCTGGCAAATTAGTTATTATGATAGAAATAATTATAAAATTAGTAGTGTCAATAATAGAAAATAGGTTGTAGTCGAAATATAAGAAAATCATTTTAAATTTATTTTCCCTCTTAAATTCATAAACTCTTCATGATCAGAATGGAGGACAGCATTTGTAACTGCTCTTATATTTGGTATCCCTATTTAGAGAGATCCTTTTCTACCATGGAAATGAAAGAGACTTAAAAGCGTGATTTAAAAGACTTATCTCACAATCTTGTTAGGTTGTTATTAAAGTAATAGAAATAATTATAGAATAAGTATTAACAATGGTGATAAAGCAGGAAGAAGTCAGAGTAAAAAAAGATATGTATTGTAAATCTAATTGTTTCCTTAAAATGTGCAAACTTGATGTAAGTCTGAAGGGCAATATTTGTAGTCAATAAACTATCAGGGAATGAAGTTTAATAGAATATGCAGATGGCTACAAATTTTCTTGAAAGTCAAGACAACTAAAGAAAGTAGACTATATAATGTTGGATTTATTGTAAAAAAAAAAGCTTCTGTTGTAATTCCTAGATGCAACAACGAATTGACATTAAAGTTTGGTTTGTACAATTGCGTACTCAATTTATTAGTGAACGTACTCTGTTGACTCAAAAAGTTCAGAGAAAGAAAAATGTTTATTTCTTGCTGGATAGCATTATTATATCAACACCAGTAAAAGACCAAAAAACTTTTTTTCTCTAAGGTTTTAATGTATCAATTGATAAGAAGAGTAAAGTATTCTATAGTTAAAATGACAGTTGCATTAAAAAATAGACCTTATTCCAATCATATCCATAAGAAAATTGATGTTCGTGCTAAATTTCAACTATAAAAAAACAAGTTTATGGCTGATTATATCATCAAAAATATTTGTGTTGCGAAATCTGATAAAATTTATGTTCAGAATACAGATATGTCAAAAATGGGTCAACAGTGGTTGAAAGATATCCCTATTATTTTGGAGAGACTCAATTTCACTAGCAACAACTGCCATGAACTCCTGCCCATTCAAAAAATAATTTTAAAGTTAAAGATGTGAGTGGAACCTACTTAAATTTTAGGGATAGATTAATGTTCTTATCAAAATCAAGAAAAATATAAACAACCTACTTCTGTATATTGTAAAAAATATATAAACTGTCATCAACTAAGAGTGGTTTGAACCTCTAGGAACAAAATAGATATTGTTGAAAATGTATCTATAAAACAAGAAGTATAATGTAAATTCTTTAAGTTATTTAAGGAATAAAAAAAAATCCACACTTCTCCTATCAAAATACAGCTGTCTGATAATGCTTATCCAAATGAATGTAGTAAAAGTTGAACAAAAATATATTGATCACCAAAGGAATCCTGATTCCAATAGAAAATTCAAAGTGCACTTTTACCATCACTGTAATCACCAAACCTAGTGATTAGATTCTCATTTGCATAGAATAATCACTTGAACAAAGAGTGCTGTGTATTCAAAATGCAAGCATTCCAAATACCAATAAACAAAAATATAAATAATAAGAATAGCGAACAGTCTGCTCCACTTGCAACACAAATATATGTATAGTTCACTTTGGTTAACTTCCCTGATGAGGTATTGCTACACACATAACACAATCTATATTTATAGTTGTCTTGGGTTTATTTTTCCCTCGATGCACTTTAAGACTGGCTGCTTTCAAAATGGTTACCATTGGCCTCGTTTTCCCAAACACTTTGGCCCTGGTTCATTTCAGCTTCACGTGAACATTGGCTTCGTTGTAGAGCATTGCAACCATCACTATGAGCTTCTTAGCTACAACCACTTTCGTTTCTCGGCAACAGTCCACTTGGTAGACTCATTGAAAATCCTCTGGAAAATCAGTCTTCACATCTAGCTGCTATCCAGATGATTTCCTTCAACTTCTGTTTTCCAAACTCTTTGAGCCTATTTCAGCTGCTGCCCATGAATACATTTTCACTGAGAGTGCTGCACACTTACTATAGCCACTGTCATTTACATCTTTCTTAATGAACAATGCAACTTGTTGCTTAATCTATTTATAGTTTTTAATTACTTTCTTCCATATACGGTAATGTTTTTAGGTATATATCTAATTAATTGGTGTCTTAGGAATTCACTTCTATATAAGGTAATTTATAGTCTATTCCATTAATTAATTAGTCTCTTATCAAGAAATATTTGCAATCAGCAAGCATTTCTTGGAACTTATCGATCACAGTGTTCTTATCGCAATTAATGTAAATTTAATCCTTAATTAAGTCTAACTCTTATCCATAAGCGATCTAAAATATATTTCTACTTTTTCTGGCATGCACAAATTTATACTAACATAAATATAAATATTTTTACAAGATATAACAACTCCACCCACTCCAGAAAAACTCTCATGGTGTATTTTTTTAAATATTGTATGACCATTTTCCTCCAGTTTATTAGAAAAAATATTATTTAATTGATCATCTTTCACATTTCAATGCTATTTTTAAATTTAGTATTCGCTCATACACTTTTATGCTATCATAATAAATTAGCACTGTGATAAATTTTAAAAATCTTACTCTTCCTACATTTAAAATTCCCTTTCAAATTTCATCTCCTAATTACTGTGGGAGCTATCATTTTTAAAATTCATTGGTTCTTAATATTTCAGATGCTGACTCTAACGTTTGATTTAAATGTGATTGACAAATTTCTCATAACATTTTGAAAACTATAATCTAAAATTGTATATATTACCCTTGTATTTTTTATTTAAATGCAGCTTTCTTTTCGATACATAAAAAAAAAAGTATACTTTTGTAGCGCCATCTATTGGAAAACAATATATTTACTTTTACAAAATAGTATAATTTTATAATCAAAACTTGTTTTAAATTATTTAACTTATTTTAGCATTTGCTTTATTATTTCTTTTAAAATTCATATATAATTTTTCAATTAATGTTAGGTCTAAGTGTTCATAGTAAATATTAGTTTTGTGAGACTATAATCTCCATGCTACTTACTTTGCTAGTTTCTCTTTTTTATTTTTAAAGCAAATTTTTATATTAAATAAATATATGAACATATAATTGTTATTATAAATATTCTGTATAACTAATATAAATATTTTTTTTTAGTATTGTACTGATAATTTATAAGCTACATTTAAGATGCAACATCGAATTAATATATATATAATTATGACCCCTGAATAAAAAAAAATTACAATCACTCATTAAAAAAACATAGTGGGATCCTATTACATGAATAAAAAAAAACCCTGAAATTTACATCTTTTATTATTTTTATAAAATAAAGAAAAACAGAAATTTTTAAATCTGTTCAGTAAAGCTACAAGATAAAAATTTTTACTGAAAATTATAAAAAAAAAGTAAACACTAGTTAGACTTGTGTCTGTTTACAAATTTACTGGTCATAAGAGAAGGCTTCAAGTGGCTGAACAATATCAGGAAGAGTTAAGGCTTGATTTTTAAGTTTAAATTTTATTAATTTTATTGAATAAAAAAAGAGATTGAACTTTGGGTGAAATGGAATTAAACACAAAATGATATATCAGAAACTACAACATAAATAAGATAAAATTTGTAGCTCTAATATTAGGGGGGGGGGGTAAGTTAGTAATGGTTACAATGATAATTTGGCATTGCCACTTTTCATAGGCCAATTTTCTCACCTTAAAATTGTTAGGCTCTAAGTTTACATTAATTCATCTGAACTTGTATTTCTCTTTGTTTATCAGACAAATTTTTTAATTTCCTCTGAAATTTTCATTAAATAATTCAATTATTTGAAATTTCTTTACGATATATATCTTTTTTCATTTCTAAACCAATGAGCTCACAATTTATTAATACTATTTACATTTTCTACCAAAAAGCAAGTTTACTGACTCCAAAAACTCTTATGAAAAATATGATGTTGTGAGCAATAAATATATATGTAATTAAAATATATATGCAATATTTTAAACTTATTGTATATAACATTATATAATATTTTTAGAGTGAAGATCTATAAATAGTATGCAAAACTTGCTGCATTAGCATCTACCTGCTAAGCAGATAAAAATGAAACCATCTTTGTCTGCAGCTTAAGATCTTATATAGAAAGCAAATTTAGACAATGATAACTGTGAGAATGAAATCCACCATCATAAACGAAATAATGCTTAAATGAAATCTCAAAAGTAATATTCTTTAGGAGACTCCTCCAAGTACTCATTTTTAATAATTTTGTGAAAAAATAACATCTTTGGTAATATGTAATATTAGAAATTTATAATGCTAAATATTATGTGATATTTGAGGCAAAGAACTCTCAAAGCATTGTGTGTATTTTTGTGATTAAAAATTGTAAATACAATTTTTGGGCTCTTCCATATGCTCGGTAACCTGTTATTCCAATTCTAGAATATAAGTTTCAGCCACATCTCTCTTTCATATTATTAGAGTAATATCTCTTGCTACAACTTCTGACACACATAGTATCCAGAGAAGTGATATCAAGTCTAATTGTTGATGCTGTCATAGAAATAATAAAACAGCCACACAGATTAAAAAATTAAACTATATTTAATACTTATGTATTAGTGTGTGCATGCATAAACATATAATTAAAAGAAGATTACCTGTTCAGTAATTTGTGCTAAGCAATTACTTTTCACTCCTATTATATAAGGAATTGGAGATTGACAAATATCCAGAAGGGTATCAGGAAGAACTGGGATAAATGTATGTTGCCATGAAAATGGATACAACAAGGAAGTTAGAGAATGAATGCATTGAGATAAAGCACTGAAAAAAAAAAATTATATATATAACTTTTATCAAAATGAGAGATGGGCATGCTGGACTATGACTTCAAAAGCCTTCACTTCATCAGTTATCCTAGGCCCAAAATTCATGTTTTAATTAAAAATTAAATAGTAACCAGATTTGTACACACACACATATATATATTTTGATTATTTATTTGATATAAATGTATAAAGTTATGTTGTTATATATTGAATGTCCACACTATGATATATAGTATATAAATCATAAAAACAATGTATTTTACATTTCGGGTTTTATAGATTTTTATTTATTTATTTTTCAAAAAGATTTTTCCATTAATACTCCTGAATTGGTAACTTAATAAAATGGATTGTTTGAAAGAAGGGCACAAACTCTTCAAAATCACTTTTTTGACAATTTTATGTAAACACTTTCCCTATACTACATTTCTCCTCATTAATATTAATACATGATTACATTTTCTCTAATTTTTTATAATATTTTCAAAAAGATATTAAACACACCATAATGATCATGGATATCTTACTGCTTTCTGCACATAGAACTATCATTTTATTATATCTGTTTATTTAAACACAATCTTTTTGAAGAAAAATTAGATGAAGATTCAATGAATAAGAATATATATATATAATTTAATTAAACCCTATAAAAATATACAATAATATTACTAATGTTTATTTTATCTAAGACCTTTATAAAAAAAATTTATAATCTTTCAAATGGCGAAGTTTGATGAAAAAAATTAACAAATATCTGCTGGACATATGTTTCTGCCATAACTGATATCAGCACCCTGAAAATCAATTGATATCCATTTAAAACACAATAACTCAATCTTATTTGAATATCATTACAATGTTCAGTTTGAAACTTAAGTTTAAATGCAAATTTAGCAGTAAATTAACTCAAATCTTCTTTGTATTAACTTATGGTTAATTTATAAGAGAGAACTTGTAATCAAACTCACATTTAAATAACCTTGCCTTCAAATAAACATTCAAAGAAGTAAATACTTAATTACACACCATATAAACATGAAATAATATTACTAACATTAATTTTAATTTTCTCTAAAAAAAATTATTACAATTTTTCAAGCAGTAATGTTTAATGAAAAAGTCAACTGATCTCTGTTAGATACATGTTTCTGTCATAGTTGATATCATCAGCAGCCTGGAAACTAGTTGACATCTCAACAAACCCATCAGCTCAATTTCTATTTAAATACCATTATGACATTCATAAAATATTTTTCTGATGAAATGGCATTTTAGATATATGTTTGACTATTTCTATCATCTAGTTGAATTGTTAAATTTTTCTTTAAAAAATTCAAACTTTATTTATATTTTTCTAAATATTTTCAGCTTTAATACACAAGTTAGTATAATATGCATCATTTCAAGTGATCATATTCTCCTTTCTTTTCAACTCTTGTTAAGCTGACCAAGAAAGTGATAGCATGTGGATTGCATCAGTAAATATAGATTCATGAATGATGAATATTTTTTGATAGCAAAAACTTAGTTGGTTAGAATAACATCAGTGAATTTAAAGAACATTGGTTCAAATCTATACTAAAATTATAACTGATCAGACCAGCCACATCTAAAGAAGACTATAATACCACTTAAAATGTTAAGTTCTGTACAATCTGTATATTATTATTTGTATTTGGAAAAATGTAAATAAAATTTGAATATTTATGTTTGAACAATTTGAATCAGATGATGAAAATAGTCCAACATACAGCTGCAAATATTTGAAATGTTTGTTTTTATAGCTATTATATTTCCACCATACCTCAGACTAGGCGAAGCAAATATTACTCGTCTTTCTAATAAAAGAGAACCAAATACTTTAAGAAGATTAGCGATATCTAATAATTTCAGAAGACAACCAACTCCAAACTAAAAAAAAAGGAAAATTATAATTCTTAGTAAATGTTTATATATAAAGTTAAGTTCACACACACACACACAGACATATATTTATAAACTTGTGAATATGTGTGCATATGTTTCAAAGAGAATGAGTCTTATACAAAAATATTTATTGGATGAAATTTCTCTTAACTTAATAAATCTTTTTTAAATGTTTGCTTGCAATATGTAAATACAAATTAGTTCTTTTGACGGCATGAATACTAGTGAGATATGATCTATAAAAAGTTTAATAATTAGACAAATTACTCGATGTATGCTAGGAGTGATTTTTTTTGTTCTTATACTGGTTATAAATGTGATTTGATGTGTTCTCCACACATAAGTTCTAAAAACAGCATTTAATGAATGACATTCTTAACAGTCGTGCACAAATTATAACTATTTCATAAGACATGTCAGAAATATAAATAGATAAACCAAACTGTGAGATGCCCCATATTAAAAAATCACACATTTGAGATCGGGAAATTGTATAACTAATCATGAAGCTGTTTGTAAATTGTTATCAAAACACAACTGGAATCGATAATCTAAAGGAAAAAGATGCTCAATTTTGAAAATAATTACATCAAAATATCACTGCCAAAATTGTACATTTTTCCAAAACTATGATTTAATTAGATGTCTTTTAAAAATTTGAACTGATAATAAACTTTGCAGTAAAAGAATAATCAAATAGTTGATATGATTAAAAGTTCATAAAAACATCAAACCCTGGAAGTAACATAGCTGACTCAAGACCCAGGGATCTTGAGTTCCAGAGTCTGCCATTCTACTGCTGTACCAAATCACACTGCAATAAATCCTTACTTCAAGATGATGTGATAGGTTTGTTGTTAGTTGTAGATAGTAACACTATTGATAAAATTAAAACGAGCTCTATCATTTTCCAAGATCAAGTATCACCTACCTCCAGGGTTAACAAAACTTATTTCAGTACATTATAAAGCAGTTCTTAAAATATGACAGGGCAAAATGTAAAATCCTTCTCAGTGTTTCAGTCAATTGTTAAGACATCAAATTATGTTGAATAACATTAATGCTTGGCTAGGGTATTGTGTGGTATCTATTGCCTGCTTGATAATGGCAGGCAACTTTTTCAACTTGTCAAAATAAAAAATTACTTTCCTAAAATTTGAAAATGTCATTGAAGTTTCCTTATATGTTTTGGTGGAATAGCTTTTCCTTTGATGAAATTAAGAATTTCTGTGCATAGAATGTCATATACCTAGAAATCCTATTAGCCAAGTCAAACATTCTTTCTCCTGTTGACCACCTGTTTTACTTTATCCATTATCCTCTTCTAGTCAACTATTATTTAATAATTTTGTCAATAATAGTAATGTACCTTTTTTTCCTCCTATCGCATTTCAATAAAAACTATATTATCAGTTTGAAGATACTTTCATCATATTCAACATTCTTGATATAAAAACCTAAACAAAAATAAAAAAATCTCAGGATCTTTTATTTCTCTGGTCGGTGCAGTCATTGCATTTTCTTTTGATTAATACAATAGATTAACATTAGAGTAAGTTAATTAATTTCTATACTGCAAGTTAATTTCTGCATTGTTGACCTATCAAATGCAGTATGAAAATTTGAAGTTTATGATTTTCTAGGTGATAAAAATTAGAAATTGGTAATATGTGTTTGAGAAAGTATTTATAGCAAATTTTATTTAATTACACCCCATAAATGCTATTGAAGAACTAGCTTCATTTTAATGGTAGCTTGTGTATTAAAAACAAAACGTATAACAATTACCCATAAATCATTAGCAAAAACTTCACTAGAAATAGTTAATTTTTTTTTTTAATCAAAGCTATTACTATTATTTTGATGATATAAATGTTATATATTGATAAAAGATCTAAAATATCAGACATTAAAAATAAGTACCCAATTAAAAAATTATAAAAATAATTATTCAAAAAGATTTGAAAACAATAAAAAAAGCATGAATGTAATAAGAATTTAATTATTGAAAATAGTATGTAAAACATGCACTAGAGAAAATATACTATAAAGACTCATTATTATTATTAAAAACTGTCAAGACAAGGTCAACTTCTGCCAATCATATAAATGTCATTCTTTAAGGAATAAAATAGCTGTTTATTTGGCTGCTCAAGTACATACTTGCTACTGTGATGATGGAATGTAATCACCCCTTTTCTCATCATCCACTTCTTACCACTACATTTTTTTGTAAGCATTATATATATATTTTAATATATTAGACTGTCTCATGATATAAACAAATGCATATTAAAAACCATTAATATGAATATGTATTATTCAAAATTTTCTATTAACCAAATAATAATTCAAAGATGATTTTTAATCTTTTGCATACATTTGGGAATAAAATTTAAGGGCAAAAAATTCACCAAATATCTATAAATTAATAAACCTAATTGCAATGAACTTCTTAGACTTTTTTTTAACCTATCTTAATCCATTAAGTCTGTTAATTTATGATTACAGCAATAACTAATATTTAAAAAAATATTATATTATTTAGTGAAAAGATGACTTGTCTTTTGAATAAGGAATAAAAAACATTAATCAGTAAATGTAAATTAATGCTTTAATTTATTGCTTAATTAAACCCATCGAATTTATTTTTTTCTATTGTCAATATTTAGCATATGGATTTTTTAAGCAATAACTATTAACAAAAGAATCTATAGAGATTCTAATCAGAAATCACCAGTAGCTTTATCGAGTGCTTCAAATCTGTCTCCTGACATGATAGATTCAGCATTCATTACATGGTTCATAGTTTGTGTTTTCCCACATTTACATAGATCAGTAACTGATCATGGGTTGAATTTATTGATGAAATTCTATTTATATCTAAAAAAATTAGATGTAACTGGATTTATTGTTGGATCTAAAAAAAGAAATTTGTTTGGGACATTGTAAGAATTCCATTTTGTATGACAAAATATTTTTAAAATAGATTCATGTTTGAAAATCCAAAAAATAATCTTGATTTAAATGAGTCTCAGGTGGTGAAACTTGATTATTGGCAAATCTCATCTGCTTAACAGACTTTTATACATTTTCTGTGAGGCAATTTCTTTAATATCTAGCAGAAGAATATGCAAGAGATCATGAAGCCACTGCAAAAGAGTAAATTTGAGTGTGCCAATAATAGTTCTCACAATAATATTTAATTAAGAATCTAAAAGTTTAATATGAAACTTTTTCTTTAAATTAAAACACAGTATTCACTAGCAGAATATGTTAGCACTAAGGAAACTGTCCATTAAGTATTTACATCACAACCCAAATAGTGCCGACTAACTTTCCAAATAATTATTCCTAGAAAAGATTTTGATCTAATTTAACTCAATGAAAAAAATAGAGTATAATGATATTACGTGGTAAAAGTTTTTTTGGATCATTGCTAGGTTTATTTGATTTTAAGACTAATATAGTTTGCTTTTATGCCAAATTTTTGGAATAGTTTCTGTATGAATAATGTTTCTGAATAGTTTTGCCATCCATGCTTTGACTTAAGTCCTAAATTTCTAGAAACTGTAAATATGCTATCTGCACCTGGATTTTTCCTGGTTTAAGACAAACAAGGGTGAGTTTAAGTTCATCAACAACTAAAAGTTTTATCAGATTGTTATTAACGGAAAACTATGAAGAGAAACATGAAATTCTGCTCTAATGATGTTTTCTCATTCTATCAATCTTGAGTTTATAAGACTGATATATAAAATTGGCAATCTCATTTGCAGTTACAACAATAGGTTTTAGAGATATTTTTACATCCATCAAGCTTTTGTATAAGCAATCACGCCTTACAAATAAATCTTTTTAAAGTTTTGCTTCTCCATGATCTCTCCATTTTTGTTTTCTGACATCATCAAGTGATTTATAAATTTGTCACCAATTTCTAAATCATTGCTAAATAAAAATTGGCTTATATAAAAATCACTGCTAGTTTTATTCCACTATGGAATAAATTGCTTTTGATATCTGTGAGAAATGGTTCCTCTGGCAGTTTTATTATGACTTTGGAGAGATTCTGTTAACATTCGATATATCCAGTGTATTGATTCATTAGTTTTCCATCTTGGAACAGGATAAATGATCCAATATAAGCACTTCAGCAGATAATGATATACTATTTTTTGACAAAATATACATCAGAAGTTGTTTCTGTTCTCCATCAACCTGAATAAAATGTTTCACTTTATTTGGAATCGTAAAGTAAGTGTAAACCACTAAACATCACATGATCACCATTTCTTATGCTTGCTCATAACTGTTATTAAAACAGGAAAAACTCTTTATACAGTAGTGCCATTCAGTCTGGTATATTGGATGAGTAGGCACTAGATGGAGATTTTATGCACAAGCCTTCGGGCATCCATTGATTACTCTCACTTGCACTGAGTGGCACTACTACATGGAGAGTTTTGCCTGTTTCAATAAAGTAAGTGTATGTTGTTTAAACCCATCCATTCTAAAAGTTGATAATCTTCTTGATCCTCATTTACATAACCTCAAAGACTTTTATGAGAATGTAAATCTATAAATATAAAAAATATAGAAAGATTTGGAAGAAGAGATTAGAGCCAGTTTGCATTGGAAGTCTATAAATGTTGCATACATAAAAATTACCTATTTAAATTGTGATTGCAATATCATTTGAACTATCTTCAATGGGAACTGTTTCCTTTGAAAGATGTTTAGAAACAAAAGTAGCCATATCATATTTATAATGCATTCTATCAACAAGGTAAATTCATAAATTTTAATAAGATATGCATTATTAAAAGAATGATGGGTCTCTTGAAGTACAACTACATCAATGTTTTGTTGAATAATTAATCTGTAGAGGATTTCCAATTTGCTTATGATATACTCTCTATGTTAAATTGAGATCATTTTATTGTGTTTCCTAGAAGAAGAAAATTATTGCTCTGTTGAAGTATATGTAGTACTTGCAAGTGTTTTGTGGTTGCCAACACTATGTAATCATTTTTCATTTTAAGAATTAAGATCCTCATTTCTGTAATCTTAACTAAGTTCAAGATAATTGTTTTATTGTGTAATTTTATAATTTGCTGACTTTAATCATGAGGTCAACAAGATGAAGTCTGATTTTCATGTTGAGATTATTGATTTTGCATATTAAAATATGCTAATTATGAAGTGGGCCATGAGAAGGCTGTCATCAATCCATGCCAATTTTGTGCTGATATAAAAATTTAGCATATATTCCATTTTAAAGCCTTAAACTGTTATTAATAAAATAAATATATACAATGCAATGTATTTACATTCAAACAAAGCTATAGATGATAAATTTAATGTTTATTTACATTTTTAGAAGAATTTGGGTTTACAATGAGAGAATAAAAAGTCTATTTTTGAAATCTAAAAATTTACAAGTCCAACAAATCTTAAAACAGGGATTTTGAATTAACGATGTTTTGTGTATAGGTTAATCTCAGTCTTATCAGTTGCATTCCCAACAAGAATTAGTGTCTAATGTGATCAAATATTCACTTGTTCATTTTTGTTTTCATAAGACTTCATCAGCATCATTCTCAGAAGGATCAATAATTTTATTATCCTTTTTCTGTAATAAATTTCCACATCCAAAGAGAGTCATACAAGATACTGTAGCTTGAATAATTCCAATTTTTGTTTTTAAGCATATATCTCTAAATCTAAAGAACTTTTTTTAAGCTTTTTACTGAAATCTGTTAGTAATTATTTTTTTGATTCTTTGTTGCTGAATGATCCAGGAAGGCAAAACTATCAATGATTTCTATATTTTCACTGTAAATTTAGTTACTGACTTTAAAATCATAATCTTTATCTTCAGATTTAACTATAAACCCAAATTTTCATTCTGTTCTTTAACTTTTCTGATAAGTATTTCAGATTATAAGTGTGTTTCATTTATATATCTAAGATTACTGCTATATTTTTTGATAATCTATTTCAATAGTTAGCTTCCAATTCTATATATTTAGGGCAGCCATTTTGTTGACAATAAATCACAAGTTAGTAATAATAGACAAATTAAAGACCTTCTTGCAATCAATAAATCACGTTGATTTCCAAGTTTTTTTTAGCTACCAGAATATTTTAACGATAAAGCCTCTAGTTCATGTGAGCTTTCCTGAAACTGAAGGACAAAATAAAAAATATATAGAAACAGTGTCTTGTAATAAGAATGGACTGATGAAAATTAGTAAATCAAAATTCCATGATAGAGATTCTTTGGCAAGAAATATGGAAATATATATATTATGGGAGGAAAAACTTGCAAATATGAGGTCATTCAGACATTTTCTCTAAAAGTACAATGCAGGCTGCAAATTTCTGATAGATTTAGAATATTTCTTAAAAATATCATACTGTAATATGCTTAATTCTTATATTAATACAATTTAATTTACAAGAACCAAACTTTCTGCACTCACAAATTTGACACCATCTGCATTAGATAAATATATTAATGATTATTATTAATCATATGTTAGTCTGGATATTATCATAATTATTTGACCCGATATAAACTTTAACGTTAGTTAGAGTTTAATATATCTGTTATTATTAAATTCAACCAGAGAGTATAATTAACTTAACTATAACCATCTTTTTTACCATGTAAAAAATCCAAATAAAATTAAAACTTCTGTTCCAACACATACATGAGGAATAAGAAATGAATATTTCTAAAAAAGCTACTATCTCAAGATGCACTTTTGGTAGAAAATGGCCCAGGTCACAACCAATCATATGTTTTCATAATTCTCTGTTCTGTATTTATCAATCCTAAATTCCTATAATTTAATCTACAAGTGCAAAATTTCTTACATTCACACATTTAATAATTTTGTTAGATAAATTAATTAATGATTATTACTAATCATTTTTTAAATTAGATGTTATCACCTCATTTTTCATCCAAGGATACTTTAAATGAATGCATTTAAGTACTTTGTTATTTACACATTAAATTGTAGTAATTTGACATTAATAAATACTTAACAAAAATTATGAAAACATATGTGAAGTTTTGAACTGTGAAGAGTTCTTGTGCAACTACAAATGTATCTTGGGAATCATCTGCCTCTTTCAGATAGCTTTAGTTTATGGGTTTGAAGTGTATGAGGTAGGATATAAGTTTTAAGTATATCTTAATTATCACATGTTAAACAGTTATTATTTGGTTGTTATAACTTAGAATCACATATAAAATATACTGCATATGAATTTATTAGTAATATTAAGTTTTTTAAAAACATTCCATCCCTCTAAGATTAAAATATAATAAATGGTTAGAGACGTACTAATAAATTCTTAAAATAAAAAGGATAAAGTAAAAAAACGACAAACAAGATGATACAAATTATAGCAGTTGAGCACAGGAAGTGATAGAGCTGGGCTCTGATCCAGCGACTTTGAGCTCCAGTCTGTCGCTACCACTGTATCAAAGCATGCGAGGCACTAGAGTATTATAATGGCTTTTAAAAATGAATGTAAAATTAGACAAATAAATATATAAAATTTAACAATTTCTTACATTTTCTCTTTTTGGGTCAGTCAGCCTGGCAAGAGTGACAACAGAGTTCCCATTATTCTGCAAACATATTTGCAACAATATTTAAAATAGATACACACATAAAATGTTCAATTTATATATAGGGAAAAAGCCTTTCAATTGTCACTGAAGCACAAGTAAGAGATGCTTAAAAATCATAATAGCATGATCTAAAATAAACAAAACAATGTAAAAAAACAAGCAAAAAATAATAATAAAGACTAAAGTACAATAATAATCAAATAGTTTATTGTTCAGGAGTTCAAGCACTAGAAAGGACAGCAACTGAAGTTACAAGCTTCAGAGTATGCCATTCTACCATTGTGCCAAGAATACCAAAGCATTAGAAAACATTACTTAGCAAGCTAATAAACTGCAGAATAGTGTTGCTTTTTAATTTTATCACCTAATTAAGAAAATCTAGATACCTATTAGATAGATAGATGTATTTTTATATGCGATTTATTCAGTTTTATTGTTCGCCATAAAATACCATTATTCACCAATAACAAATTAAAAACCGCTGTTTCTTTTAAAATATATATGTTCTCCGAAAATATATACATAAATTCATAAACTTCTTCTTTTTCTTTCCAAAAAAACTTTATTTTCATAATTAACAATGTTCATTGTTAATTATGAAAATAAAGTTTAATTTATTTGTTAATTATGAAAATAAAGTTTTTTTGGAAAGAAAAAAAAGAAGTTTATGAATTTACATATATATTTTTTCATATTGTAACCACATTATAGCTAAAGCACATAAATGTGCAATTACTATCAAACCAATCAGAGTTATGAAATCATTCTGGTCATTTTTTTCTGGTTTTATGTAAATCAGTCAGAAGAAATCTTTATATTATTACAGATGCAACAAAATATGAATCATCAGCTATTTAGATGAACACTCAGTCAAATTTCATTTTGATAAATCTTCCCCTCTAAACTTCGCTATCGTTAAATGCTATTTGTCAAAATTTATTAAATAAATTGTTTTAAATCTTTTTTATTTTATGAAGCTGACACTTTGAAGCAAAATATATTTATTTATTAATATTACAGTTTCGACTGTTCCTAGCAGTCTTCGTCAGATATTATCTACTAATCTGTCTTTACTCCACCATTTTCTATCCCATAATATATAATATATTAGAAAAGCAAAAATAAAAAAAGAAAAAGGAAGAGAAGTTATTGAAGATTATATTTTATGAAGCTGATATAATTACTATATGTGTAAACAAATTTGAAGAGATGCAAACTCCCAAAATCATAATGCCTGAAACATCGTCTGCAATCCCATGTAAAAACTTATCAACTGTTCCACAATATGCAGTACATCTTAATGTCCTCTCTCATCAACTGCCCAGACTGCCATCAATCAAATAATATATCAGTTTTTTAGGTTTTAAAAATGACGTCACAGGTCATTTCTTTCCAAGTTTATTTATGTATATTTCTACCTATCTTATTTTCTTCAAGAACTTATCTATGTAAGTTCTGTGTTTTAATATGCATCTTCAGAATATTTTTAATTTTAGCACTATAATTGTTATTTTGTTTTTTATCTTGTTTACACTTAAGAGTCTAAGTAAACAAAACAATAAAGATATTAAAATAATTAATGATAATCTTAAGGAACAGTAAAATGTTTAAAGCTATTAATTATAGATTAACAATGAATTGACTTTGAATGCATTCTTTCTCGACATAGTACCAGTAAAAAATAACGTATATAGCAAACAACTATACATTTGAAAGGTGATGGGCACCAGAAATCTTAAATAATAGTAATACTGTAATTAAATGGAAGTTAATCAGCAATTGACCGTGTCAACTTTTTTGAGAATTATTGCAAATATCTCTGTGGACAATTGGAAAAATTTCATTAAATTTAATTTCCATTTATATTTCTGCCTTTTTATCTCACTAAGAGATTAGTTATTTAACTTTACCAGTAAATTGGATTGTGATACCAGATTTACTTTCTTCCCATTACTTTAATTTTTAGAATCGGTTTGCTTCTTATGAGAATTGAGTGATATTATACCGCTACCTTCCCCCCTATACACACAAAAAAAAATAATTAATTAATGTATAGCTTATGAACATTATCTACAAATAAAAAAACTTGGAACCAACAAAAAATTGAATAATTAAAAAAGAACATTTGAAAATATATAAAAAAACTACATTACTTTTAAATTATATTATAAAAACAATCCATTTTCAGATTATAATCTCTTTTTTGCAAGTTCATATATTTCACCCTTCAGTTAAATTTTTTTTTTCACTTTTGATTAAAAAAGCTAATGCATTTTTATACTTTAAATATAATGCAGTACCCCCCCCCCTCAAACATACACACATCCTATATTTGTGATTTGTAAATCATGATTTTAAGAAAATATTAAATAAAAATATATATCTACTTTATTTTTTTTTAGATTGCTGCGCACATGCAATACACACACACACACCTATAAACATATGTTAACAATGCATACTATAGTGTGTTGCTACTATTAACAAATTTTAATACTTGTGATAAGACTAGGAAATAAATATGATGGATATAGGAATACTGTTGAATATTTGAAAGAGGGAAGATTCCCTTGGAAATACTTTTATGACATAAACAATCATCATGTTTTGATAATTATGCATGTTTTATGTAAATATGATCATTGTTTTTTCTTTTTATATTTCTTTTCTTCACATATTATTGGTTCTTCATTATTCTCCATCTTAGCAATTGTCTTATTAAACAATTTTAAAAAAGTTAGCATAGTCCCTCTTAAAGATACTAAAATATCTTCTCTAATTTTCTTTTATTATGCATTTGATCTAAAGCTTCTAATACCCATTTCTTTTATTTTGGCCTCAATATCATTTTTTTAAAAAAAAATCTTCTCAAATGTTACTCCAAAGATCTATTTTTTTGAATACATAAAAAACATTTCAGCAAATGAAAAATAAGTTCTTCAATTATGATGCAAATTTTGCTGCTATTATTTTTGGATAAAAATAAAACAACAGTTGGAATTAATGAAATAGATGATCCCTTACTTGATTTAATAATAACTCTTTCAAATGGTTTTTTCAAAGATGAATTATTTCTTTAACAAATTTCTAGTGATATGAATTGAATGTTAAAATGTTATTATCCACAACATTTATCACACTGCTCTAGATTTTTAAATTAAAACATGTATGTACACCTTGAATTAATGGGGGGGGGGGGGTAATCTATTTTATTCTGTATTTTTAGTAACTTATCATTGGTTGCAACACCCTATGACTTTTCTTGAACATTTCTGATCGTCAAAGTAATATTTTATAAAGTCTATTTATCAAGTAATGACTCATTTAGTAAAAATTGTAATGTATGAACATATATAAAAGGAATGATGGTGACTCTGAACAGTAATAAATCTGCCATATTTGTTCCAATATCTTGAAATACCAGAAAGCTATTACTATTTATCAGCTTATAATCTTCAAGAGTATGTTTAAGTCTTAATTGCTGCAAAATATCTGATGAGAATCATTACAAGAAACAATTCTAAAAACAGTCCTAAATGTCAAGTGTTGTTAGCCGAGAGGTCAGTGCAGTCGCCTTGCAAGCAAGTAGTTGGTTGCAGACAGTTGTGGGTTCGCCTCCCGGTCGATGCTATGACATTTGAAAAAAAAAAATCACTCCTAAATTATTCAAATCCAATCTGTTATATTCAAAATATATATATATGTATAATTGTCCAGATGTCTGTAATTGAATAAAATGTATGTGGCTTTATCAAGAAATATTTAAATTTTGTTTTGGCTTTTTAAGAATATATAATAATATTAATAAATTATTTTCTGCATGAGTTGTAACAATTGGAACAGATCTTTAAAAATCTTTGAGCCCTGATATCTAAAAACCAAAAATATGAATGCAAATCAATGGCTATCATTTCTCCAATTGAATCTATAATCATTAGAATCCAAATATTTTTTTGCTAATAGTTTTCAGTGTGGGACAGAAGGCTCATAAGTATAGTTATTTACTATTGAATACCAGCTTTTATACAAGTTCTTTTTAATTTATTTTGTTTTCATGCTATTTTTTAAGAATAAAAATTTTGAAGATAATATTATACTGTCATCATATTAGCATGAAATACTATCTAAATTTATTGAAGACCACAATCACTTCAACTGCCACACAAATAATGTTAAAATCTTACAAAAACTGGTATGTCTGACAATCAAACAAAGTGAATCTCACTTTGCCTGAGATCCCAAAAACTTACCAAGAAAACAAGTTTAGACAACAGTAAATGTGAGCATGAAATTTTACTGCCTATAGATATAAATAAAACCTTAATGAAAGTAGCTTAGTTTAATATTATCAAGGCAGTTGGAGAAATATTCATCTTCAACAAATATATGCATTAAATATAATGACTTTAGTTGGTTTTCTTTTCTAAAAAAGTCTAAACACTCAAAGTGCCTATGCAAAGTATATCTCTATTTAAGTCCATTCTAACAACTTTTAAGATTGATTTATTTTTCTTTCTTATTAAAAAAAAAAAAAAAAATGGAAAAAATTTATAAATATAGATTTAAAAAATTTAAATATTAAATTTCAAATTGTTACACTTTATTGTAATTAATTTAGATACTTATAGTACTTTTTTTCCATGGGTCAAAGCATCGATGAGCCAGGAAGCGAACCCGCAACCCCGGGACAACTGCTTGTAAGGCGGCTGTGCTGACTACTCGGCCACCAATGCTTGACTACTTATGGTATTTTTAATTCAGAAGTATATCATATTCAATATTAAGCTGAAATTTGTAATTATCATTAATTCTGTCTGCATTGCGATATGCATCATTATTCCAGTACAATATACAGTTGATCATTCGTATCCACTAATTCATTATCCACAGTTTCAGTAATCCATAATTTAAAAAAATATTACATTAAAAAATTAAAAATTAGAAATTCATAAATTTCATCACCTAAATTTGAAATCTATGCCTTCTATGAGTGTCAACATGAATTATTAAGCAAGAAAGCATTGGCACACTTGGTATGCATTCAATTAATTATGTGGTTGCTCTCTTTTAATTTATTACTATACAGTACTGCTTTTTTTATAACTACATTATTAAATGTGTAAGTTATTTAATTAACCATAGTTTCAAGGAATGTAATTGAATGTTATGGTTGCAAAGAACATCTGTAAGTTTTCATATTCTGTCACAATTTCATATTAGTTTTTGGAGAGGGAAAAACATAAAATTACATAGCATTCATAAAGTTGTAATTACTCACTAAAATGGGCAAAGAAATACACCTTGCATTCCAAAAATGTCAGCTATTCTTTCCTGATCTCATATTCTTCAAAAATATCGTAGTTTCCACCAACATAATTCATTATAGAATGAATGACAGCAATGTGGAAGCTAGCATTTCATTGATGCTTGCCTTTTAACTGTATTGTAAACTATTAATAAAATAATATCTTTGTGCAGAATTTACTTACTTTATAAAGCAACTATTTTTTTTTTTTCAATTTTAATTAGTTGTTGACTTTCAAATCAGTTTTTGACATAGATATTTCTTCAAATTAAACAATATTATGAGGGTAATCAAATGAATCATATTAAAAGATCCTTACTGGGCCAGTAAACTAAATCTGATTATTTTAAAATCAATATTTAGCTAATTTGGTTATCAGTATATTTTTAGTAGATAGTTGTTATTTTAAGAACTGAAAGTTTGATTATGATTATATTAGTTTGGTATAGTAGCAGTTACCAATATTTCCCATTTACAAATGATTTGGTTACTTGGTGATTGCAAACCTGTTTCGGTATCACTGATCTTTTTTTACGTTTTGTACTGATCACTTCAGAAACTTCTTAAGCACAGCTTCTATGATTATGTATATTTTTTAGCTGGTATCTTTCTATCTGATCTTAATGAAAGCCTCTTGTATGACAATCTTTTATTTAAAGGACTTCTATGTCTTTTTTTTTACTGACAACTTATATTTTTTAGAAAAAAACTCCAGAGGATGAATTCAAGTAACCATCTCAATGAATAATTCTAGATTTGGTGTAAAACAGAGATATAAAAAGCTGAACAATAAGAAGTCAAAATTTGTTCAACAGTTCTCGATGGATTGTGATCTCCTGAGAAAAATAGAAAGAAAATTTGTCTAGCAAAATTATTTTAATTTTATTAAACCTCAAAACATTACTTGCTCACCATTCTTTATGATTACACAAGCTGTTTAACACATAGGCAAAACTCTCCATACAGTAGTGCCATTCAATGCAAGCCAGAGTAATCAATGGATGCAGGAAGGTTTGTGCATAAAATCCCTATCTAGTCCTAGACTCCTCACTGATAAAAGCCACAAGCTAGAAACTAGTCTGGAGATATTGGATGAGTAGGCACTAGATAGGGATTTTATGCACAAACCTTCCTGCATCCATTGATTACTCAGGCTTGCACTGAGGGGCGCTACTGTATGAAGTTTTCCTCTATTTCAATTTTATTTAATTCTAGCGTAAATAATCACATGGACTGCTCTGGAGATCAGGTGACTTTTGAGTACCAAAGTGAGTTTACCAAACCAAAAGTTTTGTTTCACTTTCCTCAGCTGTGTCCTTCATTTTTTGTCAGAGAAATTAATATTTTTCAAAAAAAATTTATTTGAATGATCTTTACCATTGTGAACATCAGGAAATTATAAAATAATATCCACAAGCAGATAATTATTTATTAATTATTACTTACTTATCAAGGTTATAAACAAGTGAAAATTCTCTCTTTTTATTATAATTAAAACAAATTTTAAATTCAAGTTATTATAAATGTAAATTTTAATCTTATTTCATTGGTGTAAAATAGCCAATATTTTATAGCAAATAATCTTTATTATTATTATAATTAAATGATGTAAATATTAGCTTTTATTAGTCAATTTTGATTTATTAAAGAGCTCATAATTAAAGTTTATGATTTAACTTCAAATATAAGATGATGAGTGGGTATCCATAGTAAACTAACAATAACCACAACAAAATGTTATTTTTCAATCAATACATTCAAATGCCAAATCGCTGTACAAATAATTTGTTATATGTTTTTTTTTTAATTAGGAAAGTAATATTTGTTTAAAAATGCAATGGATAATGTATA
This sequence comes from Epiperipatus broadwayi, assembly GCA_028023455.1. Classification (NCBI taxonomy): domain Eukaryota; kingdom Metazoa; phylum Onychophora; class Udeonychophora; order Euonychophora; family Peripatidae; genus Epiperipatus; species Epiperipatus broadwayi. The sequence continues at coordinate 3,611,145 of JAQFVV010012464.1, forward strand.
AATTAGAAATTTATATATGTATTTATAATTTTGCTATGGGTTTTGGCGCACAGAGTGGTGGTCTCTGGAGTTGGTAAATTGCAACTCCAATTTTGTCATTTCTAATGCTTGAACCGTCTATGAACTCCTGAGAAAAACAACATTTGATTATTTATTTAAAATTTTCATTAAAATATGACTAATGTTAATAAGAACCAGTATTTTGTTAATATTTTCTATACAATTTAAATATAGTGAGATTCTTTACTTACTGCGGTTGTTCGAATACTGAGAGTTTTACCACAGCTTGGCAAATGATGAACATAAGATGCTTGAAGAAAGACTGTGACTGCAGAATCACACATGTGATGACGCTTAACGAGTTCATTCAAAAACTGAAAAAAAAAATCATTAAATAATTAATAATATACAATTTATTTAAATTAGCTTTAAAAAAAATGTGACAGTCCAATTGGTATTGCAATTAATCAGGACTTTAATTTATAAATTTAACGAATATCTCTTTTCCAGTATCAGAAATCACAATGTAAGCAATGAGCAGGGAAAAAATAAAATGGCAGTACAATCTAACTAGTTTTTAGTTTAACAGCTCTAACCTGAAAAAAAACCCAATAATCTTAGAATATTTGTAAAATTCTGTTTTACATTATCATTTAGTCTCCGTTGAGAGTAAAACAAGAGATGTCACTAGTTTCAATCCGAAGAGAAGGTTATTGTGTAATTAAAGAATCAAAACATTTTTCTCACATTAGTATCCATCAATTAAAATTTAAACCTTTACAGATACTTTTTTAAAAAGTTAACTTCTTATAGTAAAAAAAAAAAAAGTCTACAGCAAATGATTTTGAACCCTTTCTAGCAAAAATAAAAAGCGGGGGAGAAGGGGGGGGGGCTTCTTTTATGATTTGCAATCTATTGAAATTGGTAAATTTTTTTTTAAATTATTCTATTCTAGGTCATTTTTGTAACCAAATCTTCTGACTAATTTCTGGCTATTATTCAAATTAATAATGACAGCCCTTCAGTTTTCTGAACCCAAGCAACCTACTTATATAGTATAAATGTTTGACACTTCATTAGTAACTCTATTAACTATTGACCCTTTTTACCCTTTGACAAAATGGTATATTCCAAACAAATAATCATATGACTTTATCTACTTATTTCCAACTTACGCAATAGGAGACTTTTATTCAAATGTATGTCAAACGTTGTTAGCCGAGAGGTCAGCGCAGTCGCCTTGCAAGCACGCAGTTGGTTGCAGACGGTTGTTGCGGTGGATGCTATCACATATGGAAAAAAGAAAAAAAATGCACTCAAACGTAAAAAATAATTTTCTTCAGCTTTCTTAGACATAAACAAAAATAAAAACATGGGACACTCGTGTTCAGAAATATTCTTAGATTAAATAAAATAGAAAAAAGATAAAGACAGCTTAAGAAATGAATTGTCAAAATACCATGTTTCAATAATATTTTTTCTTGGTAGCAATTTAAAAGCATATATATATATGAATTAAATCAAACTTGAATTTTTTTCACATTATATTTTTTTAGCACTAAATATTTGTTTACTGGCTAATAAAGGCATTGTACAGATTTAAAATTTTTAACATAATTATGTAATAGAATTATGGGTAAGATTATCTGTTTATGGAAGATCGATAACCTGACTTGAACCAAGTCTGAAATAAGTGAAGTTTGTCGGATACTTTTTGCAAGTGTTTCATGTAAGACTAAAACAAAACTTAAATCTAGCTTTGACAATTGTTTAGCAAGGACTGCACCTTGAGAAAATTTGAATGTGCATTTTAGTGAGATTATGATGATAAAGATTTCAGAATCAGAATTAAGATTTAGCAATATGAAACAATGTCTAAAGATTCTGCAAAAGATAGATGGTTTTTTTTTACACTACTATAAAAGAGTTGCTAGAAAACTAATATTTAGCTAATTAGATAGATTGGCATACTTTTAATAGTTTGTATTATATATACTCTATTTAGCATATTGTCAAATAGAATATTTAATATATATATATGTGTAATAGGGGAAACCCCTCCCCCAGCTATAAATATATAGTACTCTGTAAATCCATCTATTCTTGCGGCTTTTGATATTAATATTCTCCTATTAATTACATATACATTGGTGTTGTATTTTGTAAAAATATTTATATATTTGTGCACTCCAGAAAAACTAGAAAATGTTAGAGAAAAATATTTAGATTGTGAACTGATAAGCGGTAAATTTAATTAAAGAATTTACGTTAATTGCGATCGATAAATTCAAAGAAATAATTGCTGATCAGAAATATTTCTCAATAAGACAAATTAATGAATGGAAGAGACTAAATTACCTTATATGGAAAGGAATTCCAAAAGCAACAATTAATTAGTTATAGACCTAAATACCTTACCATATATGAAGATAGTGATTAATTGTGCGAGTAATCAGAAAGCTATAAAAGGAGTAAACAACAAAGTGTTTGGTTCATTTTTCCAGAGAGATGTAAGTGACAGTAGCTTCAGTAGCAGCTGAATAGGCCCAAAGAGCTTGGGAAACTGAAGCCAGAGGAAACCGTCTGGCTAGCAGGTAAATGGGAAGAGTTGATTTTCCAGCAGATTTCAAATGAAGTTACCAAGGGGGATGGAAGCTGAAAGGAGCTTAAAGTGATGGTTATAGTGCTATATGATAAAGCCAGATGTGTTCGTGTGCAGCTGGACTGGACCGGGGCCAAAGTGTTTAAGAAACCAAGGTCCATGGGAATCATCGTTGAAGCAACCAGTCTTAAAGTGTGTCGAGGGAAATGAACCATAGGAAACTATAAAGATATTTTATGTTTGCTGGTGTAGCAGACTGTTCGCTATTCTGATTATATATTGGTTCTTTTGTTGATATTCGGAATGCGGTCTATACTTATTACATGTTTACATTTATTAGCTTTTATTTGATTACTAAAATAAGGCTATTCAAAGAGAAAATCCATCTCCATCTTTGTATAGTTGATTGTTAATCTAATATTTATTGATGTCATGTTTCATCTGGCTGATATATTAATTTTACTCTGAATTTTCATTAATGTTGGCAAAAATAAGCTTAGTATGAAAACACATTTCATTATTATTATTATCAACCATTATCAATCCACTGCAGAAGGAAGGTCTCTCCGAGTTCAATCCATCTCCAATATCCACCTTTTCTTCTCCACATAACCCCTACATACTTTCTTATTTCATCCATCCATCTCATGTGGTCTCTTTCTGGGTCTTGGAATCCAGTTTAAGATTTCAATTATCCATCTATTATCATCTCTTCTGTAATATGTCCAGCCCAACTCCACTTCAGTCTTTTAATTCTTTCAATGATATTAGTAATACCTGTTGTTCTCTTACTCATATATTGTTTTCGATCTCTTCTTGTACTCCTAAACATACACCTCTCCATACTTCTTTGAGTTGTCTGAAATCACTGTATTGCTCATCTATTAAATGTCCCAAGTCTCAGATTCATAAGTAAAAATTGCTAACACACATTTATTAAAAGCCTTCCTTTTCAAACATATAGGCATATTTCCTTTTAGTATTAAGTTATTTCTACCAAAAGAATTCCAACCAAGTTTAATTCTGTGATTAATTTCATCCATTATGTTTCCACCTATAATAAATAATCAGACCAAGATATTTGTAATTGTTAACTTCTTTTAATTCATCATAATCAATCTTTATTTTCATCTTTTGAGAAAATCCATTGAACATCTCATTATGGAAAGATTTAATAGGAGGGGGGGGGTAACTAAAATATTATTATAATTACAAAGGGGAAATTAGACATATCTTTAAAAAAAATAAAAGTGTGAAAAAAAAATTTTTTTATGTTACTGATTTTTTAATTTAAATTTACTAAGTTTATCTAGCAAAGGTGAAATAAGTATTTATTTACAAATCTTAATATATAATTTTACAATGTTAAAGTATTATTTCAATACAAGGTAAAAAGAACTACAAATGATTTCTGAATTATTTTTAAAGAAATTGAAAAGAGCTTACAATAATAAATAGTGTGATAAATGATAATATAATAGTTTTCAATTATAAACATCAACATTAAAAAATGTTAAAATTCAAATTACATTAGATTTCTTAATTATTAAAATAAAATGTATTTAACATTAGTACATGAATATTCACCAAAATATAAAATAACAAACCAATTTTCTTTAAAAAACTTGTTTTTTAATCATTATGACTATATGAATTTTAATTTCAAGAGCAACGTTTCGACTATTTACATCCTTATAGCCTTTTTCAAGCCACCAAAATATACAAAAAATAACAAAATAAATAAAATAAAACATTATATAATCATTAAACCCTATATATATTTCAAATCTTCACAAAATTCTTTTTAAAAAATTTTTTTGAAATTAAAATTCATATAGTCATAATAATTAAAAAACAAGTTTTTTAAAGAAAATTGGTTTGTTATTTTATATTTTGGTGAATATTGTTTATACTGACTATTTTTTAAAGAAAAAAGAAGTTCAAGATTAAAATTTAGTACATGAATATATGCATATGAATATAGATTTGTAATGAAGAATTTCATTTATAAAATACATGCCTTTGGAAATAAATATAAAATAAAATGTTACATGGTATTAATTTTTAAAAAGTTATAGATATTTGTAATCTTAAAAAAGTAAAACGAAAGTGAAAGAAAATATTGAGTAGTGAGAACTTGATTTGAATTAATATTAGAAAATGAAGTAATATTTTATGTTTTATTGTCAATATTATCTTTAGATGAGATTAGTCATCTTTGAATATTAGCAGATTGATTTAAGCAATGAAATACAGACTTGTATATGTGATGATGTCATAGAATATTTATTATAATCAAGCCATTTATCATTTGGCGTTATTGAATACATTTATCATTAGTCATGTCTGTTTGTATGAATTGAGAGAAGAATTTATGATGGATTTGTTTATATTTATATCATAGACAGTTAATATATTTCTATTATACTTACCCATGAAGATACTTTTGAGATGTTATTTTATGGACCATGACTGTTAAATGAAGATTAACACAAATCATTTGATGTATGTTGTTTGATAACAAGCAGTATTTCAACTCTGTCAGATTTAAATTTTGCTATACAGTTTAAGTAATATAGTTCAAGATGATGTTCTTAAATATTTAACTATTATGATCAAGATTTAAAACAAAAATTATATATTATTTCAGTATCAGACAAGTTTATAAAGTAGAAAAAAAAATTCATTTTCAAAACATAATATCCAAATTTACAAACATATACATGTAGTGTTTGTAAAAATGGCAGACGTTGTGCACTCCAGAAAAACTAGAATTTGTTCGAGTGGTTGTGGTAGATCGCGCGCTGATAACGGAGGAAGTTAAGTAACATAATGGCGGACAATAATTCCAAGAGATATTTGCTTATTGCAAATATTTCTGGATAAAAGACGTTACCTGATTGGACAAGGATTAATTGCTACAGTTATCAGCAAGCAATAAAAGACGGTGTAACAACTACGCAGGAAAAGGCAGTTATTAGCAGCCATGTTGGAAGAACATCAAGCCGTGTAACATCGGGAGTAGTAGAGAGCAGTCACGCAGTAGCAAGTTGCAGATCATGCAGACCATTCATTGGAGAGCAGTCGATGCAGACCATTCCTTGGAGAGCATCCGTGGCTGAGCTTCATTGCAGACCAATTCATTGGAGAACTTCGTTGCAGACCAATTCGTTTGGAGAACTTCATGGCAGACCAATGCGTTTGGAGAGCTTCATTGGAAAAGAACAGCGTGGGAATTGTATAACGTTATTTGCTGACCGCACAGTATGACTTGCAGTTTTAACCTTGGCACAGTCGTAAGTGCGGATATTACAATACATATTTAAGATATTATGTGAGATGTGTTTGCAAAATATTGTTAGTTTTACATTAAAAAAAGAAAATTATTATTATAGAAAATGGATATTTAGATACTTATTAAATTATAATTTAATTAATTATGAGATAAAATGCAATGAAAGTTTAAATATCATTGAAAATTGGATAAAGTAAGTTGTTTAAAGAACAGAAATAATATGTTAGTAAAATGGACTGATAAGTCAAGCTCCTTTATCTTGTGACCTCCAAATCTTTGCTAGTAACCTGGTTTAAGAATGCAAGTAATACCTTGGGAAATTAACAAATCTTTATACATAAATTAGAAAGTGCAATATATTGAATAATCAACTGATAGTAGAACTGTACATAGTTTTTATTTAGTAAAAAAATTATTATATTTGTGAAGCTAATATTCGCTAGTGTGTTTTCTATCGGTAGTTTCATTCAATATGTAGATCAGACAGGTTCATGACTTCTTGCCTTATACTTGAAATAACTTGCTAAATGTAATCATCATCAAAAGATAGTGGAAAAAGATACATGATGAAAAATCTGGAGATAAAAAATAAGCATAGCAAAGAAGTTATTATTTGTCTTGTACATTGATAAATAACATTGTTGATATTAGTTTATAAAGTGCACAATCTAAACCCAAAACTAAAGGGTATATTTTAAGGGTGATAGGTTAAAATTCAGTCACAAATCATCTTACATATTTTAGAAAAACCTGGTGTACCCAGCCAAAATTAAATAATTGCTGAATAAGGTAATACATTAATTTTATATTGTTACATCTTGCCTTCAGCATTATGCCTAGTTTGTTGCATTTAGTTTTACTGTCCATTATAATATATATGTATTGTTCATATCAAAAATACTTTCTTTTCTGTTGAGAAATGAAAAACATTATATATGTAATTCTAAATCAAAAATAGCATTGACTTCCAATCTCCAAATTAAAATATCTTTTTACATTAGTAGTGAAATTTAAAGGTTGTAAATGTTTAAAGACAGTAATATTTTTAAAAACAAAACAATAATCATTAACATTACTAGCAAACATTTATAAAAGAATGTGTTTATTCTACTTCCATTTGAGTAAAAAAACAAGAAAACAAAAAGTTAGTTTTGTCATGATTATACAAAACACATCTTCAAAACATAAAAAGATCTATAAATATCACATTTGACAGCTTGAAAATGTGTCATCTAACTTTTTCTACAGAAAAATTCTATTCTATTTTTAACCATATCTTTCAAATAAAAAACTTTTATACTGCATTCCTTTAAAGTTTTTTTGAAATAATCTTTACAATGTCATCAAAAATGGAAATAAAAGAAAATCCATTATGCTGTCTTTTCATATAATACAGTATAATCATTATTATATATTGATATTTTATATTATTATGTTATAAATCTTTATAATACAAATAAAGCCTACCTATCCCATGAACTCATTCACTTTGCATGCTCAGTTTATTGAAGATGTGTCTTTGTAATAATAGATCACCACAACCAGCAAGTTAGTCATAGAACTTCATAATTGTATTTTTGGAATCTTCCAGAACATTCTTAAATGGAATTTTTCCAGTGCTCTTATGTTATATCTCACTTCAATGCAATAAATATTTAAAAAATAACAGCCGTAAATACAAGAAGATTGAAATAGTTAAATACAGAATATGGAAGTTTGTGTTACACTTAAATATTCAAGTCTGTCTATTTACTTAAAAAGCCACAAAATATTTAACTGATTCACATTCTTGAGATGATAGCTATCCAAGACAAAAGTTACTGAAAGTTTTTTTTTTATTCTCACTGGCTTTTAAATTAATTACTAAAAAATAATTTTTTTAAAAAAAATTGCATGTGAAACATTCAAAAATGTTAAGCATTTGTAAAACCCATGAATGATTTAATTTTACTTATTAATATAAAAATACTTACTTGAGTATAAAAATGAACAGCTCTTACAGGACTTATCACACAATAAACCAGAGGTAGGCGTGGACCTGAACCAGCAGACTAAAATTACAAAATAATGGATTTTATTTATTCATTTATATTAGTGAAAAAATGATAAAAACCGAAATAAATAACTTACTAAAACACGCCTACAGTAACCAAATGTTTTGATACCAGTTTCATTAGTTAATACAAAGTAGTAGGTTTCACTAAATTAATTGAAAAAATTATATCAATTTTGCCAAAATAAAAATTTTCAGAAAATTCTGATGTAATTTCTAAATCATTTGCAAAAATAGGTGTTACAAACATTAGAAAATATCTTCTTACCTATGATAAACAGTGACAGGTTGCCAAGAACTAGCATCAGGAAAACAAAATTGTGGAATGACTTCTCTGTCATGACATGATGTTGCCTGTAAAAAATAGCAGCATATAATATTTTAACTTTATTATTATTTCAAAATATTAAATTCATTTAGCAAATCTAAAAAATTAATTTTTCTTTGCATTTTTCAGTGTTTTTTATTTCATTATATTCTGACAATTTTGATTATTTAGCAGTATTCTGTAATTTAATTTTAATTTATTTATTACAAATATACAATAAACTTACTGTGATATTTTTATATATACAAGACAGATTTTTATCTTGATTTATATAAAATATACATATTTATTTTAAATATATATAGCATTTTTTAATTTAATAATTTCATATTTTATTAAATATGTATATATATATATATTTTAACCTAAATAAAGAGTTCAAAAGATATTACTATAGATTTCTCAAAATATAACTATTACCATATAAGTGAAGGAGTTCAAATATCAAGAATTATAGGTTGATCAAATTATTATAAGCAAATTATTAATAGCAATGCATTATAACTCAGGTATATGGAAATCACGTGAAGTGAGTACACTAGTAATTCAATAAAATATAACTCAGGTATACAGACAGTAATCTTATCCATTTCCATTTCTTGGTTTGATGTTAAGTGCATGTTTAAACAAATACTAAGTGAATATGGTCTAGCAGGGCGCCACTAGATTATCTGAATCTAGACACGGTTATATCTAATAACCTTTCACATGTACCGGGTTGGAATCCCCTCTTTTGGTACTTTATTTCTAATAAAAATGAGAGATTTTGCTTTTTGAGCCATATCACTATACGCACTAATATTTAGGTAAAAGTAAAACAACTATAAACCAAAGTGGAGTATATTAGACATAAATCATTTCTCGGATCTTAGCATAACAAATGTGTTTCAGTATTTTTGTAAGTTTACTAGCTCAGATTATATATAACTAATTTAGGATGGCAATTCACTCATCCTTGCATGAAATAGATGATGGGATGTGGTTATAATAATACTAAGAAATCACTAAATATTATAAAATCAATATTTATTTATGGCCTTTAAACAGTTAAACAGCTCATTAATTAAAACGTTGATGACGATGATGATAATGATAATAATAACCATAATGACAAGGGTTTCAACTACAGCTCTAGGACTAAGCCTAAACATAAAACTAAATTTTATGAAGAAATTCATAATTATTGCTTAATTTTAGCATATTTACTTATATCTTAAATAACTAATATTCAACCATTGATGATGATGAATAATCACACTTAACAAAGACTACACTTAATAAAATATATACGCCTCGTTTAATAAAACAAACTAATATTTATTACTACAGTTCTAACATATACATAAAAATTTCTAGATAAATATGAAAATTGACATGAATAATAATAATAATAATTGGTTATATAACAATCCTCAGATTAATTTTAAGTTCTTCCCCTTTCCCTTCAAATGTATTTTGTATTAAGTTGGACGTCACATTGACCATGATTTTCACTCCATGAGAAAAGTATTTAAAAAAAAATATTATCTGCTCATTGGCACACATACTTTAAAATCCAACATGTAAATAGAATATAAATAGAAATGTTAGTAAAATTGAAAGAGCAAGTTTTAGAAACAAGTTTTAAATTATTTTCTCCCCCCTCTCTTCTACCTCTGAAATGCTATACTTAATGAAACAAACTAATCTAATATTCTAACACTACTTGTTACTCCACATTCAATCGCAATTATACGCATATAAAATATCATTATGTATGTGCGTGTTTTATCCCATGATAACAAAATATTATTTAAAACCAAAATAATAATAATATATTAGTTAAAACTAAAATCATAATACCATAAAAAAAAAATTGTTTTACACATTAATATTGTAAAATTAATAAACAAATAATTTTCATACATTCAAGATCATTTATGAAACTCAAAGTTATTTTTAGTAAGACATTCTTGTTTTAATCGATCTGAATAGTCTTTAAAAGTTCTTTAAATAAAAATATACCACTTTATTGCGAAAATGTTTATTAAGACTGATATCATAAAGAAAATAGATATAAAAAGTCATATTACCGATCTTTTGTTGGTGGCGAATTTCCAAGGGTTCAAACTTGTCTTGTATAATGTCTATATTCTGCAGCTATTATTTCCGTTTTATGTGGGAACAATCTCTTTCTTGAGGTGTATAACTATTTGATGATGGTGACTCTATTGAGGTTATTTGCTTTAGTGGATAATTTGGAAATCATTACATTAATTTTTCTTCTCTTCCTGTCAAGCATGTGGATGAAATACAGCAGTTGTTTTCACATTTGTAAATTTTCTTGAGTTTAAAATCAGTTGTTGTAACAATTAATTGGACTTGATGATTAATATGTATCAGTAGATTAATTCATCTTCTTTGAATGCAGGTGAATGCTTTCTTCCTTCTATTAAAAACATCTTATTTATCTGGTCAGTTGAAAAGTGTAGAATATTATTTTAGACACATCTTTTCTTTCCTATGTGATGTGCAGCTGCCCCAGATGGTCCAGCAAATGGGACATACATATAATTTTTCTAGCCTGCCATTTCTTATATTTTCAACATTCAAATTTGATAGTTTAATAATCTGAATCAATCACAATAATCTTAATAATAATTCAAGACAGCTTTTTATATCCAATTTTTAGCTACCTTAACCAATCAGAGATAGCATCACTTGCTATTTTTGGACAAATTTGTTTTAATTAGATCTCTAATTTATTTTCAACTATATTATATTTTTCAACTGAAAAGTTTAATCCTTTTTCCAGACACTTTTGTTTAAAAAAAAAAATAGACTCAATCCTTATTTCCTTTCTTTTCTTTTTTCTTTCTTTTTAACATCCAGGTAACACTTCAAATCTTTGAGCTTCCTTCTTTAGATCTTGATAAGACAATTTCAAAAATTATAGTTCTGACCCATTATAAGCTTCCAAAGTGAAAAACACCTATTTACAAAAAAAAAATTGCTACAAAGATTGATATCTGATTAAACAGATTTCCTCTTTTAACAAAAAATTGTACAAAAAAAAATAATTTAACAGATTTAATACTTCCTTTTCTTTCAATATTTAGGAAATGTAAAATTTTGTATGTAATGTACACACATCCTTCATTCTTTCAAATCATTCATAAACTAACCTTAAATACTATAATTGCTAGCTTAGTAATTATAACCCAATTATTTACTTAAGTCTGTAACTTTTAAATCCCAATTATAATTAAAGAAAAACAAAATAAAAGCATAGAATAAAATATTAGAATTGATCAAGCATAGCTTAGTTTTAAAGAAAGTTAAAAATGTTGAATATTTGAAATATAAAACAATTAAATAATTTACACATACATTGCCTATATGTATGCATTATAACTTTGCTTTTTAACAGAAAATTTAAATATTAAATAGTTTAAATGTGTGTATTACCTTTCTATCAACACACAAACAAATAAAGCATATAATTGTTGTCCCACTCTCTTTCTGTTTAAAGCTTTTGAAATTTTGATCTGGAAGGGTTTGAACTTGGATGCCCTACAGCTTCTTTTATGGTTATATAAAATTGTGATGATGATTTTTGGTTTACCTTTTCTACATGCACATTACTATAAATTTAGCTAGTGACTAAATTGTAATGGCACAATATATATATATATATATAACATAAGTAAGTGTAGTATATATATATATATAGCTATTTAATAAATTAGAAAATTATTAAATTAAAAAAATGATATATATATTATATATTAAAAATTTATATAAATTATTACAAATATGTGTAAATAAACAAAAAATTATATAATGCAATAATATGTTACAATTCTGAAAAAGACTGCTAGATAATCAAAAATGTATAAAAATTGCAAAGAAACTAATTTTTTAGTGATTTATTTAAAATAAGCAATGTAAAAAAAAACAAAAGAATATTACATTCATTTACTTACCAAATGAATTTAATATTTAAATACAAGTATAGTATTATATACTTAAGCTAGAGTTGGAGAGTGGAGAAGATTGAAGCCTATCCATTAAAGTTTGAAGATTTGGTATCTTAATATAAACCAAACAAATGATTATATATGTGTGTGGGAGATTATGATCCAAACCAACTAATGAGCGCTCATTTAGCATGAAATACATACGTTGGAGATCATTTATCTTTTTCATATGTATGTGGTCATGTGTATCAATTGTATAAGACCGAATGGAATACTGAAGAAAGCTTGAAAATCTAGATTTAAATGAATTTAACTAAATTTATTCTCATTTTAAAATAAAAATAATTAAAATTTTAATTAATTTATTATTTAAATTAAATAATTTATAATTATTTCATTATTTAAATTATTCATTAATGGATATATTTACAAACTGAAAGATAAATTTTATATAAAATCTTTAAAAATTCAATCAAATAACTTTTTATAAAAATGTATATAAACCAAACCTAAAACAAGTAATCCAAAAAAAAATCTATAATAATTCTAAAATACTTAGATATCACCAAATAGCTTAAACTAAAAGTGCTATTTTTTTTAGATTTAGTATCAAATTTTTAGGATATGTTATTAGAATATACATACACTAGGATTATTCAAATTTACACATTTGAGAAATACTTTATAAATATTTTTTACATTGTATTATTCAAAATTCACATAAAATGTGGGTATATTATACAAATGTGTGCATACAAATATTTGGTAATAGTATGAATACTGAACCCTACCATCTGATGGCGCTGTTTTTCACAAAACGCACATCAATATACCATTTTATTGGCCTTAACTTATGGCTGACAGAACAATAGGTGTTTTTTGAGCCATAATGGGTCACCTTAGGGCAATGTATTCTACGAATTACGTAACGAAATACTACGCCCATTGCATTGCGATAGTATTTGTGACGTGAGCGCTCTTGAATTCTCGCTACGGTCTGATTTGATGGTGGCCGTATTTGAAAGAGACGAAACTCTGCAAAAATTCATCGTCGGAAATTTTTTAGAAAGCATAGTGGAATTAGTATTCCATATTACGAATTGACGACACACACTTCCCTATACTTTTGAACTGCACACAACTTGAAAAGGTTCTTTTCAGTAGAGTCTTTTCCGATTCCATGCACAAATGCCCATTTACACATGAATCCATGTGAGAATTGTCAAATGTCATCTGCAAGTTATCCAAATTGGTTCAAGCTGAATGAATTGCTGGCCAGCCACGCAAGTGGATGCACAATATTGTTTTCCCAGAAAGAGAAACTCCAGCAAGTGTACCTATGTAGGTCTGCATAAGGGAAGTTGGTTCGAAGGCTCCAAAATTCTGTTACTTACGGCTTTGAGGCTTCCCTGTTATTTATTTGCATGTTACTTTTGGCTGCTGTTTTTATGCCCCCAAAAATGGTGTCGTTGTTTTTTACTTGTTTTGGTTCACAACTTGTCCAAAGATTCGTTTCTTTTTGATTCAATAAATTATTTTATGGGAAACTTATTGTTTTTGTTGTTCACATGATTATAAAGTAGATAGGTAATATTTGATAAGTTTCATTAACAGTTAAAGTGGGTAATATTTTATTGTACCAAAAAAAAAAAAGAAGTGTTTAAGAGTTTATTCAAAAGGACCCAGCAAAAATAATAATAATAATAAAGAACTGTGCAATAACATAATAAAATGTTCAAAAAGAAAATCCAAAAAGAAGTCGATAATGAAAAATCAAAACAAACCTTCCCCGCCACCCCACCTACCCCAGCTTTTTAAAAAAAGTGTTCTTTAAAAACGAACTGTTTATGTCTTTTTTTTTAAATTAAAGGCCCAAAGAATTAAGGAGGAACTTTTCGCTATCATATAAAGCTTTCTGTAGCGTAAAGATTTGGAAAAAAAAAAGCCTCGTAATAAATTGATCAAAAAAAAAAAAAAAAGATGACAATTCAAAATCAAAACAACTCCTCACCCCTCCACCCTCTAAAAAACCAAGTGTTGGTTTATTCAAAAGTACCGAAAAAAAAGAAGATAAGTTAAAAGCAAACAACCAATCCCCCTCCACCATCTAAAAACAACAAAGTGTTTGTTACTATATTTTTGTGTAAACAAACCAATGGAGTGTTAATCGATCATTTAAAAGCAAACCAACAAACACCCCTACACCATCTTAAAATAAAGTGTTTGTTTCTTAAAAAAACGAACAAAAAAAAAACTGTGTGGAAAAAAAATTTGCTTTACCGTAAGTAATATTATGTAAAGAAACCTACAGACAGTTAGCCGTTAATTTACAAACAAACCAACACCCCTAGACCATCTAAAAACAAAGTATTTGTTTATTAAAAACAAAAAAAAACCTGGGTGGAATAAAAAAAACTTTGGTGGTTTACCATCGCCGCCAGAAAAATTTTAAAAACCGGTTGAAAAAAAAAAATCTTTTACCGTAATATTATGTAAACAAACAGACGGCCCATGAATTGGTATATTGTTGTGAATTGGGTGAAAAAGAGCGCCATCAGACGGTAAGGTTCAATATTCATACTATTACAAATATTCATATATGTATATATACAAATGCAAAAACTATTTTCTTGATAATAGCAAGATAAAGAGTTCATATATTAATAGTTCTTATATCATGATGTGTTTTAAAAAGGAAGAAATATAAAAAATAATTTCCAAGATTAGGAGTTTTGCAATATATCTAATAGACAAAAACCTATAATTGCACTTTAATTATTAGTGTTAATATTTATTAAAATGGAAAAAAAAAATTACTGCATATCTCTTTATAAAATGTTGAATGTCATATCATATTTATGCTTATTAGACTAAATTAAAAATAATCAATTTAAAACAAATTATGGACAAATTTTAACAATGAAATTTGATCATTTAAAGTATTTATGCTTACACTATGTACAAAATATAATTAAAATTTGGAAAATAAACAATAAAGAAAAATGATACCAATGCCAAATTACCAGATACCAATGACCCATAAATGTGTTTTGTGCAAATATGTATATGAGAAAAAGTTGTAAATATTGCAAAAACAAAATTAATATTATAACTTAATAAGTGAAAATGGTACATCTTTACGAAATGCTTTTCTTCCTACATATAAGTTTAATTTACTGTATTATTGATTTTGAAACTGAAATGTTTAATCTGGAATCTACATTTAAGCTGATTTTCATTGAAATTTCTTGCGATTAAATCTTTTTAGATGTGATAACACTAGAATAACTACTTGGAAAAAAATTAATTCGTACAGTTTTAGTCAAAAACATATAAGATGTTAGTTTCAATGAAGAAAGTTAGTTTATCTATCTATTATATAAAAAATAAATCAATGATGAAATATTTGGATTATCAGAAGCAAATCAAAAAGAACCATATAAATTAACACACAAATAGACAATACAGGTTAGTAATTACGCAACATTTCGAGTAGTATTATTCTCCACTCTTCTTCAGGTGTTGCTGGCTTATATGCACAGTGACAATATTCACTTAGAAGTTGAACTCGCACCTTTAGATTCTTGTATATTGAATTTAAGGCAAACGCTCTACCAACCAAGCTATTATGTCAAAGGCCTTTAACCATATAAACTGATTATCTATTTTCCATTTCTTATGAAAGAATAATAGTAAAAATATGATGAAAAATTAGATTTTCCATTTTTAAAATTTTGGAAATGAAAATGATTCAGATACATTCAAATGGAATCCTTGTCATAATGCAAAAAAGCAATCTATATTAAGAGATATCTCAGCAGCATGAATGTCCAATTAAGAAAAATTGAACTTCTTCAACGCTGATTTGTACTGCTATATAATGTTATGGAAAGTCAGAAACATGGTAACAAAATGTTAAAACATAAAAATGGAAAAAACAAAAGGAAATTCAAATAAGAAATTCAGTATTGCAAATCTGATTCTAAAGACAGATTGAAAACTAATAAGAGATAAAATTGAAATTTAATGAAAATATTAGATAAGGGTAAATGTATAAATAATTCATGTATGTGAAAACCTAGCAATCTGTGAGATATCTTTAAATCATTTAAAGAAGTACCCTTTCTCCTACTTAATGAAGAGAATAAAAAATTCTACAACATAAAAAAAAAAATACATGTAAATAAAAAAAAGTGAATCTGTAATAATATAATTGAAAATAACCATATTATATATAATCATTTTGCTAGAAGAAAAAATTATTTTAAAAAAAATTAAATAATTTTTTCCCCTTCAAATGCACTAAAAAATATAAATTTTCTTCAGCTTTTACAGATAAAAACATAGGGTTGTTATGTTTAGAAATTGTATCATTCCTAATACATTTATCAGACCATTTGCAACTAATGCCAACATTATTATTTGCAAGTGATCTGATAAATAGATTGTCAATGATACAATTTCTAAATATGATCACCCCATACTTTTACTTGTGAGAAACTAAAGAAAATTTATTTTTTACTTTTTAGCGCATTTATGTGAGTAGAAGCATTTCTTTAAAATTATTTTTCTTATATTTTTATTTCTACTTTTTATTTTAACATAGTTCCAAACATTATGGATTAAGAGAGTTTAGATACAATTTAATATGACTAGGTGGTAGTGTTGTGTATTTATCCATGACTCTCGAAGGGACAAACCAGTAATTAATAACTAAAGCTAAATTTAGTACTAAGGATTTATCATAAGTTATACAAACACAAACTAGAATATATACACAAGCTTAAATATAATTAATATACAGATCAATAAATGATCACAGAGTTCTTAAAGTTTTAAACACTCGTTCAATATAGTCCAACAATTACTATCTTATTTAATGGATTGTCACTTTCCACAACTACGCTAAATAACTACAAGTTCCCCAAATTAAAACCTAAGAGCCCTTTAGGCTTACATAAAACAAAATAAGATCAGGATAATCTGCTTTAAATACTAGTCGGACTTTTATACCTTCAGATTCCGAAACATCTGGGTTTATTCCCTCACAGACGTTGACTGGTTACCGACGATACTCATTGCGAGCCCAATAGCATTTCACCAACACAAAAGAGAAAAAGAGCACTTAAATTTACAACCCTGAGTATTTATAGTCTGCCATTTAATTGTTCTGTTATCAGAAATTTTCCATTCCTTAAAATTTCTTTGCGAAAGCGTTGAATTAATTTCACTTTCTGGATCTATTATTTTTATCTTTAATCAGTTCAAAATTTGCTCTTCCCTTCTTTTCATTCAATCTGTAGAAACCTTTTATGTAACTCTATTCATTTTCTTATATCTCTAACTCATTCCTAAAACATTTTCCACTGCCATTAATTAGTACATTTAAATTTAACTTCTGGAGTATTCTAATCGATATTTTTTATATTAAAATATTTATTGAAATTAAAATACTATAAAAAATACTGAATCCCATACATAAAATAAAATTAAATTTTACACTTTTTATAAAATTTATTTTTTATCAGAAAACATAACTACACACAATTTCAACTAGACTTGGAAACTGGGAAATGGTTGAAAATTGAGTTACATTTCTCAAACAGATGAAGTTAAATAAATATATATAAAATAAAAATAAAAAACAGAATTAACCAGGAAGAATTGGATGGTTGTTTTTTATGCTGAATAAAAAACCAATTGACAGGTTGTATTTTTATTTTTTTGATTAAAGAAATATAGAATTTGTGTAGTAATGTTTTTTCTTCTATATTACTTCCTGTTTTAAAAAGGAAGAGACTAAAAATAATAATTTCTTAGGTTAAAATTGAAATTTGTTGAAATGTAAAGAATAAAGGTTGTTATTTATATTTATTTACAATATTTTGAATGACTTCTTATATATAGGTAAATCATAAATTAAATGTTAAAAAAAAAAACAAAGATGTGAAAATGTTATAAATATAAATTATCAGTCCTGTAAACAGAATTATTGTTTTTATATATATATATTATTGAATAATTCATATTACTTTATTTTTTTGGTTTGTTTTTCATTTAAATGGTATTTTTGTGAGTGAGTGTAAATTATACAATAACACCATTTAATAATGCAATGACCTTGAAATGCTATTTGAGTTCTTAACTTTTTTTTTTTATGTGAAATATTATTTTTATTCTACTAGTGATCAAAAAGGAAATTCCTGATATGACTGATGTTAATTTAACTGAAATTGTTTTGTAAAGGAATTTGACTTATTCTTTTTAAGTATGACAATATTAAAGCATTTTTCTAGAAGGATTAATTAGTAATCAGACTTCTAAGTTGTTGTTTTTACATATATATAAAATCTTCTATTTGTCAATCTGATGCAGTTTTATCTAAATACATAACAAATCCTAATTCCACCGGGAAAGGGATGTTCCACCCACCCACTGTAATTAGTGAAAAGAAGATGACTAGGTTAAATCCATCGAATCTTAATTTAAAATATACTAGCCTCAGCTCTAGTATAGAAAGGAAGTCTATTTACACAATGCATAGTAAATTAATTCATTGATAAGAATACAAATTGTCGGATGCAAATGCAAAGCCTTAATCTTATTGACGTATTGGAAGTAAAAATAAAATACAACTAACACTAATTCGAAATAAAATCCTTGTAACTAATCAAAAATTTCTTCTTATAATACAGAGAACCAGTCTTTGTTAACAGATATCCCCTAGAAGCACACATATCTCCCATCAGCAAACAGGCAAAAGTTCTTTAATCTTGATATTAAGGATTCTTTGCAGATGTGTCACAGAACCTTGCAATGAAAAACTAATACATCATATGAATAGAAATTACTAAGTATGAAAAATTTCTTAAGTATGCAAAACTTGGAAATAAGTATTGAAATGATAGATTAATTAAAATCTATTCTCTCCAAATGTTATATAAACCTAATAAGATAATTATTACATATTTGAATATTGAATGACAAAATTTAGATTAATGCATAATTCACACTACATTGAATTCACTATTCCAAAGATACGTTAAGTTACTAAAGATAAGCAATATTATGCTCAATTAGTACTTAAATGGGAGACTGCCTGGGAATCCTGAATGCCATAAAACTATAATGTTTTACTCTGCATAGTTTAGTTTAGTATTACATAGATTGGCAGGCTTGAGAGTCAAAATCTACAAATTGCAACTCAAATCTGATATTTCTAGTACTAAAATATCATATGGCTTTTCAAACAAACCATTCAGTTATTTGTTATAATTAATTAATGAAATATTCAGAAACAATAAAGTTAGAAGACAAAATTAAAAAGTTAACAATGAGTTTATGATGGTTATAGTAATCTACAAATCTCAAATATGTCTACATACATTGTGTGTGTATCAATCTTGTGATGTACCTTTCTGTAGTAACTTTTTCTTCTTAAATGACATATTATATCTTAAACTTATCTGCCTAATAATAGAAATCTATATTATAATCTTTGTAACATAAAAAATGACCATCTTTCTCATGAAAAAACATTTTGTGAACATTTATCTTAAATAACTATTATTTTTTTTTACAAGCCCAATGCATCAAGGATGTGCTCTTATTGTGAGAGATTCAGTAATATCAGACTCAGTAACCTGAAGAGCAATATCTTTTAAAAAACTCCACAGATTATTAAAGAACTATATAGAAAACAATTTCAATCTTAATTTGAAACTTTTTATTAGGTATACAAATACATATAGATTTAATTAACGATTCATTTATTATTGAATTGTAACTAATTTTTAATAATTGTATTGAAAATAAATAAAACAAAAAGCATACAAAACAATTATTATTTAGATAAATATAAGAATATTATATTTACTCTCTATTCATTTTAAGATTAATTTATTTTAAACTACTAAATACAATTATTCCAATAAACTTATGATTATATTACAAACATGACTTCCTAGTACTAAGTAATAATTCTTTGTGTAAATATTAATTCTATTTTGTCATATCTCACCTTGCCTTCACATAATGGACTAGTCCAGATTCCTTTCTTATGGCAATCAGATTGAGCATTCATTGCCGCTAACCAATGTGTATCTATAAAGATAATGCATAGCTAACGGCAAGACCAGGCCAAAAGACAATGATGCTCACTGAATCCAAACATTTTTGTTAATGTTAGGGATCTGGCAATAAATAGTCAGCCTTTTTGAATGTAAGGAAGAGAATGATTGTCAAATCTGAAAGACGATATGTATTTCTCAAGAACGTCTGTCAAACCTGAAAGACAGGGTACGTTCTCCAGAGAACAACTGTTAAACCTGAATAACAGAGGCCTAGTTCCCCATATATAGTCGAAGGAAACTCCTACTAACCTGAACAGCAGTGATTGTTCTCCAGACTATAGCTATTTAAGCTAATGGTTATTGCAGTGAGGCAAGTTCACATTTAGGGCTGGAAGTTGCCAGAACCCAAGTTGACTCGAGGCAAGCTGGAAGAATTATGTACCTACTTACAAAGCAGGCTGTCAAGTACAGCTGGAAGTGGGTAAAGAAATCTATAAGGGCACTACAGTTCCTTCTTTAACAGTTCACATTAGAACTAGTAACTATACCCCACTAGACAGTAGCAGGTGGAATACCTGTAAATATATTATACATCAAGTTTATGTTTGTATCTATATATTAATAATAAATATATTATTAAAACGTATGTATACTCACTTTTATTTATATGAATAATCTAGGCTAAACACAACAATTTTATAAAAATATAATTTTTTTTTATCATAATTTGTTAATCATCTTGATTTTTTAGCTATATGAACTCCATCTTTCCATATATCACTTCAAACTATTACACTATGATTTTCAAGTGTCAAAAACTTCCTACATTCACAATTTCATAGATTAAATTGAATATTTAGACTTCCTATTTCTATGACAATAAAATTTAATTATAAATGATGGAAGTTTGCCATTGCTTGCCATCCTCTTAAAACAATTCTAAATTCTCAATATTTAAAGTTATGGAAGGAATGTTAACAAATCATTTATATAAAAACATACAATAATAATAATAATTAATAAGAAGTTTGAATGAACTGTTAAATGAAGATTAATTTTATAAAAATGGAATAAGCATTGGAGTAGGAATATTTAATGCAGCTATTTACTAATGTCATACCACTGACTTCTAGCTGATCACATTAGATCATGTGACAAACAAGTACCAGAAATAACTAGTTAAGCACTAATCCAGTTATCTTTACTTCTCAAGTCCACCACTCTAATGCAACACTGAAATGAACAGTCAAAATAATTTTTAAAAAATATATCAATGATGTTGAAAGTTTGGGAAGTATGTAGATAAACCTGAATCTAAAGCAATACATATAAGTGAAAATGATAGATTAAAGTAGCAAGAAATCATAGAACAAGTTAGAGATTATTTAATAAAAAAATGTTGTAAACCAAAGAATGATTCTGATTGGTCAAAGATTATACAAAAGACAAATTAGAATAATAAGTTGCAATCAAAGAAAAAAAAAAAAAAAAGGGGGGGGGGGAGAAAAGGCTGAGTAATAAACTAAAAAAAATAAGTAGTTGTCCATGCATATTTTTAAAAGGTAAAAAAAAAAAAAAAAAATGAAAAACTTGAAAATGATTATCAAGCTGGAAAATAACTAATGATAAAATTTAAGTAATAAATTGAAAGGTGCGTAATAGAAAGCACTTTTAAAATGCCCTGCTCTATTTTGTATTATTTTATTGGGATATCTTCCAAATATTATAATTTTCAACTGTACTTATCCTTCAATGACACATAAATGATTATCAATCATTCTTTATTATATGATAATTTATATGCTAATAATAAATTTGTGTACCCACTGAACAACAATTATTATACTTAATAATAGCAACTCTCTCCATACAGTAATGTTGCCCAGTACAAGTCATAGTAATCAATGAATACTAGAAAGTTTGTGAATCAGAATCCCTATCCAGTACATACTCATCAAATATCTCCAGACTAGTTTTCAACTTGCAGCCTTCAACCAAGGTTCCTCACTGATGGAGGCCACAAGCTAGGAACTACTTTGGGAATATTGGATGAACAAGCACTAGATAGGGATTTTAATGCCTAACTATTAACATCCATCATTGATTACCATAGCCACACTGGACAACATTATTGTCCGGAGAGACTTGCTACTGTTTTATCAACTTGGGTAAGCAACAGAAATTGTGAACATGTGATTTAATACCAGTCTAAGCCAAAGCATGATGGTGATTATGGTTATTAAAAAACCAGACACCAAAATGCATAGACAATGAACTGGGTTCAGACTGGTATCATTATGCAAGTGAATGAGCTTGGACCGAAAACATTATTGTGTCTTCATTTTGGACTCATAGCTTTATAGTTAATGAAAAAGGTTCCTGGAGGATTGCATTAGATCCAAAAATCTAGGTGCAGTGCTCTGAGATCCAAGACTCTTCACTGATGAAGACCAGAAACTAGCCTGGATGAGTCTATATTAGATATGGATTTTGATGCACAAACCTAACTAGTATCCATTGATTACTAGTGTCTGCATTGGGTGACATTACTATATGAAGAACATTGCTACTATTCTAACAACTTATGAAAGCATAAGAAATGGTGATCTTGTGACATTTTAGTGGTATATTAATTCACAATAGAATTTATAAATTAAGTTCATTGTGTTAGTAAGTACATATCAACAGTAAGAGTCTATTGAAGAAATCGATCATCTATAACTGAAAAATACCTTGTTAGACCAAAATACATATTAGAGTCATTAATGTGCTTTTTCGTTACTTACGCATTAGACCTGCTCTGCTGAAAGTTGACAATTTGCAACTGCAAATTTTAAATATACTAGCGATTGTAGTGATTTCTAGAGATATAATTACTATATACTCAGATATATGTACAAGCATATGTATAAAAGAGAATGTGACAAATATCACACAATGTGATGTAATGCACCTAAAATTTTGCTTATTTTCATTACTGTATTTCATTTGGCAACATTGGCCTCTATTCAAACATATTAAACCACTAAACATCACTTGATCACTATTTCTTATGCTTGCTCATAACTGTTATTAAAACAGGCAAAAATCTCCATATAGTGGTGTCATTCAGTGCAAGCCAGGGTAATCAATGGATGCCAGAAGGCTTGTGCATAAAATCTTTATCTAATATCCACTCATCCAATATCCCCAGACTAGTTTCTGGCTTTTGACCTTCATCAGTGAGAAGCCTTGGATCTGAGAGCACTGCAAATCCAAGGCTCCTCACTGATGAAGGCCAAAAGCCAGAAACTAGTCTGGGGATATTGGGTGAGCAAGGAATTAGATAGGGATTTTATGCACAAGCCTCTGACATCCATTGATTACTCTCGCTTGCACTGAGTGGCACTACTGTATGGAGAGTTTTGCCTCTTTTTATTCAAACATATGTTATACATATAAACATGTATAGTCACATTTTTGTGTAAATGTTTCAGAATAGTGTGTGCCGTTGGTAAAATATAACTCTTTATTTCTTCTTTCCCCAAATAATTTTATGTTCGTATAAAATTTTTCTAAAAACTTTAACTGTGGCATTGTTAATCTTACCTCTGGTGGAAATCGCATTTTGATGTAAGGTTCATACTTTTTAAATTCATCATTAATTTTGAGACCAACTAACACGACAAGCTCGAAGAGTCGAGGATACGACCGCATGTATAATTCATTTTCTATTTCCACATTAGAATACTAATATTAGAGAAAAGAGACAATATGTTGTATTAAAATTAAAACAGATTTAATTTTAACATTAAAATAACTAATTAATAAAAAGTTAAAAAGAAGAATACATTAGTTTCATAGAGAATCATTTTCGTGTTTTTTTTTTTTTCAACAATGTTTACAGAATTATATCTTATAAACATTATAAATTAATGTTAACGTAATAACTAAAATACAGACTTATTATACACCTGTATCAATACATGTAATATATAGGTATATGAGCACAGACTTTCACACCACCGTAAATAATGACATAACTGATAATCAAATGTAATTTTTAATAATTAATATAATTATCTAAATAATTGATGTTTTTATTGTTAAACTAAGGATATTTAATCACATGCAGTGATAAAAAAAAAAAAAAGCACTTGAAGCAAATTTCCGTTATTTTAATTTCCTCTCAAAAAATGGCTGCCACGTTATTAAAAAATAAATATTTAAATACATGTGGAGTTGATGATAGTCATTTTGAATATCTTTTACATTTTTTTTTCAACGTTTGCATTTTGATTTGTGGTTTTAGAAGCAGATTTGTTTTCACTCTGCTCCAGAGCTATCTATTGTAACCTTGAACAAGCAATGGACATCAGTGATATTATATCCACATCTCAAAACTTGTTTCTGAATAAAGCTATCATCAGTAGAAATTTTAGATTTAAAACTGTAACTACTGCTTTTATGCATTTTGCTAGCATTCTATATACTTATATATTCTCTCTATTTTTTTTATTTTTTTTAAAACTATAATGTCACAGTAAAGTAATGCCCTTCATGGTAGAAACATCTTATCTGGAAAGCTAAACAGATATTTTTCACTGTAAAAAGCATTCAACACTAAATTGGTCATTGGGTCAAAAAGATCCTTGTTGGATTTACTATCAAAGAGGCTGGCTTAAATCTTTCTACAACTGAACATAGAGGAAAAGAAAAAACATACAAAAAGTGAATCTGTTTTTAAAAAAATTAAATTAAAAAGAACTTTTATCACTGAACTGGATCCAACAATGAATAAATTTAAAGAAAACAATTATTGATTTTGGTAATTAAATATTAAACAGAGACTAAATATATCAATAATAATTCATTTTTCAATTATATTTAAAATGTCAAAGTCTTAATATGTAATAATGAAAATATAATGAAAACAAATATATTCATAAAATGGAGAAAAAAAACTAACTATACAAATATGTACAAAATTCATAAAGTAATTTACTTTTAAGTGAAAAAAAAGATAAAATTAAAAAATAAACAGTAAAAAAAAAAAAAAGGTAAACTTTTCTATCAACACTATTTTATAGCTATCCTGATAAAGTCATTAAGAAAAGAATGTGCATTTTAGTAAGAAATCAGAGAACTGGTCAAAAAGACTTAATAGTAATTCATTTTAGCATGCTGCAGTAATCTAACAGATTATTAAATATTTAGATATTATTTTTTTACTGCCAAAATAATTTTCATAGAATTTTGCATTCCTCTTTAAAAAAAAAGTTAATTCCAGGTTTTTGGTTTAATCTCATTCAAATTTTTTTTAAAACATCCAAAATTAAATGACAGATATTTTTATTGTTAATATTATTCTAATATGATCTTGATATTATAATTGTAATTACTATGTAATATTAATTCTAATTATTCAATAATATTTTATTTTTTTCTATCTTCTAAAGAATTAATTTGTTGTTTTTTTTCATTTTATAATTATAGAAATAAAAAAAATTTCATTGTAACTTACATGGTTTTCTTTGATAAAACGCATATACGTTATACGTTCTTGAACATCTTTAGGGGAGACTTCAACATCACTATCACCTAAAATATTAATTCCAACTAATAAAACAGAGGTATATAAAATGCATTCATAAAACTGTACTATGGGAAGGATGGTATCTTTTGAGATTGAATTTTTTAAAAATTACATACATATTTTATTATTTTTTTAAATTACTTTCTATAAAAAAAAACTAAGCAAATAAAATTCTACATTTTTTAATGTTATACATCTTATTAATATAAGATTATCATTATTTTACCATGTAGTACTAGAGTTGTTAGCAAAAAAATTACATTATGAAACAATCAGCTAACATTGGTGATGAGCAAACATATTATTTGATTGTTCCCTGATCTTTCTCTAAGACTGAAAGATTGATATTCATATATTTTTAAATGTTTGATAAATACGTATAAATATTTAAAATGATATTTTTAAGATGTATTATTATAATAATTAAATTAGAAAAATAATATTTTAATGAATATTAAATTATTAGGCAAAAATTAAAGAACAACCAGTCATATACAAGTATCTAATTTATCTCTTTTAAACAAAACAAAAGTACCACACCTTCCCTCTTAAAAAATAAGTTTCATATCAATCTATTTTACATATAAAACAGAATTCATACAATATTTTTCATCTTACTCAATGATTACTAATGGGATATCATCTCTGAATATTTACAGATCACAAATAAAATAGATTGGGAATAGTTGGGTTGTACTTACACTTTTCAAAGTCTGAGACAGGATTAAATTGTAGAAAATCAACCAGAGTAAATTCATAAAATCTTACATTTTTTTGTTAACTTTTGGAGGACGGATATCTGTGTGGCTCCAGAGTGGTGTCTAAAACACCTGTACACAAATGTTATTTTGGGGCTAGATCCATAATGAGAATTTTTTAAAGAAATGAAGTAAAATCATAAGGTGGGCCCTATAATTTTACATCGATAAAATTGTCATTTAAAATTATTTAAAAGGATAAAAGCTAAATGTAGTAGGTTTTCATATTAAATAAAATTCCTCATCTCCTTCTTTCTTTATTAAAATATGCAAAACTCTCTATATGTATTGCCACTCAGTGCAAGCCAGAATAATCAATGGGTGACAGAAGGCTTGTGCAAAAAATCCCCATCTAGTGCCTACTCTTTCTTTTTTTTTTCTCTGTGTCATAGCATCAGCCAGGAAGCGAACCCGCCAACCTAGAACAACTGCTTCTAAAGCAGCCATCACTGACCTCTTGACCACCAATGCTTGACTACTCTTTCTTTATTATTGCAGTTACAATTGTGAATCAAGAGTGCTCGGATTTAAATCTTAAGGATTTGAAATTTTCTGCTCATTAATATGATAGCATAATATAAGAAAATAGTAATTCCTTCTGATGGTATCACATCAAAAGAACATAGACTGAAATCTGACATTATTAATTCTACTTTTAATTATTGAAGCATAGGAATATCAAATTTTATAATGGACATGATATTAGATTATTTCTGCAAGCCTACTTAGCATAAAATTCTTCCACTACTATTTCATTTTTATTTAAGAAATCATTAAAAAAAATTAGCTTGTGTTTTCTCTTGTATTTTCTTCTGTTAAGTGATAGTAGTACAAAGAATAATGAAAAAAACTTATCAATATTCAATTGGATATTTGAGTAATCATTTATAATTTCAGTTGTCAACATTATGTTAAATTGTATTGTTGTTTTTTTTTTTATAAAGTTATAAAACCTTCAGGATTTATTTTACAAAGCAACTTACTAATGAAATTGAAACATATATATTATCATGAATTAAAAAAAAAAAAATTGATTGGTGAAAAAATTAATGATATTTTTTTTAAATGATCATTAAGCAAGAAGAAAAATGAATGTATTGTTTGAATAAAATATCACAGTTAATAATAAAATGTGGGAAATGACATAATATAGGTAAAGAATTAATACTATTTTTGCTATGCAGTTAATAATAAGCATTATGATTAATATAAATTCTACATTTTTATTGTAATATACATAAAACATTGCTTTACATTCATCATCTGTTTTCTTTGATTTCAAAATCATCGCCATAAAAAGATGTACTTTTAATGGATCAATCATTTTTCAACTACCATTTTTTTGCATCTATCATTGATAAATCACAATCTAGATGCAATATATTTTTCATATAGCTATTTTTTCTTAATTTGAAACATTATTTTATTTTAAAAAAATTATAACCTCTGACTTTCTTTTAATTCTTCTATAATTCAGACATATCTATCTGTTTTATTTTTTTAATTAGAAAAGATTAACTTTATCTCCAATTTTTTTTTCATTTTCTTACTCATTCTTTAAAATATTTTTTTTTTTTAGTTATTGGCAAATCAAAAATCTTATTTTCAGAAATCATTTAAAGCTTAAAATTTGTCCAGAGCAAATAAATATCTTTTTTAAAAAATGTATACAACTAAAACAATTCAATTACTTTCTATAATAAATTATTGATTTAAAAAATGTGGAGGGGGGGGGGGGGAATTTTAAGGTATCTCCTCAATTTTTTAAAATTTTCTTTAATAAATTAATAGTAATGGAGCTTCTAGGGAAAAATTTTCCTAAATAAAATATTTTCTGAAGCCCCCCCCCCCCAACATATTAAATAAGGTATTCTAAATTTTAAATATTTTAATCAAACTTTTAATTTTACCTTTGGGAAATTTTCTTCTTGAGAATTTTCCCCCACTTACAAGTATTTTGTCAATTTTTTCACATATGATTTTAATATCTTCATCATCATATTTGCTGATTTATATCTGTATAATCATTGCATTCCTTGGAACAGCTTCCATCTTATCACTGGGCTACCATCATTAATTATATTACTATATAGTCTTTTCAGAGAGGCTAAACTCTCCATACAGTAAAGCCACTCAATGGATGCAGGAAGATTTGCACATAAAATTATTACCTAGTGTCTATTCATCCAATATTTCCAGTCTAGTTTCTAGCTTGTAATTTTCATCAGTGAGGAAACTAGACAGAATATTGGATGAATAGATACTAGATAGGAATTTTATGCACAAACCTTTCTGCATCCATTGATTATTCTGGCTTGCACTGTGGCACTACTGTATGGAGAGTTTAGCCTTTGTATAAACAGTTTTTAAGCATAAAGAATGGGTGATCATGTGATGTTTAGTAGTTTAAATGGTCTTTTGTAGTTTGATTTAAAACAATATCTGCAGTTAGGTTTATTATCTGAATAAATTCAAATAGCTATGAAAAATTAAAGCAAATCTTTATCGAATACATCGTATTATATTTAAAATTAAATATTTTTATAAACCTTTTAAAAACTTTTATAAGCACAAATAATTATTTCTGTTATGAACTATTATTTGTTATTAAAATTGAAGAGCTTATAATTATATAATTGTTATTGAAATTATTTTTGAAATATATTATATATAGATTAAAATTAATAACAAAATTATCTTTCTAGCATATTATTTTTAATATAATAGTAGTAAAAAACAAACTAACACATTTATTATTATATTATTTTAAGAACAAAATCATAAAAACTTGTATTTAATAAAATCTTTATACTGTTACTAAATTTGTAGGTGTTGTTGTAAATTAGTTTAATGCATATCGAATATCCTTTTGTGTAAATTTGTAACTTGTTTTGACTGGAATATAGCATTAAATTTTTTTTCAATCAAGGAGGATGTACAGAATGTTTATTACAAGCAATTTAACTTTTTTCATAAAAGGAAATAAATTACATATTTCAGAAATGTTAACATGAGGCTGGCTACTATCTGTTTTAGCTAAAAAGGCATTTTGTCATTCACTTAACCTCTCTTATAAATGTTGAGGCATTACAAACTTGGTGTAATAATTCTTTCTTGCATTTTCAAATTAATTATTCGTCTATTGTTTTTTAAAAATAGTTTTGACTGTCTAGAAGTCTTTTTCAAAGCTGTCCTTCATTTGTCAATTAAGTTGTGAATAAGATTGCTAATTAAACTGTAAACAAACAACAAATGAATTGTCAATTTGGAAATACAAAAAAAGAGTATACTACTTTACTATACATAAAAACATTAAGAAAAAAAAGTCAATATTTAAAGGAAAATCTTATTTCAAGCTTATGTATTTCTTTAAATATGATTATCAGTTCACTTTTGCATATAGCAGTGTTTTTCTACGGCAGTATGCTTTATTATAACCCTAATCCTTCATTTAATTAGAGTAATGATGAAGCCAGAAGAGTTTGTGATAAAACAAATTATTTTAAATTAGTATCACTTTACTTATAAAACTGAAATAAATTTGTCAAAATAAGAGTCATAGATCACATGACCCTATCTCTTAAGCTTGTAAGTTATAAACAATGAGGATTGCCAATTCCTCAACAAGCTTTGT
Source organism: Epiperipatus broadwayi (assembly GCA_028023455.1). Classification (NCBI taxonomy): domain Eukaryota; kingdom Metazoa; phylum Onychophora; class Udeonychophora; order Euonychophora; family Peripatidae; genus Epiperipatus; species Epiperipatus broadwayi. Next base: position 3,641,421 of record JAQFVV010012464.1, read on the forward strand.
GATAAATGCTTAACCAGAGCCAGCACTTAAAATATCACTGTCAGGAACCCTCCCTAACCCCTAACCATGGTTTCGAGCACCTCTCTGAGGAGTGCCAAAGCACGAAACCATCAGGGGTTGGGGGGGGGGGAGTGTTCCTGACAGAGATATTTTTTTTTTAATAAATTTCTTTAACTAAAATATATATATATTTTGGAAGTCATCTTAATTATGAGTAGAGTACAAGTTAATAAAATTCTTTAGTTATCTATCATTGCACATCTGATAAAATAATCAGTTTTTATTTTCAGTTTTTTTTTTTGAATGTTTGTAATGTGGTAGAGTTGAGATGGGGGATCCATTCATAAAAACAAAACAAAAAATTGAATATATTTATGCAATGCAATGTTTATTTATTTTTTTATAATGTATTAAAAGTAGATAGAAACCAAATCCTATCTTACATGAGAGAGATGTGATGAAAGGTATAAGATGGATATGGAGATTCAGGTGCTTGATGGTCTAGCTTGCCTGATGAGTAAGATTTACGAAATGTATACATAGAAAGAGAGAATTATCTAAGTTTCTGCACTGGTGGATTATCATGATATGGTAGAATTGAGATGGGGGAAGCACTGATAAAAACAAAATATCTCTGCAGTACAGTGATTCTTCATCCTTTCACAATATGTTAAAAGTGGTTCTTTACATAGGAATGATATATAGAGGAATATTAAGTTGTCAATACAAGCATGGAGATTTGGATGTTTGATACTTCTGGATTATCTAACAAATGAAGATTGTTCACAAAATATACATATAGTGAGAGATAATGATCTCAATCTATATATTGTTGGTGAATGGTTGTAAATTTGGGGAGTTGAAATAAAAGATACACTAATAAAAAACACTGAAATTTGAAAAAAAATTAGCATTTATATTTTGTAATTATTAATACAAGTAACTTTTTTCAATGAATTTAATATGAAATATGATACTTTTGGGAGACATAATATTATCTATTTGTAATCTAGTATACTAAAAAACAAAACAAATTATTTCTTCAGGATGGACAATAAAAAGTTTGTGCTTCATCTACTATATATACAATTATCTTGTAAAAAAAAGTTCTTTTTTTTTTAAAACTACTTCAAATATTGCAATACGGCAAAATCATATGCCATGACTTTGAAAATAATATTTCTTCCACATTTTTTCATTTTTTATAAATAAAACAATAGTCTATCATATTGTCTTTTATTGTGTGTAGTACTTTAACCAACTGAAATAAAAACTTTATTTATTGTAGTAGTCTTTAGAACTGATTTTCAACTTCGTGTGCCATTTCATCAATTTTTTTAGAAGTATTACTTTTTTAAAAAAGAAATATCGCCAACTCTTGATTCATCATTTTTCAAAGGATCCCCTCCCCCCAAATGATATATAAAGATATCACAATGGAAGTCTATTAATATATCAAAAAAAAATGTGTTGAAAAAGTTCCACTCCATATATGCACCCCAATCCTACTTGAAATTTGTTTTCAAACTGATAAATGGCTTGTTTCCAACAATTAAAGTTCTAAATGAAAGGCTATGTATGAACTTAGATCCGATCTGTTTACTATGCAAATCTGGTGATGAAACTTTCCAGCATCTATTTGAAGAATGTTCGGCTTTGGACAGATAAGAGCTAGAGTTTCCACAGACCAATCATCAACTTAAAACTTCTATTTAGTCAATATTTTGAGAAATTTAATCCCCATAATGCAATGGTAACTGTGCATACCTTTAAGACAATATGGTATGTAAGATGTACTATGATATTCGATAACAAGAAATTCAACTGGCTAAGAAAATTCTATAGTGATTGGGAAACTTATTTCAATCAATGTCAGAGATACTTGCCAAGGAAGATGATGACTTGAATCTGGGGTGACCCGGGAATAACTCTTTGTGAGATTATCAGATAAACATTTGTTTTGGGTAAAAGTTGGAATTCTACTGGGGGTTTATTCCTTAAGCTAATCAAACATTTTGTTACATGCTTCACTCTTTTGAGTTGCATTTACTTGATGTCTCAAGAGTCTCCTTCTATTACATTGAGTTGGAGTTAACTGTTTAATGGCCTAGAGCCTTTTTGTCTTAATAGTGGAATATTTCAAATTCTCTGGGTTTTGGTTATCATTTATCATTTGTTTAACTACTTGTATAAATTGTAAATATTTATGTTATTAATAAAGTTTTTATTATAAATTAAAAAAAAAAAAATTACAGATAAGAAACAATTTAATGATTATTTACTGAAGTGTAAACTACTACTTCATCATTAATTTTACATATAAGTCAGATATTATAATTCAAAACATTTTATACTTATTATTTTAAAATTTGTGCATATGTAAAGTATATTTATAATTTTAATATGATTGCAATTAGATATTGCTTAGAAATCAGTGTTTATTGTGTAGGAGTTAGTTAATAATGAAATTAAAATACAAATTAATCAAGTGATTAGCTTTTTGAAAAACCATGTGACATTCTAATACATTTAATTCTAAATCTATCATTATAAGGCTGAGCTAATCTGTATAAAGTACAGTTGGAGATTCATAATAAAAATGAATGTAAAAATAAAAATATATTGATTTTTTTTAATACATTTTATTTACAGAAGTTTACACACACAATTTAATGACTTTATTTTTAATGGATATGATGTAAAAATGTCTTCTTAGACAAAATCTGAAGTTTCTCTGCCCAGGCCATATACCAAGAGATTATATTAAGTAAGTTAAACATTCATTTCTTTTGAAAATGTTTTATACAACCAAAATTCATTTTACCCTCTTTCATTATTTCGATTTTCAATCTACAATCACCAGATTTTTCTCTCAAAACGAAAACACACACCCTCCCTATTTTGATAAAAGCTTTTTTTTAAGTTCCATATTATCTATCCTTGCCATAAAGACTTAAGCAAAGAACAAAAAATCTTTACCTCTTTCATTTCATTTATCTTTATTCTTTCAATACTCCATTATCCTAATCGTTTTTCATTATTCTGCAATTAAATGTTCAATATTCTTCCTATCACTTCTACATATATTATATCTTCACTTCAAATTTTTATCCATTTTTGCTTCCTTTCACCAAATAATGATTAAAACTCCTTCTAGTGCTATTATATATCTTTTTATATTTTATAAACTTTAAACAATTTTTTAATCCTATTCATTTACATAATTCTAGTTATTGATCTCTAATCAACTTATCTAACTTCTTTTTCAATTCATCAATTTAATATTTGTAATATATTCTCTACAGATTTATCCTACTTCTTATATAAATATACAGAAATAAATTCTCTAATATATTTATATATTATAAAACATTTTTAGTTTGCCATATTGTTTGCCTTCTTATAGTCTAATTAAATACTATTTTTGTTAATATATTTTCATCCATATATTACAGTCTTACAGACATTGTATATTTTTTGATTAAAAAAATTCAGCTGATTTATTCTTGAAAATGTATTAACCAATATAAATTTGCCTGGCCAATACAAGTCCTTCATTTCTAATGTTATTATCAGGTACCATTGTCTGTTCAATATTATTCTATGCATCTGATATTCATTAAAAACTTATATTCATGGAACAGTCAAATCTAAGGGATTCGAACTCAGACTTTTGCATGACCCTCAATTCTCCAAGACATCTCATACTGCTGATTCACCTTATCACACACATGTTGAAAAGATAAATAATAACCAATATATGTATTTCATGCTAAAGCAGCAATCATCAATTGGTCCAGATTACTATCTCCACAAATATATACAATCAGTGCTCAGCTTTATATTAAGATAGCCAATCTTTAGACTTTAATGGACAGGCTTCAAACTACTCTAACCCACAACTCTTCAGCTGTCCATTTCAATGAAAATCTGATGATGAGACATTCAAAGCCCATGTTAGCGCCAAGGTTGTCATCCTACCCATGTTGACCATTAGTCATTTTGACCCCTCATGTACTGGAAAATAATCCATTTACATATATATGTAAGGGATGGGCAGACCTTTAATGCATTGTTTCAATGTGTAATTTAATATACTGTACAGGCTTACACACACCTTCATATATAATGTAATATATAAGGGATTTGAACTCAGACTTTCACATGACCCTCAACTCTCCAAGTCATCTCATATTGCTGATCCACCTGATAACACATGTTTAAAAGATAAATAATCACCAATATATGTATTTCATGCTAAACCAGCAATCATCAGTTGGTCCAGATTATTATCTCCACACATATATACAATCAGTGCTCAGCTTTATATTAAGATAGCCAATCTTCATATTTTAATGGATAGGCTTCAAACTACTCCAACCCACAACTCTTCAGCTGTCCATTTCAATGAAAATCTGATGATGAAATGTTCAAAGCGCATGTGGTAATTTAAATAAATTTGCAAATAATATCTCTTTCTTATATTAATAATGATCTATTTTTCAATTAAAAAATGACTTGCTTATTTTGTTGCCTGAATAGGTTTATATTAACAGCATTACATATTTGATAAGCTGTAATTTATTTAATCTTATTAAAATTGTTAAAATTTCACATGATATACAATATACAAAACTGCAGCATATTCTTTTTTTCTTTACAAATTCTTTTCTCATTTAACAAATTACCTAAATACCTATAATCCTCCACTTTTTTCTTGTAATAATTATATAACAGTGCCATCTTTCTTATAACTCCAGAAAATGGAAGCAATAGAAGAGAAATATAGCATTAAAAATATCTGCATCTACAAATACTCTGATTTATCCATAATAATAATTTTCCTAAAATCATTTAATATCTTTATTATTATTATTTGTTGTGTTGTATAATAATCAGATTAAACAACAAGCATTCAGTATTACTTCTTCACATCATAGATCACATATCTTAATTCTTTGTTTGGTTTAGTAGGATTATGGGTTAAAAATCTAAAGAACTCTAATGCAGATAAACTCTGTCAATTTCAGTGTTTAAACATCACATAACTCTTAAGCAACAAAACACTTGGTTATTTTATTTATCACAGAACATGTGATTCATGGACAATGAGCTAGGAGTAAAACACATCTGCATATTCCTAAGTAATTTTATATTCGTAGTAAATTATATAGCCTAAAAAATAAGTAATTCTAAAATATTACCCATTTTATTATTATCATTACTATTTAATTATTAATTTTACATATAAATAAATTAAGAAATGAATTCAGGTAAGTGACTTTCTGATAAAGATTATATAAATTATATGAAGTTAAAGATTTTTAATTAGATTGTTTTTAAGCTGAAATTAATAAAGATTATTCAAGTTCAACAATGAAAAGAGGAAAAGAGAAATTAGCAATAATTTCACTTGAATATAAAATTATGCGAAATTTAAATTCGGAAGTCTTTGCTGCCTTTGATTTATAGATCAGAATGGTAAATATTTAATTATAAGATGTTTATATTATGATAATGCTATTTTACATCTATGTGTTGAATTAATATCTAATTTTAATTGTTAACTGTTTTTTAGAAAAAATCAGAATTTAGTTTTTCAAATACATTCAACTGTTTGTTACACACACCTGTTAATATATAACATAATGTTTATTCTCTTCTTCAGGTATTGCTGCCTAACCAATGAGAGTAATAACAATGGAAATTAAACTGATTATTTTCAGATTTGTGAATAATGAATTTAAGTTGATGTTCTAACCTATTAAGCTACTCTATCAAAGGCAGTAGTCAATAATATATATATATACTTATCTGGCTCTCCTGATTTCTCCCCTTTTGCTTAAGGGAAAGGATAATGAATGGTTTGCAAACATTATGAATTATTATAATAGATTGATTTATATGATTATTTGCTTTAACGTGTGAGAATTTCTTAAAATTTTCTTTTTTAATTTTTCTCTCTTTCCAATATTTTTGTGTTTCCCCAATAAAATATACATAATCACAGATACAAGCTATATATTTCCTCAAAGTAAAAGTGTGTCATGTTGGAAATCCTACATAGTTAAGACTTTAAATAATAATTTTCTGCCTGCTGATTGCATCCCATGTTAATCTAAACTACAACAAAGCCTAATGTCTAAATGAAACTGAGAATCAAGCATAGTGATGGATCCAGGAAACAACAAACTTACATCATAAAGAAGAAACAGTATAATAATTGGAGATAACTTTTACTTATTTTGGACACAAAATCTTCAGGATTTGTTATGAAAAGCTTAAGACTATATCTATATAGAGTATCAGGTTGTTTCTTGTTCCAACTGTGTAATGCAGCCGCTCGATGGCACTGTTTCTTGCAAAAATAATGAAATGTAACATTACTAGGCCGATAATTTTTTGCTTTCTGCTCTCCGACAATTTTTCAAAGTATTTTTAAAACAATTTTCAATGGTATTTAACAGAATTTTCATTTTAAGAATATATAAAACCAAGAATTTGAAAATGTGTATTATTTTTTGACTGAAAATTAAAATAAATACATGCACTAGTCAGAGTGAACCAAGCTGGCAGCGTGTAGCACTGGAATGTGGAGGGGGGACTCCGATGGTTTTGCCAATCTGAAGGAGCGGCCGATACATGCTCTAGTCTGAGTGAACCAATATTATGATTTCCAAAACAATGGCCAATGACAAACATTGTATTAATCTCATAGCTGTTCTTCCACAAACGTGTCTTTCCGCATGACTTATGTGAAATGCTTCAATGACATATCCTTTTGCAATTATTTTCACCTTCAAAAATGTGTAGAGAAACAGGATGACAGACTTATAATTATTAGTATGTAATAGTACATCAGGTAAGGTGGAAGATCCTTAATTTGAATGCACATAAAACACTTATGGCCTGTTGAATTCCATACACCCTCGCATCCTATGGTGACGATCTGTGAAGTGCATGCTATTTACATAGTGATGCAAAGCCCAGCATGCAATGACATGTATGCCTGCTAATGGCTAATATGAACATAACTATAAGTTGGGCTGCATAAACAGTATATTTCTGTGCTTTTGCAAGCAACAGTACCGTCAAGCAAATGCATTACACGATTGGAACAAGTATCAATATATTGCATGCACAAATTCCAAATCAATTGACCAGAAAAAAATTATACATTATTCAAATTTCTGAATGGCCTAAAATTAAAAATATAATTTTAATAAACAAATTATTATTTTTTTGTCATAATCTAAATATAGATTTATAATTTTATTTTTTCTTTCTTGTAAAATCTTGAGAATCTGTCGAATACACAGAGAAACTATTAGAACAAATTAAATGTTTTAAATAAATTAATGAATATTTCATGATTTTCTAATTACTAAAAGAAGAATGGATATCTTTGGCAAATATATTTAATTTTTTTTTTTTTTAATTATAATAACAGGTATTTAATTTTGTGACATGATGATATTAATACTAATTTTTTTATTAACAAAATTATAGCTATTAATAAGAATACTTATTTACTTCCTTCTTATAATTTTATATGTAAGTGCTTTTTATCTGCATGGTATATAAATAAATAATTAAAAGCTGTTATATGATGTTGGAGCTCCATACTGAAGCAGTCGGATCTGAGTTCGATCCTAGCTTCATGTTATTTACCCTAATACTAACCTTAAATTTCCGATGCAATGGGGCTTTATACGTTCAATCCACGCTAATTTCCATAATGAATAACTTGTTTCAAATACGTAGTAAAATTAATTAGTTTAGTTTAAATTTGATCAATTCTCTAAATAAATTCATGATAAAATATTCATGAATTTATATATATTAAATTGCGTGGATTGTGCGTATATATATATTTGTAAATATTAAATGTATATAATTGTTCGAAAGTTTCATTGCGTCGGGAATACTTGTTTTTTTTTACTTTTAAATAATTTGTAAAGTTTTGCGATTAAAAGCTACATTCCTTCCAAGGGCTTTCAAATTCTCAAAAACAACAGTAAAGTTTTATTAATAAAAAAAAAAGATAAGAATTCAATTTTTAATTAAAATCATTTCAGCTTTAAGAATTCATTTCTAATGGAGAATTCAAAATTAGTTGGAAAGCCTTATCGAAGGATGTTTCTGAAAACAACTAATTAAAAAAGATTGTAAGAAAGGCGCAGGGGCATCAGTGAAGAGTAGATATATAGCCCTGAAAAGTAAAGAAGAGGACTAGTTTTGGTTGTAGAGTAGTGCAGTGAACTCTGTGTGTATAAAAATTTGTATTGCATCATGATAGAGGGCTAGAACATCAGGGATCTGGCTACAGTTCCTAAAGTCCCGAGGAATCTTCACTGGAGCTGCTGAACCGTTTTCCGGATCGATCATTCTGCTAAAATAATGAAAGCTACTAAAATACTACTCCAGTAGTTAACCAATGATGCCTATGTTTCAACAACTTGGAGGAGTAACTAAGGACAAGCACGGAATGGTAATATGAACGTTAAACTTTCTGGCCAGTTCGAACTTTATTTTATACTCCTTCTTTTTAAGAGCTCTTTTATTCTTTAATGTAAATCTTTGTAACACCTTTTAGTTATAAAATGCTACTGTAAATCTATAGCGTAATTCTTTAGATCTCTAGTCTTTAAACTTTTTCTTTTCTTACCTGGCGGTTCGTTTAATATATATATGTTAGTGTGCTTTATTAATGTCGTATTTAAAAATTATATGCCAATAATCTTTCGCTCGATGAGCCCTTTGATTCCATTTGCCTCACCAAATAATATAACATTAATTTCAAATAGTAATTCTCGCCCTTAGAACTAAATTTGAAAGTTCTATTAATCATCAGTCGAAAGAAAATATTACATGTTTATTATTTTTATAATTGGCTAATAATAAACTATTAGCTCCGTTTTTCACCTATGTACCCAGCTCCTAAGTTACAAGTGTTTATATATACTCACAAAATGTTAAAATATTGATTTCTTGTTCCATTAATATATATTTATTCGAATATAACCTTAAATGTTTTTATTGCAAAAAGGGTCGATAAAGGGTTAAATGTATTTTAATTCCGCTTTTGTTATTTTATATCAATATTCAGGAAGGGCACGATATTAGGACATAATTAATATAGTTTATAAATGTTTTAAAATAGTTCGATAAAAGTTCGTTTGACTTTAATTAATTGGTCAAGTCATCACGTAGAGCATTTTACATGGGTTTGATTTTTCAACGATGACTATCAAGGCATCATCATCAAATGTTGCTGACGTAGGGCCATCTTCCGCTCCGTTAGGCTGGTCGGTGATCATATTTAAATTTCTCGAGAAGACAGTACTTCCTTTCTATTCATTAGTCAAAGGGCGTAAGACTTGAAATGCAAGCCGCATAGACTTGATCATCGACTAGGATCATCTTTCAATTTTATCTCTGCTTGTAATTGTCAGTAGTGCATCTTTGTCCCGGTAAAACGCTCCGTGCTCGTAATTAGTGATGAAGTGATTTAAATTAAAGTCGAACCAATTCTCAAATATATTTAGTTTAAATCAGTTTTCAAATCAAGATTAAAGTTATGCCTTAAATACTTTTGCTCTTCATGAATAGATTTCGAATGTAAAATAAATCTCACATTCCACGTAATAAAATTAGAAAATCATTTCGTTCTTAATGAATACCTTTATCTGTTTATATTTTGTTGGGGGATAGATAGAATCTTATGTTGTGTAATACTTGTTGGCATATGATAAGGAGCATCTTATTATATTTATCAATTCTTTTAAAGACAGAGGTAATTAATGCATTCTATATTTTGATTGAAAAAAAAAATTATTCTTATTAAATATTTTCTAAATACTTGGTTTCTCAGTTCATCATTCTTTATAATTATTTAAATGTTAATACTCGCTGTCTGTGTTGGACGAACATACATATGATTGATTTAAAAGTAGTCAAAGTTAATTGATGTTCGTGTCAGTAAAAGGGTTTCTAGTCCTCACCAACGTGGAACTAGTTCTTGGGATAGATTGTATTTCTGCTATCGAGTGTTAAGTTGGGTTTGAATTCAGTTTTGGTTCAGCTGAGTTTGAATCCGATTTGATGAGCGGTGGTGGTGGATTTCGACCGGTACAATACTTAGCTAAAAACAAGCAGTAACAGGAAAATAGAGTAATATATTAGAAAGGTTCAACACATATCTATAATGATGATCTTTTTATTTAGGAATAGTACTTTTAGCAAATATCTCTGTACCTGGATAATATAATCCTTATCATAAGAGTAATGTGAAATTCAGTCACAAATAAAAAGGAACTTGGTTCAATCATCAGTACAATTTTTATAATTCATAATTTTTTTTTTTTAAATTAGAAAAAAAAATGCATTATTCAGGTAAGCTTAATATATTAACATGTGGATTGCACATATATTATTATTATATCAGTATCTTTTCTTCCATCATAATAAATATTATTATTCATCAAATATTTATGTATGTTATTAAAAATATATAATTGCTCTAACCTGAACACTGTATTTAATCCTACGATATTTGTTTAAATGCAATGTGAATTATGATTGTATAAAGCAACAACTTTGTAATCACTATGTAACTGTAAATAGTATGTGTCTTATGCTTTAAAAAACTGTTTAAATTGGCATTTCACCTTTGTGAAACATCTATCCTATAAGAGTCAAAATCATTTCTTTTATAATATATGGTTGGTAATATTTAACAATTATTTATAGTTTGTCTCTGTAAAAAACAGTAAATGAATTTATTTTATTTATTACATATATCTATTCATAAAAGTCATAATAGGCAATGAAAGCACTTCATGGTTTAGCAGAAACACCAGAAGGTGCAACAGTAGCACTTCATAATGTATCAAAAGTATCTCATAGTTCAATATTATCCCATTAGACTGAACAAGCTAGATTTTTTTTGATAGTTTAGAATTTTTCTTTCAGCTAGCAGTGCCATAGCCAAAACTATTTAATCATCCAATATTGGTTGATCAATGGGTATCTATTTGTAGATAAAGGGTAAAATAAGAATGTAAACATTTTTAAACTCATACTATCCAGAAGGTGTCAGGCTTGCTAACAACAGCTTTATAAAGAAATTGTGAAAAAAGAAGGCAATAGTTATCTGGCTTTCCAATTGCTAGGTAATGAGAGTTTGAACATTTTCTCCTATTTTACCTTCTAGTTGTATTGACTAAAACAATGGATAGTTAGCTGGATGAGGAACTATTGGAGAAGCCTTTGCCCCCATTCAGCTATTTAATAATTACTTCACTTTTGTCTATTTATCTATAAATCTAAGTTTTATTTATTATTTTTTACTAATACATTTATTGTTTTATTAAAAGCAAAGTAACCAGATTCAAATCTTTTTTTTTTTTCTTGTATTGTCTTTACTTTTTCCAATGCATTTTTTTTTTTTTTTTGTAAATGTATTATTAAACTGAAAATAGTTATTAATTAATATCAATTACAACAGGATATGATAATGTTTCCACATTATTTAATTTCCTCACTATTTAATACTAATAAAGTACATACTGTCTAATACAGGCCAAACTCACTATATGTCACGTGATGTTTATTGGCTTATATACTGTCTACTTGTAGTGATTTCTGAAATTAAAATATTACTTCTTAAAGTATTTAGATAAAGATATTTCAAGTTTATTCTTTTATTAATAAAATTTAGAAAAATACATATTCCATTTAAATTTTTAAATAATAAATTGTAGATTTATGCTTTATGCTTGTCCAAATTATAATATTAAATAGTACTGTTATAAGTGTGATAACACTATTTAATTTTTAATAAATTTGCTACCACAATTAATGTTATTAATTTGCTTCCAAAAACCTATTACCTCTTCTTAATATTTAGGAAGTCTCTACTTTAGCACCATCTATTATAATTAAGCCAATAAATATCACATGATCACCATTTCTTATGCTTGCTTATAACTTATTAAAACAGGCAAAACTCTCCATGCCAGAGTAATGAATGGATGCCAGAAGGCTTATGCATAAAATCCCATCTAGTGCCTATTCATTCAATATCCCCAGACTAGTTTCTGGCTTGTAGTCTTTGTCAGTGAGGAGCCTTGACTTCAAGAGTACTGCACCTAGATCTTAGGATCTAATGCAACCCTCCAGCAGCCACTTTTATCTCTACTTAATTACAAAACTATGAGTCTTAAATTAAAAACACAATATTTTCAATTCAAGCTCAGTAGCTTATATAGCCATATAGGTGTGAATTCAGTTCAGTACCTATACATTTTGGTGCCTTTGGTTTTTTTAAAACCATAACCACCACTATCCTATTAGGCAGGATTGGTTTCAAGGCAATAAACAGCACATGATCACCATTTCTTATGCTTATTTTTAACTTATTAAAACAGGCAAAACTCTTCATACAGTATTGCCACTCAGTGCAAGACAGAGTAATAGTTTTATAGTTAAGTAGAGATAAAAGGTGGCTGCTGGAGGGTTGCATTAGATCCTGAGATCTAGGTGCAGTGCTCTCGGATCCAAGGCTCTTCACTGATGAAGGCTACAAGCCAGAAACTAGTCTGGGGATATTGGATGAGTAGACACTAGTTGGAGACTTTATACACCTTCTGGCTGGTTTGCACTGAGTGGCAATACTGTATAGAGAGTTTTGCCTGTTTTAATAACAGTTATAAGCAAGCACAAGAAATGGTGATCATGTGATGTTTACTGGCTTAAAACCAATTCTGCCTAATAGAATAGTGGTGGCTATGGTTATTAAAGAACCAAAGACACCAAAATATATAGGTACTGAACTTAGTTCAGATCTATATGACTATATAAGCTACTGAGCTTGGATTGAAAATATTAATGTGTTTTCAATTTAAGACTCAAAGTTTTGTAGTTGATATAAAAGGTGGCTGCTGGAGAGTTGCATTAGATCCCAAGATCTAGGTGCAATGCTCCCAAATCCAAGGCTCCTCACTGATGAAGGCCACAAGCCAGAAACTAGTCTGGGGATATTGGATGAGTAGGCATGATTTTATGCACAAGCCTTCTGGTATCCATTGATTACTCTGGCTTGCACTGAGGGGCAATACTGTATGGAGAGTTTTGCCCATTTTAATCTATCATAAATTGTAACCAATTGATACTAGACAGAAATATAATTTAATGCTTATCTTCAAGTCAGTTTCTAGCTTTTGACTTTATGAATAGGGATTTAGAATTCACTGAAACCAATGCAATTATGCATCTGATATATATCTTTGAACATTTTACTATCAAACCAGTAGCCTGAAATTCAAAAAACTCTATGGTTTGAACTCATTATTAATCAAAAGGGGCCCTATTATTGTTTTATAATACTTCAATAGACTGAAAGAATCAATGATGTTGTGTGGGTGGATGTATTTCCTGTTGAAGACAAATTTGGTAGTGTTAAGCTCAAGACTGATATTTTTATCATTACGAGATTTTAGAGAACTCTTATTAGCAAAATTTATTCTAATAGCTTCCATGGATATTTTTTGTACTACGAAAGGTATTTATAATGCTTCTTGCATGATATTTTGTTATCATATTCATTTTAAGTTATAAAATTATAATCTATTAATTAAAGGTTATTTATTTTTCTATTAACTTCAAAACTCAGATAGTAATGACCACTTGAATCTCAATTTAAAACACTGAAAACTCTTTATCATTTATATAAATATATTTTATTAGTATTCTATTATTCTGAAATACATTTACCTAACTAAATAAAAAAAAAATGACATTTTTAGAGTTAGAATCTGGGTAAAATCTTGCATTAATGTAAATAATGTTTGATTCTTAATGAAAAAACTCCTAATTAATCAAAACAAAGTGTGAATGATTAGTAATGAATTCTTTAGTGCATGATTCAACTGGATTGTTAATGAGCCTGTAGACAAAATAAAATTATTTTCAGATATTGATAGCTACTGTATTTTATATATATATAAGTGGTCTGTTTAAAAGCAATAAGAAGATAAATCAGATTTATAAATATTACCAAATTCACCATTTACAATCTTCTGTTTTGACTATCCTGTAGTGCAGGAAGGTTAATGCATAAATCCTATCTAGTGCCTACTCATCCACTGATGAAAGCTACAAGCTCGAAACTAGTCTGGGGGTATTGGATGAGTAGACACTAGATAGGGATTTTATGCACTAATATTCATGCATCCATTGATTATTCTGGATTGCACTGAGTGGGGATACTGCATGGAGAGTTTTGCCTCTGTGAAGAATGTTAACATACATATATAAATCCAATTTATTTATTCTACTTTGAATACTTTTTACCAAAAAACTTTTTATTGTACATACAAGTATACACAACCCTACATTTCAACTTTCCTGAAGTCTTCTTCAGAGCTATTATATAATATAACAAAATAAAAAACGATAAATAATTCCATTAAAAACATAAACAATAAAATTCATAAAATTAATATAAAAAATTGTAAAATATAACAAAACATAATAAAACTAAAATAAATATAATCAAACTCAACTATTTTATTTTATTAATTATATCATAGCTCTGAAGAAGACTGCAGGACAGTCAAAATGTAAGAGTGTGTATACAAATATGAACAATAAAAAGTTTTTTGCTAAAAAATGTTCAAAGTAGAGTGGATAAATTGCATTTATATAAGATATTACAGCAAAATAAAAAAAGTGGTAAATTTGATAACATATATATATTGTCTTATTAAAATGTTATAGCTAATTTTTTAAATAGAATCTATGCCTTTCAAATATTAGAATTCAATAATTAATACAGTTAGTGAGGTTTTTTTCTAATAATTAATTCTACAAAATTATTTTGTGTATCTTATTTAATAAGCAACTTAACCAGCTTTCTCAGAACAAAAAGTTTGAATACATAATTGTCTGGATTGGGTTTAATATATTTGAATAAGAGATTCATAATATAATGGTACATCTAACTGCCATGCTAATGAAATAGAGTTTGAGCTAGATAAATCTTGAAAAAAAAGTCTTAATCAGGCTTAGAATTTTGATTTTGAATAGCTGATCTATAGTCAAGCCAACTAGACATTTTTACATTAGTATTAAAATAAATATCTACCTATTATTAGATAAAGGCTAAAGATTAAAGTTTATTTTAGGTTATTGTTACTGTACTGAATGTGACCTGAAATAGACATTTGGTATAAATTAATTTTCTCTATGAGGTCATATAAAATATGCCAAATTACTCTCACCAACAGACTAAATTGTTGTACTATGCATGAATAGAGAAGAGTTTGTTTGCTGATGTTTTCTTTCTTTCTGAAGTCATAATAATGTCGTGAGTGAAACCATCACCTACCTGAAACTTTGAACCCTGAACTACCTACAAGCTGCAAGAAGAGTGTACAATGCATCCCTCCCAGGACAAACCCATGCATGGTAAACTACCCAATACTATACATGAACAATTAAACTTATCGATAAGAAACTTTGTTGCATAAATTAGAAGTGATCACTTTCTTGAACTACAATGATACCCGTGTCTGTGTTGAATTGGACTACTAAAAATCTAAATCTTAAGAGCAGTAATTTTTAATAATCATTTAATTTTGATTTTATATGTTTATTGTCTTAGTAATATTATAAATATTTTAATTATGAATTAATAAACCTGAATATAACTTACATTGCTATCTATTTGTTACTTATTAATAGGATAAAATTGTTTAAATTCAACCATTATTACTTTACTGAAAAAATTGTTGATTAACTAATACAATCCTCTGGGTGTAGTTGATAATAGTAACTAATAAAGATAGGAGGGGGGTGAGCCAGTGAATTCGTGGATAGAATTCTGGCATCTTTCAAATAAATTAAAAGCCGGTTCTCTTTTCACTATTATTCAAATTTAGTTAGTTAAGTGCTGTTGTTGTGATCAGGAAAAATAATAATGTTTGATAAAATTACCTGACACATTTTAATTAGGGAATTAGCAAATCAAATGTAATTTGGTGACCAAATATGAAACATATAAAGTATATAAATCCTAAGATATACCACTGGATGCTGCTATATATATATTCTATATGTCATTGATATTATTTTTTACATGTTTCACTAATCTGCTTTTCCTTAGATTTGGACTATCATGGGGTTTGTTCATAGCTAAAAACTCATAATTGATCCATATTACTCAAATACATAACGGTTCAAATTCAAAGAAAACAAAATCAATAAAAAACATATACTTTTTAATATATATATATATTATTGCACACCAAGATATTTAAATCTTAACAAATTTTATTAAAATGAAACAACATCACTTGAAACTTCTAAATGATTGCACTATTGGGAAAGTGCCTAAATTTTTTTTTTTAACTATTTTATTATAACAAAACAATTGTTTGATTTTTTTTTTCATTTATTAACATCACCTATAATTAAGCAAAAGAAAATGCAAGGCCAGATAATGGTTTCTAAAAATTTATCAAATGAAAATTTAAAATTTCTTCGTTTAAGTAAATGCAATGTAAACCCTTAATCCCTTTATATCAAACTGAATAGCATGCATATAATAATGTATATTATGGACAATACAATTAAGTTATTATACTGAAATAATGAGTATATAAAAAATTAAATCATGGTGTAATGTAAATATTCCATTATTGAACGTATATTTGAGAAGATAACTTTAAAAAGTTACGCATGAGAGATTCATAATTAAACTAAAAGTAATAAACAAGAACTATTTTTTAAAAACTAATTAACATGCTGGTTAGAATCAACCTAATTACTGTTTATTGTTATTTACCACAAGGAAAATTTCTAGAAGTTATTTTGTAGCTGCCAAAGTCAGGAAAGTTAATATATAAATAAAAAGGTACAAGTGTAAATATTTATAATTTTTAAAATGTTCTATTGTTTCTGTGCCTTAAACAAAATTTTATAGAATTTATTTATTTCATAGGGCTGGGATCCTGAAATTTATCTTGCACAAAGGCTCCTCTTATCCACGCAGCAGTCCTGGGTGTAGTCAAATCACATTATATTTCTGCAACTTATTTGAATGTAAATAACAAATTATATTTTATTATTTAAAAAATGAATATTCCATTATTTTAAAAAATAAATTTATGGATTGAGAAATCAAGATTTAAGATTGGGTGAATAAAAAATCAATTTTATTTTTTCCTAAAATGATGTTAAAACTATACAAATAAAACATAACTGATAATATATTTGCTTAATAATTGTATAAAATAGAAAAAAAATGTAGTCAAACAAATTTTAATATTTTAATATTTTGCTTATCCATTTTGTTTTGTTCATTTCTTTTCTAATTTACGTAATTTTATTTAGTTCAAATTTTGATGCACTAGATAGCTTTCCTAGTCTGACCAAAAAATAACAACAAACAATTGTGTGCATGGGTAATAAAAATGAGAATAAAAATAGGAAGCAAACGTTTGTAACTAACCTTCCTGATCATCAATTTCCTTATCTTTGATCTCAAGATCAAATGCACTAGAGTCTGAACTCAGTCGCTTCTTCATCATGGCAAATGCTTGGTTCACTTTATCCATTACCTTGAAAATAAAATAAAAGTCAGATTTTTAGACTTTGATATAAATCAGTAATAAAATTAAAATCTATAGATCAAGAAAATTTTAATTTTGTATTTCTTAAAGCTACAAAGTAGTTTTATAATTAAACATGTCATCTGACACTTTTTGCTTACTATAATAATAACATCTTCATTTAGTACCTCCATTAAAAGCTGCAATTCATTTTAATTTTTTTACATCAGACTCATCTAGTATACATTTGAATAATCAATAGACATATGGTAGTGTTATTTTCAAATCTCCAGACTAGTTTTTAAGCTACTGGACATTTTCAATAAAGAGCAGGATTACAATCATAAAGCTATTGGTTATTTTTAATATTTTCAATATCCAAGAATGAAAAACCTGAAGATTTGAACTCAACACAGATTGTTTTTATAATTGTATAGGTTTGATATTAGTAACTAATATTTAATGTTTGCAGTTTATGCCAAGTGTAAGTACTTTTGACAATTTGAAGGAATAGTTTCTATGAAGCAATATATTACATGGTTTTCTCTGCTTACTATTTACATCTGCACAAAGAACAGGAAATTGCTTTACTATATTTACTCCAGAGAAATCTATTTTATACTTATTTAGATGGAATAATTTCATGGTATATTATTTAGTGGATTTTTCTGATGAAGTTTGTATACATCGGGGAAAACTTTGAAAATTTTTCAACTCTAGGAAATTTTTGACTTTTCTAAACTATTCTTAATTCTCAATGAAACAAAGATGAAGAACTGATAAAAATCTCATCACCCAGTAGTTAGTAAGTCTGGAAAATAATCCCTTTTTTTTTGACTACTTCTTTTTGGAAAATTATTTTGAATGATTTGTGTATGCAATGAAGGGATTGTTTACCTTTACATTATATGACTCAACCATTGAGTTATCTTTTAGTAATTTTATTATGAACTACTAAGATATTAGATGTTATTGCATTAACTATGTTAATACAATATTTACAAAGCATTTCTTATCTCATAATAATCTTACTAGGGAATATTTTACCTCTAACATATGTTTTTCTTTACTCAAAATTTTTTTTTTTTAGTTTTATTTAGATTAATACATTTTTAAATTTTCTTTATGATTTATTATTTAAATGAGTAATGCACTGTAATATTTAATACTATTATTATTACATAAAACTTTCTTAGTAATTCTTTTTAAATATTTTATTAAAAAATAATAATTTCCATTTAATATTTTTAACTTATGAAGCACAAAAATTCTGAAAAACTGGTGCTGATAAAATAATTAGCAACGGTAAAAATTTAAGATTAATACTAAATAAAATTTCTTGGACAAATAAAAATATTGAAGATTGTTTTATTAAATATTCATATTTTTCATGCTGTCTTTATGCGTAATATTTATTTTGCACTTTTTATTTATATAATGTATTTTATTATTGTTGTTTCTTACAGTTTCGATTGTCTGGGTAATTAAATGAATATTTAAACTTTGAAGATAACTTATAGATAGTTATAACCAGAAGAAAACAATCCATAAATAAATTAATGCAAAAAAAAAATATTACATATAAATGCAATTCACAATAATAGAGATAAAAAGTTTTTTTTATTTTTTATTAAATGCTTTTATTGACTGTGCACTAAAAAGAAAATAAATTGTTTAATCAACCATAATTGGCTTTTTTAGATTTAATTTGAAATAAAAGCATGGGAGATCCAGAAATTAATTAAATCAATATCTTGTTATAAAAAATAAGCACTGTCTTAATTAATTTCTGGACCCACCATGCTTTTATTTCAAGTTACATCTAAAAACTCCAATTGTGGTTGAACAAACAATTTTTTTTTTTTAGTGCACAGCCAATAAAAGCATTTAATATATAAAAAAATTATCTCTATTATTTTTAAGTTTTTAGTATTGGCACAGTAAATAAAAATGTAAAACTATATCATATTTTAAATTGACAAAACATTTATAGTCTATATATATAAATCGATGTCTGCATTTCTTCAAATCAATATATGGAAACTTATAATTAAATATTAGTAAACACAGTAATCAAAAATTTTGAAAAGTACAAAAAATATAATTGTCACTTAGGAGTGCTTTTGACTATCCTCGTAGTCTTTGTCAACTAATACTTTGAAAGGTTAATCTTCCCATAATTCCATAATCTTAATGTTTGCTGCCTGCCTATTGATTAAGTCCTGCTTGTATTTATATATATTAGCATAGCTTCCTTTATTTTCCTTTTATTGTTATTTCTTTCAATTTGCAATATTTTTTTTACATTATTATAATTGAAATTAATACCACATATACATGATTTATTATGGTCATAAAAACAAAAGCTAATAAATCATGTATGTGTGGTTTTAATTTCAATTATAATAATGTAAAAAAAATATTGCAAATTGAAAGAAATAACAATAAATGGGAAATAAAGGAAGCTATGCTAATATATATAAATACAAGCAGGACTTAATCAATAGGCAGGCAGCAAACATTAAGATTATGAAAATATGGGAAGATTAACCTTTCAAAGTATTAGTTGACGAAGACTACGAGGATAGTCAAAAGCACTCCTAAGTGACAATTATATTTTTTGTACTTTTCAAAATTTTTGATTACTGTGTTTACTAATATTTAATTATAAGTTTCCATATGTATATATTGTAACCATAGCTTGGTTCAAATATGGTTACTAAAGGAAGTAAAAGGCACTAATGTTTACAAAAGTGTTTATTGCGTTTGTTAATATGGGTTGAATTAATAGATGTGGGAAAATTTATAGATATACATTCGAACCATTATAAAAGAGTGTGAGTGAAATGCATTAACCATTTCAAGGCATGAATGTATACACATAATTTATTACACATGTTGTTGTGATGTTGCATAGAATTAGTTACTAACAGATAGATTTGTATGTGAAGATGAAGAGGAGCGGTTATGCACAGAGTTGTATTTTATATTTTATTTTATATATTTTGTTGTTTATTACCATAAGTTATAGTTATTGAAATAATATCATTAGTAGTGCATGTTTCTTAATGAAAGCAAGTTAAAAAATAAGGCTGGAGAGAGTAATAAAAGGATGTTGCCAGTTGTGCAACAGGGTGATTTTTATTAATGACACTTGTCATCAGAATTCCAAGAACTGGCCATTTAGTATTTTGGGACAATGGAAACCTGATCATGCTAAAAGCATTCCTGAGGTAAAGGTCATCAGTGTATGGATAGACAAAAAAGGGTGAGGTGAAAGAGAGATAAAAGAAAAGAATTATATATATATATTTTAATTTTAGAGTGATTCAGAAAAGTGACAGTTATAAAAAAGAAGCGTGAAAAATAAATTTTAATATGGATTGAAATGCTGGGGTAAAAGAATCATGTGGATTTGTTAAACCAGCCCAGTGTACAGCTGTTTTGTGACCTGCCTGCCACAACAACCTTTATCTATGGAGATTTTAGCCATCTATTTCAAGCAAGTGAGGTAATTGCAGAACTTCAAACAACAAAAACTTCCATGCACCTAACACCTCTAGGATGGCTTATCATATGTGTAAAATGTTATAAAATTTTTCATCTTTCAGACTGACAACTCTCACTAGGACAATCATCCACCTTAAACACATAAATGTTCACCCTTAAAGGAGGTAATTATGACTTTTCTCTCTATATATTAGTTGAACATATAATAATTTAATAATAAATTAAGAAACATGCACTTTGTTCCTACTTAAAGAAAGGAATTATAGAAAATAGATTAAATCATTTAATAACTATAACCCTGACATATAGTTGCACTCTTTCATGAATGTGTATACTGATATTATATATATCAGAATGACTGAGTCATATGATTGAGATATTAGTGTATACATGTATTAATAAATATAAGAATTTTAAGCTATAACTTGTGTATTTATTTGAATTACAAGATTCTTATAATTTCTGGGTTATCATTTATAAAAGCTTGCTGATATTCATGGTCATATATCTCTTTAAAAAAAAGATTCTTAGGGCAGATAGGAAAATTATAAGAGTGCATAAATTACGTTTCTTTATAAGATAACCTAGGCTTTATTCTCCCAATAGACATTGTCTCCCAGACCTTGAGACTGAGCTTAGTCTGGATAAGGCACCCGATAAGGTTCACTGGAACTTTTTTGTTTTGTTTTTGAGGGGTATAATTCTTATTAATTGATAAGATTGGCACTTGAGGTCAGACATGTCCAATACTCATAAATATACCTATTTGAAGCACAGGTTAATAACCTGTTCCTACTTGGATTATTAGAATAGGATCAGGGGTAGACTGTTAAAATATATATATATATATATCACTAGATACTTCTGATATAAGTTAAAATGTATATCTCTTATGTATATATAATATTTAATAATATATGTATTTAATAATATATGTATATATAAATAACTAAAAATATAAAATATTATTTTAAATGAAAAGTGTTTTACATTTTGCCAATTTTTTTTTATGTGTCAAAGCATTGGCCAGGAAGCAAACCCTGGACAACTGCTTGTAAGGCACCTGTGATAATCACTTGGCCACCAACAAAACTATATCATAAACAACTTTCTTATCATTTAAATAAAGTTTGCAATCACAACAAATAAAACTGATAACAAGCATTATTTAAAATATCCCCCTGCATCCACTCTTTCTATCTAAAAAACTAAGTGATAAAAAATACTTATACCTCTCTCTCTCTCTCAAGAATTATTTAAAACAAATGAAAGATCTAAGAATAGTTTTTAACTGTGATATATGAAATTATTGAAATTTTTTAATATTTTCCCATCTTTTGTTCCATATCTAAGAAACTAGATGACCTATTGTAAAGATGAGTGTTCTGAATGGATTAGCCTGATATTACTTAATTATATACTAGATTTCAATTAATTCTATTCAATTTAAATATATTAAACTTCAATTTTAAAATTTCATTCTAACTTGAAAATATCAAAAGTTAACAAATAAACAAACAAACAAACAAATTTTTCAATTTCAATAAAAGCATTTAAAAGCAGAATAATTAATAGAATACCATAGTAGAATAGAAAAGCTTATGATTGACATGTTTGTGTTGTACTGATATTATCATTCTTATACAGCTAATTAAAGAAAGATTTCAACTCTGAAGAAAACTGCTAGATTACAAAATTGTAAAAAACAATAATAATAAAGCTATTGTACAAATTTAAATATGCATATATATATATTAAACTGAAAATTTATAAAAATAATTAAATATTCTTTATGTAAATGGAATGTCACCTACAATGAAATATTTATATATAAATAAAAATAATGGAGAAAAGTCTAAAAAAAAATCAAGTCAGTATAATTCTTAAGAATAAAAATAATAAATATAAAAAGATGAGATATTGGTACATTATATATTTCAAACAAGAAATATTTTAGACATGATGTGAAAAGAAAATGAAAATTAGCAAATAAAGTTATCTGAAAAATTAAATTTTATTAGTCACTCTAATAAAACAAAAATGTTCAAGAGTTTTCCAATATTTAATATTACACACTCCAGAGAATATTATGTAAATATAATACCAATTTTACAATAATAATATGCAACTAGTATATTATTGTAATTTACAAGTTCATTTTTAATGTATTAAACTGTACATATTGTCTAAATTGTTCAAAATAAAGGTAATTAAATGATAAACTTATAATAGTATTTAAGATTGTAGTAATTATAGATTTGTAATATACAAATTATAGTTTAAAATTATAAACTAATAAATTAATAATGCATGTATTATAATGATATCACATTAGATGTGATCATAAATTGAACTATTTCCATAATCTATAATTAAATGTTGAATGTCTACAAAATTTTAAACTTTATTTAAACTTTTCAAATACAAACAACTTGTTAATAATAACGTACAAATAGACAAGACAGGTTAGTTTACACAACATTTTGAGTAGTATTATTCTCCACTCTTCTTCAGGTGTTTCTGATCTGATCAGTGACAATATTAGCATAAAATTCAAACTTACACCTTTAGATTCTTGAATATCAAATTTTAAGACAATGCTCCAACCAACTGAATTATTCTGTTAAAGACAATAGTTGGTAGAAATTTTGTATACTTATCTATGTGGGTTGGTTCAAATTTTTCTGATCCCTCCAATTCTATATATATTAATACTTCTTTCTAAATTGGAAATGCTGAAAAACAAAAACTGTATCTGCGAAATACCATGTAAATGTGGAAGTATATCGATAAGACCTCTTGCCCTGTTGAACAGTGATTGAAAGAATGCAAACTAATGGTTAAAAGAGAAAAACCAGATGGATCTACAGTAGCAGTCCATGTATGTACATATGTTCAATTGGGAAAATATAAAAATATTGGATAGAGAGGAAAAGGTGCAAAGAAAACTCAATGACAAAATAACCCTACAGTGTGGCAATACATAATGTCTGGAAGCCGCTAATTAACCTTGCTCTTAGAAAAAAGTATTAATATAAAAAAAGAATTAGAGGATCAGAAAGATTTGAACTCAACTCTTATAGATAAGTATATGAAATTTCTACTTATTGCTGCCTTTGATAAAATATCTCAATTGGTTAGAGCTTTGCCTTAAAATTTGATATTCAAAAATCTAAGATGTAACATTTGAAAAAAAGTGGAGAATAATATTACTCAAAAAACATTGTGTAATTATTAACCTGTGTTATCCATTTGTGTTATTACTAACAAGCTGTTTGTATTTGAAAAGTCTAAATAAAGTTTAAAATTGTTTAAACGTCAACATTTATTAATAGATTATAGAAATAGTCCAACATATTATCTCAAATAATGTATGTAATCCTAAACAACTTTAGTTGGCAAATTGATTTAAATGCTTTATTAAGGCAAATCAAATGAGTCACCCTATTAGAGATGCTGAAAATCATTCTAAATACAATTGAATTACTTAGTTAATGTATTTATATAAATAATATTTATTGTGTTCAATTATTAATAAACTTGTAATTCATGGCCAAGACGATCGTAATACATTATGAAAAACCATTCCTTTGGATTTGTGAAAGCTTACGAATAATGCATGAAAAGTGATTAAAAATAGCAATTTTCATGGGTAAGAAAGAACAGGAGAAGCTAAAATATATATTTTTTTAAATTTGCATTTTAACATATACGTATTGTAATTAGTAAAAATAATAAATACTTCTGTATATAAATTTTAAAAATATAAATCATTTGTGAGGTATGTATTTTATAAATAATAATAAATTTTCTTTTTAAAATATAATTTAAAAAAAAACATTCATTTTAGATCGTATTAAATCACAATTGCTAATTTATTTTTTTTTTACTGAAGACTGATATCTTAAACAAATTTTTAACTCTTTCGTGAAAATAAAATAAAGAAAAAAAAGAGACAAATACTTTAAGTTTTATTTACTAACAAATTCTTTATTTTACATTGTTTTTCAAAAATAAATTATTATTTTTTTAAAAAAGTGAAATTCGGAAGCAAACTTTCTTAGTAATAATTTTTTTATTTATTTATTGTAAGAATATAAAAGAATTCTTTTATCAATATAAAAATGCTTGAGAAATTTCAAGTATTATCATTTCATTGCATGTTAAAGACTCTTTGAATTTATATTTTTATATACATGTGAGAATATATATAAAAATCAATTGCTGCAGTTTTATTGTGCTGTCCACTTTACTTATTAACACTATTTCCACAAGAATTTGACCCCTGTTACTTTGAATTTTAGAATTTTGATCTTTTTCCAGAACCAATTAATTATAAATAATGAGTATTTTATATATAGATAGATCGTTGTTTGTTAAATTATTGGCTAGAATATGGTTGTTGAAACAACAGCAGTTTTCTACGTGCCACCTATAGAAAAGTTGAGCAATCAGTGATTACCTTTTTACAGATGACAACTAGAGTGGAAAAATATGGGTGATTTAGTCTGCAAGTTACGTAAGGAAGGCATAGAAAATATTAGGCAAATGTTAATTGAATGTAAATGACTACAAACAGAAAGGGTGCAAGTAATGAAGTTGTGGGAGAATAAATATAAACAAAGTTATGGTTTTTATGCTGGGTTTGGGAAAAGATAAAGGGGATTTAGATATAAAGGCCATAGAGTTGACAAAGATAATGTTGTGGAAATGGAATGGAGCAGGATAGAGAAGAATATGGTGAAAATGGGTCAGAGAATGAAAGGGGAAGGTAAGATAGCAAATAGGTTTCTCTGGGCATAGTGGATGAGAGATTCCTGACTCTGAGAAAGGAGAAGCAACAGTGCATCACATTGATGTTTTATTATACATTATGAATGATAAAAAAAATAAGTGATTTGTTATTTAAATAGTTTGCTATTTATGAAATTCCTCTGGAATACTTTAGCATCAAATAATAGGAGACCATAAATCATTTAGGATTCTTAGTTATCATTTTTATATTTAAATATTAAACATAAATTACTACAATCTATATGAATATAATTTTGTTTTTTTGTGTGTGCATAGATATTATAGACTGTTATAATTATATATTATTTTAGTTCTCAGTATTATTAGTTCTCTGGGCTAGTGTTTTAGTATACTTCTGACTGAATTAATAAAACTCAGAGAACAACTCTTATTAGTATTGTGATATTCAAATTTTTTAATTTTATTTGATTGATATATTTTTATTATAGCAATATATTATACATCTGAGTGTATATACTATAATAAATATGTAATTCATTATCTAAATACTAACAGTTCATCAGAAAATGAAGCTAGTTTTTAAGTAGAGACATTGAGTTTACCTGTGTTAGTTGCATGTTTGGCTACAGGAACATTTTTGTCCCATCTAAAATAAACTAAAGAATGATGCTATCTTTATAGAATAATCTTTCCAAAACAATCTAAGTTCTTAAATATATGAAAACTTCTAATTTATTAATGAAAATCCTCTCCAATAAAAAAATTTGTAAACTGATAATCATAGTAATTATAAAATTGTGCAGATTGGCTTCCCTCAGAATTCAGCTTTCTTATCTATTTTATTGAATATATTTATCAATGATATATTGTAAAGTAAATACTTTAATAAGAGCTTATTTAGTATTAGTTGTTTAAGAAAAAGTGTTCACATTAAACTTCTTAACATACAATAAAATGTTATCTTGAAAAATATTACTGGCACATTTGTGTCTATTCCCTTGAAGTGGCTGTTCATTCTCTCATACATTTCTCCACCAGATATCAGAAGCCAAACAACTTCATTTAAAATGTATTAAAAGCTATTAAGCAGATCAGATTTATCATCTAAAACATGACTCAAATCAAGATCTCCTTTCTACATGTTCAATTAGGATTTTTCAAACAACCAAATTATGTAAAAAATGGGCTTTTTGTAAGATACTAGACATATTTTTCAGATTCAAGAATAAAATCAACTGGATTGGATCTATCAAGAGATTTCTAGATTCAGAACAACTCATAGTTTGTGTTTTTATCTTAATTTAGAAGTTGAATTTAAAAGGCGCTCAATTATGTTGTTATGGTGCACATAAATCACAACTCTATTTATGCAATGACAAAATTGATAAGCCATTAATGAAATTATCTCCTGATTGAACACTTTCTATATTCCTCTATAATATTTGTGAATATTTAATTATCTAAAAAATGCATTCGCTATATATGTATATGGTAAAAAATTTAAACAGATTTTCCATGTATTTTTTCATTTAGAGCTCAAACAAAGCATAACTGATCAAGCAACCAATTAAAAACTGGATAGTAAAATACTATTACTTTATCTAGCAATATTAGTCTGATAAATATTTCTGGATTACTATCCAGTTTTTAATTGGTTATTTGTTTAGTTATGCCTTGGTTGAGCTTTAAATGAAAAGTAAATTAAAAAGGACATGGAAAATCTGTTTAAACTTTCATAATTTACATTTATAAAGTACATGAAATTTTTCTATTACATATATGTGTGTATGTCAATGATGTGTATGTAGTTTAGTACTAATAATAAATCCTATGGTACAGCGGTTAGCATTTTCACCTGAAATGATCAATACCTGAGATTTGAATCCAAATGAAACTTGAAAAAATTAGTTGTTGTTTTTTTTTTAATTAATTAAGCTGAATGTTAATATAAGATTTGCATTTCTTTTTATTATGCAGGATTTTTTTTTTTTTTAGAAAAAAATAAAATAAAACCAAATCTTATCTAATATGATCATCATTATTCTTAACACAAAAATATATGTTTTATCCAATAATAAAAACATGTTTAATAACAATATGAATAATATATATAAAAAAGATATTTGTAATAAATGTTTTTATTTATTGTTGACTAAAAAGCCTAAAAATAATTGTTTATTCAACCACAATTGGGATTTTTATATTTAACATGAAATAAAAATATAAGAGATCTTGAAAATAATTAATTCAATCCCAGGAATTGAATTAATTTTTGCATCCCTACATGCTTTTTGAATTAATTAATTTCTCTATTTGTCCTCCCCCCCCCTCCATTTTTTTATTTAAGTTAAATATAAAAATCCCAATAGTGGTTGAATAAACAATTGTTTTAAAGCATTTATCATAAATATTTATATATATTATTTTTAAGTTTTTAGCATTCTGATATATTTTGCAATTATTCCAAATGTCAGCTTAGAATTGAAAGTAAAACCACATTTATTAAAAACTGTTTACAATATAGTTTTATTTATTTGAAAAGCATTTAAAAAAAAACAACTTTTACAATCAAAAGAAAAACAATTGTACTTTTTTAATCAAGAGAAATGGAGATATGTTTATATTTCAATTTTAGAAAATCACTAAAAATACTTATTAGTAAAAGCTTTTTTAAAAATATATCTATACCATTTTGCATACTTTACTGAAAACTTATTGATCAGATAGCAATATATTTGAAATTTGATATACCAACTTCTCTATAATAAAGAAACTAGGAAACTTACTTAAAATATTTTATTATTATATTGTATTGTCAGTGATTTATAACAAAAATGTACAAAATTTGAACACACCCTATTGCATATAAATAGATTAAATCTCAGTTTTAAAATTTTATACAAACAAAGAGATTCTAATTTAAATAAAAGCATTTAAAAATAGCATTGCATATCCAGTAATATGATTAACAGGCAATTAGTGAAAAGATAATGACCAAAATTACTAATTCTTAATAGAATCATCATCATTTAATATTCTTGATCAACTCTACAGATTATCATATGAGAATTTTTTTTTTTTAAATCTTTACGACAAATCTGTTTGTGCTTTTGTGTTATTGGCACAAAAATGGATACAATCTGTTTATCTTGCAATGGCTTTTCTTTGATTTCTTATAAGCAGAATTTTCTTTTTTGCCCA
Source organism: Epiperipatus broadwayi (assembly GCA_028023455.1). Lineage (NCBI taxonomy): Eukaryota > Metazoa > Onychophora > Udeonychophora > Euonychophora > Peripatidae > Epiperipatus > Epiperipatus broadwayi. The sequence goes on from JAQFVV010012464.1 coordinate 3,670,502, forward strand.
GGGTACATTTTGTGTAAAATATGTACATTAATTGTTAGGTGTTTAATTTTTGTATTTAAAAAAATTAGTTGGTGATTCCAGAAGTCATATGGTATATTTGAATACTGAAAATGATGGATTGTTCTTGACCCGATATGATATTTTTGTATGATTTTGGAAATTATTCATTAATTCTTGTCATATAGTATTGCTGACAAATAATATGATAAAATTTAAAAAATAAAAATAAAATAAAAAATCTACATTTGAGATGTGATTAAATAAGTGATAAAATATGCAATAATTATAAGATTTGTTTGAAACATCTGCTTGAATAAAATTAAAATTTTGATAAACAAGATACATGTTTAAAGAAAAAGAAAAGTAATAAATTGGCAGAAAATAAAAATTTTTGAAAAATGAGTCATTGTTAAAACAAAAGATTAAATTTATGTCAAGCATTGGTGGTCGAGAGGTCAGCGACGGCTGCTTTACAAATAGTTGTCCCGGGTTAGCGGGTTCGCTTCCCGGCTGATGCTATGACACTTGAGGAAAAAAAAAGATTAAATTGATATTGATGATAAAAAGACATACAAGAAATAACTGTGATATACAGCAAATATGATATCTGTAATATATAACCAATATGAGAAGGGAAAAAATATTAGATGTAATAAAAACAGTATTACATAATCACCATTCCCTATGCTTACACAAGCTATTAATACAGTAGAGAATTTTCCATATAGTAGTGCCACCTAGTGCAAACCTTTGCAAAAAGATTTGTGCATAGCATAGGTACTAATAAGAATTTTATGCACAAACCTTGCATTCACTGATTACTAAAGTTTGTACTGAATGGCGCTACTCTATAGAGAGTTTGCTACTGTAATAAAAATAATATTTATATTTACTAAAGAGATTTTGAAGAAATATTTAAAGATATGTGAATTTATCTCAGAGTATAGATCACATATATATGTGCAGACACAGTTTTTTATGGGGGAGGATGACTTGAATAACTATAATAAAAAATCAAAGTCTTCTGAAATGGGATTTGGAGGAAAGTGCAAACAATATGTTCATATATTAAATTAATATTTATTAAATAACTTATAAAACAAATATGAATTAAGAAGAGTATTAAAAATAATTGGAATAAATACAAATAATGAAATTTGAAAGAATGAGATGATCAGAGGTAATGTAAGAGTCCTGTTTTTTAGAAAATAATCATTTATATATATTACAGTAAATATACTGATTAACAATTAAATTATTAACCAAAATTAAATTTTAAAAAATTATTACCAATGATTTACCTGCTAAGGCAGACTTTTCAAGTGCAAATTAAGGCAATACGAAAAAGTATTATATTAACTTTCTTTTACAATTCCAATTCACATTCCAGTTACATTTAATAGCAAGGAATTTTTAAACAAATTAATAGCTTCAGGGTCAATAATATTTATTAAAAGATAATTTTTCTCTTTTTTTCCTTTCTTCTCAAATATAAGTTTATGGTCTATATTTCTTTTATAAATATATAATTCTGAACTGTTTATTCTTTATACTATTTTTATAAACTTTCACTCTTTCCTATAAATTCAAATTACTTTGATCATATAATTTCTTACAAAAGCAAAGAATAATAGAAACAATTTCAGAAATAATATTCATATCACTTATTAATATAGAAACTAGGATATTTATTTTTTATCCGATTTTTATGAACTTTTATTCTTTTCTTTAATCTTAAATTACTTTGAACAAGGAATAATAGAAACTACTCTAGAAATGGTATTCATATTAATTAATAATATAAAATAATTAAGAGGAATGCCATTCAAGAATTTGTTTTTATTGTTCCTTGCTTTTGTAAGCTATTTATATTCTTATAACACTTCATAATTAATAATCTTTATTTATGAGCTCATTAAAATTATTACCTAAAACTGTAAGCTACTTTGATTAATACTTCAAGAAGATCAACTAATATAAAGTTACATCCCTTCAATATCAGTCATGTATTTATTTATACAATAATAATAAGATTGCAAAATAGTCTAAATGTCAGTTTATATATAAAAGTTTGCAATAAAGTGTTTATGGAAATGTATATTATTGTATTTATTGGACCATTTTTTGTCTAATTAAGAAATTAGTGTTGATATAAGAAAACAAGCATTATTTATATATTTGTTAAAATTATAATATAATAATATTTGTAAAATATTATGATTGTTTGAACATAGGAGTTAAGTCAAAGCATTGACCAGGAAGCGAACCCAGGCCTGCTGCTTGGAAGATAGCTATGCTAACCACAAGGCCACCGTCGCTTGATATAGGAGTTAGGTTCTCCATAAAATCTCACATTATACTAATAACCATTACATATTTATGAGTGTTTTAAAATTATTAGAAATACTTTTATAATTATATTTGTAAATGTTTCAAGTTATTAATCATTTCAATGGTTATTAAAACCATAAATTAATAGTTGTATTTATCAATAATTTGATATTTTATTATCATAGTTGTTTGCATAGATTAAAGTGTCATATCATTACTCGGAAGTTTCTTTTTTAAAAAATTATATTTCACAGTTGAGAATTTATCCTGAATTCGTCACTCTAACCATTATGCTAAAACTGCATTTAAGATAATAATTTAATTATATTTTCTTTCTTATATAAATAATTTTACACATTTATTTATTTTAAATATCAGCATTTTAAAATGTTATGTGGCCCCAAACCTAATAATATATGCTTCAAACTTCTTAAATGCATAATTTTCTATTGGTTTTAGCACAAAGATTAGAAACTGTTCATACCTAAACTAATCATCAGTAGCTCTGTTTTTGTGGAAATTTCTATTAAATAATCCAATAGGACATCTTTCATACAGATCTTTAATATGTAGATGCATTTATAACTTACATATAAGAGACAAAAAAAGATATCAGCATTGCTTTGGGATAAATGATCCTATTTACAAATGTTCAAGAAATAAATGATGAATACATGATTGCTTTAACAATTAAAATTAAGGTAGTCATTTTCCCCTAAAATTTGTTTTACCATCACAAAGTGTAATAGTAAACTAAGGATTTTGCAGAATAAAAAGACATTGGCCCATTTCTGGTTCTAAGATTAAATTTGAAGATACCAAATGTAAAAAAATAAACAAATAGTTATAACTTTGAATCCTAAGAAGAAAATGTAAACATAAAAACTTTTTTATTAAAACTTGCTAATCTTTTTTATTTGTATTATTTCAAATCTTTAAAAAGATCTCTTAACACACTTGAAGTCAGTATTCTTATGCACTTTTATTTCATTACAATTTTGATTGATCTACAGTTTTTATCTGAACCATAAATAAAATTTTGCTATTGATAATAAAAAAAAAACATTTAAATTTATGATTGCAATTATTGTCAAATTATTTAAAAGTCAAGTATTGTATATAAAAAGTAAAATTTTTAATCTTTTTAATGTGATTCTTATAAACATCCCATTATATTGTGATCAATTTATACATTATCCATGTCCAAAATGCAATTGACATTTGATTCAGTAATCTCCATTTGATTTTTACAATTTCAATTGTTTAATGGTTAATTTAACAATTGTTCCTAGATATTACAAATAATCAGGGTAAAAAGAGAAATAGCTCTAATCAGGAGAAATACACCCTTCTATGCTTGCACAATGTAAGTTGATTTTGACAATTACTTTATTTTAATACTGGCAAAAATTAATTATAATTTTTACTTTAAGTTTATATTAATTATTAAATATTTAGTTTTTAATAAGTCTATTTTATTTATATATATAAATTTTTGCTGAAAACTTACAATATCATTTGGGAATTGTTTTGCATCAATATCATTATAGTTATCTTTTTATTTGTAAAATTAATTTATTTTATTTACAATATTATATTAACCTTCATTATTTATACATTTTTAATAAAAAAATTTCTTAAAAATAAGTTTTTTTTTCATTAAATTTATTTTAAACTGAGATCAGGCATGAAATCTTTTGTGTTGACAATCTGATATTTTTTTTATTTCTAATAACACTTTAATTATTTTTATACATATTCTTAACAAAATTTTCTTTAAAAAAAAAAAAACACCCCTTAAATCAACCGAATCCAGTTTATATAAAAAAATGAATAGAGAGAATACTTAGTATGTTTTAGATAAAATTTATGGAAAAAGTTAATAAATTTTACTATATTTATTATAATTATATTTGTAGCACAGATGAAACTATAAGTAAATAAAAAAAAGGTACTTATGTATTTTTCCATTGACCACAAAAGTTGCCATAATATTATAATTATATTATCTATAATTTAATAAAAAGTTGAATTTTAAATGTTCATTATACAATACGTTTCAAATTTTATCTACTTGTCATGTTAAGTCTAATATCATACACATATATAATTATATGTGGGAGTGAATGTGAAATACATGAAATGTTCCAAGATTTCTATATGTTATTTTAAAATGTGGGAGAATGTGCTTTCATATTAAAAACAAGATATTTATAAATGATAAACAACAATTTGAATTTAATAAATTATAACTTTCATAGTTAATGGGGAAATACATGAGTACCATCCAAAAAAATTTATAAATGCTTTGAATTTAAGTAAGTAAAGTGTGCTTTTTAAAAAATTTAAAGAAAAGATCTTGTAAACTGTAACTAAATGCATGATTTTTTTCTAAATTTAGTCCAATATAAAATGAAGAGTATATTATAAAAGAAATTGAAAATATATAATTCACTTCAAAGCATATTACTATAGCCCATAATCTTTCTCTTCTAAAATATTAATAAAATCTATTTCATAACGTAATTATTTATAAAAATTCAATGAATAAATTTCTATAATTATGTTCATATTTTAATCATGTTGTATTTGTTATGATGCAGCATCTGATTGTTTGTATACTTTATTTATAGTCTGATTGATTTTCATGTAACATTTAGAAAACATTTTGTAAAAAAAATATTTCTTAGATTCTATATGGTTTAAGGCAGTGGTCAAATGGCAGATGACTGGAAATCCAGCTTCATGAATCATGATTCACTTCTACTGCTCAAATTTCATATAAAACTTCTAAGAAATAAAGAATTCAATTATTCATTTTATATCACATTAAAATTCATTAATATTTTTTAGTTATTCTTATATCTTGAAGTCATTAAAAACAACAAACTTATTATTTGATATGACAGCAAGAGTTGTTTGCAGCATTTTGTCAATATTCTTTAGACTTTGCATATATTCTTAACCTGCAATCACTGTCTTAAAAACTTCTGACAAATCTGAGTCAAATGATTTTCTCATTGCCCACATAACGTAATTATGGATGTTAATATCTTGCTTTTATCATATTTAAATAGTAAAATTGAAAGCTAGTAATTAAGATGATCAGGTCTTAAATTCTTAAAATAAAACTTAAACGATTAGTTATATTAAAGCAATAATAACAATCAGTTAATTGGAATGTCATGTGATGCCTTTTTTTATTATTATTATCTAGCAGTAAAGATTAAAAATCATAAGCTCTTGAGTCTACTGCTGTCTTAATTGCACTAAATCAGTGGAACCTATTAGAATAAATCATAATAAGATAAGTCCGTGCTGGTAATCGCCCACAGGAAAAAAAAAAACATAATTACGTAGCTGGACTAAATAATAATGTTGACATTAAATATATAATGAAAATCATTGTTAGAATAACTTGTAAATTTGAATTATTATAGCCAAAAGATTGAGATTAAAAAAACAAATCCATTTATTTTTGATTGAAACATTAATAAAAAGATATTTTAATAGTGATGTGGTAACGGAAAAACTTTATAACGTTAAAAATGTTTTCAAATCATTTTGTAATTAATGAAAATTATATAAGGAATCACATCTGACCAATTAAAGCGAAGTTAGTTTTTCTCCTTCGTTTTAATTGCGAACTAAATGAATAATCAGTTGTTTTGGTTATTATTTAAATTCAATTATTTTTACTATATTTCGTGGGATTTTTTTTTTTTAATTAAACAATTTTAAAAACCTGATTGTTCCTTCTAATTAATATTTTCATTTTATTATAATGAATGCATAGTGATGTATTTTTATTTCTTTAACTATAAATGTATCTGTGTAAAAAAGGGAAAACAGATATACAATATCCCATTACAGAGCAAATATCTCTCCAATAGCCCTCCATTAAAAAAGCAGTGAAGTAGAAGGCAGTGCTACCATATTTGTCAATTTTCATTTGGCGAGGACTTCTGCATTTTTATACCCCCTCCCCCCGAACAGGAATAGCTAGATACCTATTTACTGATCAATATTGAATAATTAGATGGCCTAGTTATCTGAAAGAAAAATCCCTAGTCTATTAAAAAAAGTTTAATATTTACTTAACCCAGATTTAAACTCTGATTATAGCCATGGCAGATGATGTGCTGTCATTGTGTCACGAGACCCTTAATTAATATAAGGATGTACAAGATTTGAAATACAGGCATTCTTCATAATTATATAGTAATAACTTATTATGCCTTAAATAGAGAATAAGACTACCATATTATATGTGACTTAAATAATTAATAAAAATCTTTATTCCCAAACTCTTTCTAATCAATATTTGACTAAATCTTACTTTAAATAACAATATACCTATATAAGAGGTATTCATGGAAAGACCTTATTAGCAATGATATGATGATTATAAAGGGATCTTCTGAATCATCGCTCAATAAAGGGCAACATCAGGACTCAAGCTAGTGTACACAATTAATCTAATGTAGAGCTACCTGCCACCATAATGCAAGGCACTCTATCCCTAATTTTATTCTAGATGGCCTGGAACAATGGCATGACTAAGATTGGCAAATAACTTTTCTTTTATCAAAATCTCTCACAATCTTAATTAGCTAAAGGAAAACTAAACTTTAAACTATCTTAGCAATAAAAGATTTGACCCTCTTAATTATTAACTAACTACCATAAAAATCCTTATCAAGAGATTGATCAACTCAAGCTTCATCAGATAACGTAACAAATAATATTAAAAGTAGACATAAAGATACATAAAATTATTATATATTCTAACAAACAAATGTTTTATATTACAATCTTGCTCCATTGTTTTTAATGCTATTTCCCTAACAGTCTGAGACAATAGTAAATAAATGAATCCTATGGCATTTTATTTACAAAGGAATTCATAATTTCTCAGGTTAAAACTTATTATGTTGTTATATGGGAAAACTCCGATGATGTCGATCCTTGTGTTGCTCTTTAACACATTATAATTCAAATTGGCTGGCTTAAAGGTATTAATGGGAGAAATACTGCCACTGATGATAATATAATGTTCATAGATTATTCATAAATGTCCAATGTCAATTGTCCAGTTTCACAGCTGGAATACTTCAGCTAGTTAGAGCTTGATTCTCAATCTTTGGGCTATGATGCTTCCTTCACCACTCCATATCTGAAAATACAGTTGTGGAGAAAAGCATCCCTGGGAGGAATTATGGTTTTAATTAACCAGCATACATTGGAACTTCTCTAGATAAAATTACACAGAATAATTACATTATAAATAAATTTGTTTTTATAGTCCTTGCAGAGACCTCCCCTATCCTTTCACTTAACATTTTCTTCTTCAAATTTGACACTTTAGTTCTATTTTTTACTAACAATGACAAATGTCAAAAAAATATTTTCTCCTATGTTGCTTAATTCTTTATCTTTTCAGCCTTGATTTTTGAGATCCTAAGACCTTAATTTGTGATGCAACTAATGCCTTGTTTATAAAGAACAAAATCATTAAACTTATTTGCTTAACTTTTCAAACAATGGAGTTAATTTAATTTTACCTCCCTTCCTACCACTGTTTACATACCAAGGTATAAGTAAAAATAAATCTTTTTTTTTTTCCATATATCATAGCATCGGCCAGGAGACGAACCTGCAACAACCGTCTGCAACCAACTGCTTGCTTGCGAGGTGGCTGCGCTGACCTCTCGGCTAACAATGCTTGACTAAAATCTTGGTCTTGATTAATTAATAGATTAGCATTACCAATCTATTTTAGTCCATATAGATTAAACTAAATAAATTTTATGTACATAAAAAAATTTAATGTTAAATTTAAATCTTAAATATCTACATATTTTATCATGAGATCAAAAACATCATTTCAATTGTAAAGGCTTTGAAAAATTAACAATAAAATGGGAAGAATCAAAAGTAAGAGAGATGATGAAAGGCATAATGGAATGAATATTATTTTATAAACCAACATCAAGAAAGTTTTAATATTATAATTTTTTTAATATTTTGTCATTGATTACATTAAAACATGCTCCAAGGAGACCTGGTACTTATCAGATATATATGTCAACTAAATAAAGAGATAGAATTGTGTAAAAATATAAATAATTAAAATGTATAAAGTTAATTGTATTATAATAATAATAATAATAATAATAATAATAATAATAATAATAATAATAATAATAATAATAATGATGATGATGATAATGATGATGATGATAATGATGATAATAATAATAATAATGATGATGATGATAATGATGATGATGATAATAATAATAATTCAATTCATTTATTTACTGTATAAAACTACAGCATAAAGCCAATTACAGTATTGCACCATAACAAATATATAAATACATAAATGAGTTTAAATGACAAATTATTAATATAATTATGTGCCATATTTCAATAAAAGATAATTAACACATTTAAAAATCTAAAGTAAAATTAAATATCAGCATATAAACAATTATTAATCACATGATCACATTTCCTATACTAGCACATTATTTGTTGATAAACAGAGCAAAACTCTCCATACAGTATTGCCACCTGTGCTAAACAGAGTAATCAATGGATGCCAGAAGGCTTGTGCATAAAATCCCTATCTAATGCCTTCTCATCCAATATCCCCAGACTAGTTTCTGGCTTGTGGCCTTCATCAGTAAGGAGCTTTGCATCTGAGAGCACTGCATCTAGATCTTAGGATCTAATGCAACCCTCTAGCAACCACCTTTTATCTCTACTTAACTACAAAACTATGAGAATGAACTTGAAAACACAAAAAAAATATTTTCAATCTAAGCTCAATAGCTTATATAGTCATATGGGTCTGAACTCAGTTCAGCACCCATACATTTTGGTGTCTTTGGCTCTTTTACAACCATAGCCACCACTATCCTATTAGGCAGGATTGGTGTTAAACCATTAAGCATCACATGATCACATTTCCTATACTAGCACATTATTTGTTGATAAACAGAGCAAAACTCTCCATACAGTATTGCCACCTGTGCTAAACAGAGTAATCAATGGATGCCAGAAGGCTTGTGCATAAAATCCCTATCTAATGCCTACTCATCCAACAAATAATGTGCTAGTATAAGAAATGTGATCATGTGATGCTTAATGGTTTAACACCAATCCTGCCTAATAGGATAGTGGTGGCTATGGTTGTAAAAGAGCCAAAGACACCAAAATGTATGGGTGCTGAACTGAGTTCAGACCCATATGACTATATAAGCTATTGAGCTTAGACTGAAAATATTTTTTTTGTGTTTTCAATTTCATTCTCATAGTTTTGTAGTTAAGTAGAGATAAAAGGTGGTTGCTAGAGGGTTGCATTAGATCCTAAGATCTAGATGCAGTGCTCTCAGATCCAAAGCTCCTTACTGATGAAGGCCACAAGCCAGAAACTAGTCTGGGGATATTGGATGAGTAGGCATTAGATAGGGATTTTATGCACAAGCCTTCTGGCATCCATTGATTACTCTGTTTAGCACAGGTGGCAATACTGTATGGAGAGTTTTGCTCTGTTTATCAACAAATAATGTGCTAGTATAGGAAATGTGATCATGTGATGCTTAATGGTTTAACACCAATCCTGCCTAATATGATAGTGGTGTGGCTATGGTTGTAAAAGAGCCAAAGACACCAAAATGTATGGGTGCTGAACTGAGTTCAGACCCATATGACTATATAAGCTATTGAGCTTAGATTGAAAATATTTTTTTTGTGTTTTCAATTTCATTCTCATAGTTTTGTAGTTAAGTAGAGATAAAAGGTGGTTGCTAGAGGGTTGCATTAGATCCTAAGATCTAGATGCAGTGCTCTCAGATCCAAAGCTCCTTACTGATGAAGGCCACAAGCCAGAAACTAGTCTGGGGATATTGGATGAGTAGGCATTAGATAGGGATTTTATGCACAAGCCTTCTGGCATCCATTGATTACTCTGTTTAGCACAGGTGGCAATACTGTATGGAGAGTTTTGCTCTGTTTATAAACAATTATTATTAAGACATTAGTAGTAACAAATAAATAAAAGGGATAAATATAAAGCACATAACAAAATAAAAAAAAAACAAAACAATTTAATATATATATAAACAAAATTAAGTTAAACCAATCAAATCTGACATTTAAATTTAATAACATTACAAAATTGATTATAATCTAAATTGAAGTAATTAATATTGCTACAAATCTGATTATATAAAGATGGTAGCCTAAACAAAGGAGAAAATCTAAGAACATTGGAATGACAAGTTTTAATGTAACAAACAGAAGCAGACCGAGTATCATGCACATGAGATCTAATTATAACAGTAGAAATTGTATTAGATAAAAGAACTATTTTATTAACAAGTTTATAAAGATATTTAATATCTCTATATTGTCTTCTAGAAGAAAGATGAACAACAGTTTTATTTCCCAAAGAAACATATTTAGAAAACTTATTATACACTGATTGTAATAAATTACATTCCTGTTTAGAGCTAGGATTCCAAATGACTGAATAATATTCAATGATGGGAAGAACCAATGATAAAAATAATTTAAATTTTGTATCACCACTGAAATGTTAACCAAACCTTAGAATAGTACCTATAATTTTTAAAGCCTTACCAATAATCATTTCCAAATGAGGAAGAAAGGATCCATTACTAGAAAATATAACTCCCAAATCTTTTTTGGATTCAACAGAAATAATTTTGTGAGAATTAATAAAATAAGAAAAATGCAAAACTTCAGATTTTTTAGAATATGAGACTAAGGAACATTTACTGAAATTAACAGTCATATTATTTAGATCACACCAAGCACTAAAATTATCTATATCATTTTGAAGAAGAGTGCAATCAAACACAGATGTGATTCTTCTAAAGATTTTACAGTCATCTGCATAGCACAAAAGATAAGAAGATTTTAAGCAATCCTTAATGTCATTCACATAAATGTTAAAAAGCATAGGTGCTAAAATACTACCCTGAGGAACCCCCAAATTACATTTAGAATTAGATGAAATAATATTATTAAATTTAATGTATGCAGTACGACCATAAAGAAAGGATTGAAACCAATAAACAAGCTTAGTAGAAAAACCCATTTGATATAATTTGTGAAGAAGAATATTGTGGTCTACTTTATCAAAAGCTCTTGATAAATCAAAATAAACAACATCAAGTCTCTGCTGGTCTTCAATTGCATGAGCTATATGATCATAAATTGTTAACAAATTAGTTTCTACAGATCTATTAGGTATAAAACCATGCTGTGAAGAAGAAATGAGTTTACTAACATCTAAAATAATTTTATTATAAACACACCTTTCAAAAATTCTAGCAATAGTATGTAAAACAGAAATAGGTCTATAGTTATTAATACAATCACGTGATCCATTCTTAAAAATTGGGACCATTTTGGCACACTTAAGCACATTAGAAAAAACACAAGAGTTAAGTGATAAATTAAAAATAAATGCAAGAGGTACTGCAATAAATTCAGCTAGCTCTTTGTAAATAAATGAAGGAATATTATCATTTCCCAAACTAGAATGAATTTTAAGTCGCTTAATAGCCATAACAACATCATCCTTAGAAATATGGTCAATCATACAATGAACAGTTGAAGAATTACAAAATAATGCAATATTTGAAGATATTGTATCATGTGATGAATATACATCAGCAAAATGTTTTGAAAAGTCATTTGCACTTAAAGTGAAACCATGAGTAGCTTGAACCCTTTTCTTACTCAAACCAGACTTATTAATGAAATCCCAAAATTCTTTAGGGTTAGAAGAAATATTAACCTCAATTTTTCTAATATAATTCTGCAAATCTCTTTTATAAACATGCTTCACCAATCTTCTGAAATTAACAAAATTATTATAAAAAAAGATATTCTGCATTTTAAAATAAAGTCTACGATGATAAGACTTCCTTTTAATAATTTTAATAAGATCGCATGAAAACCAAGGAGGAAAACCCTTATAAAAAGGCTGCTTATTGGGAATATACAAATCAATAAAACTATTAAGAATCTTTAAAAACCCATCCAAGCAATGATTTACATCATTAAAAGAATACAAAAAATTCCAATTAACCTTAGAAAAGTTACTACAAAAATCAACATAATTACCCTTCCCATAATCCTTTCTTGAAATATTAGAAAAATTAATCTTTGAGTGACAAATGTTAATATAAAACTCAAAAGGTGGATGATGAGCATCAATAGGAAAATTAACAGAAACAACTTGAAAATTACTAACTACTGTTGAATTACCTAAAATATAATCCAAAGTACGATGATAGGAATTAACAAATGGGTTATATTGCTTAAGTCCTAAAAATTTACAGAACTTTAACATAGCCAATCAGAAAATCTTCAAGAGACGTCAAAAAATAATCAAACTCCAACAATGACAAAGTGGGTTTGAGGTAAACATTATCTAAAATAAATTTAAAATTGTAATTTAAAGTAATTTCACACCATGTAGATTCACAAAAAGAAGAAAAATAAAGTTCTTTATAAAAAACATCTTTATGAAGAGCAATCAGAGTACCACCACCTCGAGAAATATTATCCATAGATCTGTCAGTTCGCAAAATACTGAATCTATCATCAAGAAAAGAACAATCAGGAAATTGTTGATTCAACCAAGTTTCTGTAAGTAAAATAAGATCAAAATGTTCTGTTTCAAAAAATTGTTTAATTTGAACACATTTAGTCCTCATACCTCTGACATTCATGTAAAAACAAGAAAGGCCTACCATGTTACCCACAAAGATAATGGAAACAACACAAATAAAAACAAAAAGAGAAAAAGAAAGAGATAAAGAAAAAAATAAAAATAAAATAGATAGTAAAACAAAATAAATTCTCTTAATAATAATAATAATAGTAATAGTAGTAATAGTAATAATAATAATAATGATGAGGATGATGATGATGATAAGAATAACATCAACAACAGCAACAGAAGATTAAAATGTAATAGATTTGGAATAAATGGATAAATAAGATTGTGAACGATTATAAGCTTGGATTAAGAAATGACAGAAGATTAATTTGATTTTGAAGAAAACAGCATGCTAATTATGAAAGCAGAATTTACATATAGTAAACATCAATGATAGAAACAAATTTCAACTCATTTTATATTATTTTTGGATTGTGTCTATAAACAATATTAATTATATATATAATAAAAAAACAAATATTTCTAAACAAGCTCCTCCTCCTCCTCCTCCTCCTTCTTCTTCTTCTTCTTATTATTATTATGATAAATGCTAAAAGAGAAAGCATTGAAATCTTGATCTATAATTGTCCCCATCCTTCAGTGAAAGGTTAGAACATCAGTTTCAAAAATACCAACTCTAACCAAGCATTTATCTAATACTTATCTATTAAGAAGATCTAAAACTTTCTGACAGCTGATGTCTCAAATTCAGCTCTCCAACTAAAATAGCTATATGGGCCTGAACTTCAGATACTCCATATATATGTAAACATTAAAAGCATAAAGCTAAACTAGTCAATAAATTATCAAAATTACCCCACATTCACAACTAAACCAAATTAGCCAAGAAATAAACTCTAAAACACTACCAATGGCTTCACTGCTACAAGCAAACTTCTCAAGTATAAAAAATTACAACACAACATATTTAAACTAAACATTACCCACAATTCATGCTTGTAGCAAGTAAACCATTGGTAATGTTTTAGAATTTATTTTCTTGGCTAGTCTGGTTGAGTTGGGAATTTGGAGTAATTTTGATTATATATATGTCGTACGTAAACAGATGAATAATAATAAATTCAAATTTGTTGAAAAAAACGACCAATATAATAGTTATTAGACTTGATAAAATAAATTCAAATAGTAAATATTAAATAAGTGGCAGAATAGACAACAGATTATGAAAAGAATAAAAGAACAAAAGACTCTGGGCAAATAATTAAGACATTAATACATTAGATAGAAAAAAAAAGTAAAAAAAATGTAATACTGAAGAAAGTAGCAATATGAAAAATACATATACAGACAATTCTAGTTAGATAAATAAAACATTAAATAAAATCTGAAAGCAAGGTTTGATGTAATCTAAAGAATTGATTTCTAAAAAAAATATTTGCAAGAAAAAACTTGAATAACAGAATACACTGTTCCTGAGAAATTAGAGATAACAAGATTTTTGAAACTGATGTAATTTGTGAGAAATGAAATGTATTATAATATGGGGGGGAAATTATCAAACTATAATTAAAGTGAAGACTGGAAAATGATAAGAAATTTCATTTGAATACTTAGATGTATGTTAAGAAAGTTTTGAGGCAATTAATTGACATTTGTAATGTAATTTATAATTCAGAAAAGGTACTGTGTACTCAACAACTATAATAAAGAAAAGGTTTAATGAAACACAATGTAAGAATTTTAGAATATCAATTTAAACTTATATATGCTGCCTAAAGCATTCATAGTCTTATATAAATATACGTTTCTAATACATAAGATATATTTTTGTCTAAAGGATAGTTTAGATTGTCAAGCGTTGGTGGTCAGGGGGTCAGCACAGCTGCCTTACAAACAGTTATCCCGGGTTAGCGGATTTGCTTCCCGGCCGATGTTATGACACATGAAAAAAAAGGATAGTTTAGAGGGGGAGGGGGATAAGAAATGTAGTTGAAATAGTGTGATTGAAATTGTTGAGATATACAAAGAGAAGGGAACTTAATATTAATATTATTGATTTTGAAAAATAGAATAACTTATTATTTCCTTTTTTTTTTGTATTTTAAAAAGTAAAGGATCAGCAAGACATTAATATTCTTAATTAGTCATATTCTGCTGCTTATTCTACATATCTTTAGACAAGGAATTTAACATACATACATAGATTGACAGAATAGATACCAGAATGATAAAAAATAAGTAAATAGGCATATAGTTTTATAGCTCAGGAGTTCATAAGTAGTTCAAGTACCATAATTGATTTTCACAGAGGCAAAACTCTCCATACAGTAGCGCCACTCAGTGCAAGCCAAAGTAATCAATAGATGCAAGAAGGTTTGTGCATAAAATCCCTATCTAGTGCTTACTCATACAATATTCCCAGACTAGTTTCTAGTTTGTGGCTTTCATCAGTGAGGAGCCTTGGATCTAAGAGCATTGTGATCATGTGATGTTTGATGGTTTAACACCATAATTGATCTTGGGACCTCCCAATCCCAAGTCCAGCTAGAGTATATAACAAGACTCACATCAGAATACAAAAGTTTGCTACATATCCACCCTCAGTGGATTTAAATATTGTTATGGAAAATTGATTGGGTATTCATATCAATCCACAGTGGACAGATTGGAGATTATAAAACAGATGGATGTTCTACCAACTGCATCAAACCATGACCAGAATGATAATTATAAATTAAGCAAAAGCTATATCTCATTGTAGTTAGAATAAATACAAAGTTATAAGTCAGGTATATTATCTACCATTTATTTGTTTAGTATTCACAATTTCATAAGATTTTTAAATTTGCAAAAAAAAAATTGGTAGTTGGGTTGTTATTGCACTTACAGATAAAATTTGCTATAAATTAGAATTGATAATAAATGTACTTAAAACTAGAATAAGAATAGTAGTTGGACAGGAAGATGTAGGACAAATCTTGCATTTAAATATTTAGAAAGCTTATTAACTGATAGTGGAAATAGGTAGTAATAAAGATAATGGAATTGAAATTCTTAGCAGGCGTAGATTAACTTTCATTTTTTGAAGCTAAAATTTAGAAAGAGATGTGTTAGTGTATATTACTTTATGAAAAAAAGATGCTTACAATGATTAAGCAAAAAAAAAAAAGCTATGAGTTTGGATATTAGAAAAGATAAATTGAAATGATAAAATTAAAAATATAGAAATGTAAGTTGTAATTAATACTAAAAAAACGAGGGAAAGAATTACTATGCACAATAGGTTAATTTGTGCCTTTAGAAATTTGAATTAAGAAACTGACGTTTGGTTATGAGTAATTCTTCATATAAAAATAGATGCTTAGAATGAATAGGAAAAAAAAACACAAATCTGAAAGACAATGAAAAGTGGTAAATTAAAATAACCCGCTTTAAAATGTAGAGATATAACTGAAGCAAAGGCTTGTTATATATCTGTGTCTATATATATGTAATATTTAAATGAGCAAGTAAAAATTTTTTATTTTTTGAAATAATAGAGGAATTGGATTGAAAGAATTCAATGATTAGGCCAAGTGTGTGATAAAAAAACTTTTGTTAATGAAACAAAGTTTTAATAAAAGTTGATAGAATGAGATTAAAAGTGACTTAGCTACAGAATTTTTAAAGGAGAAAGTAAGTGATAGAAATATTTGAAAAAAATTATCTGAAATGATGATACGAGACTTGTCTGTTGGAAAATGACTGATAATAATGATCGCGTAATGTTAGTTCTGTTCGATTTAACAAATCTTTACATTTTCAGCAAAATTTAAAACTGTCATAAAAACAAAACTTATCTAAATGTGTATGTATACATTATCTTTTTGACGTCAGGTTTAAAAAGTATACAATAAAATACCCCGATCAAATAATAATCCTTGATTATTTACCATTACCTACTCATTCTTAAATTATTTATTCTAGCGTCTCTAAATAAGAATATTATATTATATTTATTTTCCTTTAATCTTTTTCCAATTTAAGATTATCTTCTTTATCTGTTTATATATGAATAAAAAAAAATAGAACACTAGAATAATTATGCATAGAATTTAAATTTTTTGTAATGTTTTATTTCTATTTGAAGACAGTTTGTTCATATGAAAAATGAACACATGCAGAGACAAGCATTTCTTTAGATAATTGTAGCATGCAGAGATTAAATCTAGATTACAGATGAAAATATATCAATAATGAAAACCTTTTTGTCATATTGCTCTAGAAAACTATGTCTGATCAAAATAAATCGTAAACATTCTTATAAAAAAGACGAAAACAAGTTAACATGTTGAGAATATTTTCTTCTTTCTGGAATTCATTCAGCTACACAAATATTCAAAATACATTATATATATACACATACATTTTAATTACCTTTAAAAACATATCCTTCTACTATCACCATTAAAAATATGTGTCACATGACTGTCAAATGTCATTGGCATATAATTTATCTGATAGACAAAACTGAAATGTTAATATGTTTTAGGCAATACTAGCATCAGCAAATCTAACTTCATGAAGCATTTTAATCTTTATGAATCAACTCTGACTAATCTAGACCAATCAGCATTCTGCTCTGATAGAATGTTCAGTATTTTTCTTGCCAGGAGCTATAAATTAACAAATTCAAAACACTTATTAATAACACAAATTCAGTGATTTCTACACTCTATGCAACCCCTAAAATTTCAATTGTTAGCTTGTTTTTTCCTTTCAGGAAGAGCCTAAAATCATGGCAAAAGCATTTGATAGTCAAAATATTTCTGTAAATATAGGTAACAGACTAGAGGTGAAGACACTTTTTTAAAATAAATATAAAACTATTTATTCAGCTTAATATATTGGATGATGTTGTCAAAGAGTTAGCAATAAACAATGAGGATTGCCAATTCCTCAACAAGCTTTGTAATAAATGCTTAGCCAGAGAAAGCATTTAAAGTATCTCTGTCAGGAAACCCCCCCCCCCAACCCCTGACCATAGTTTCGTGCTTTGGCACTCCTCAGAGAGGTGCCAGGGTAGGTTCAGACACTAGATCTAAAAATACCAACCCAAAGCCAGCATTTATGTAAAAGTTATCTATTGAGTGAAAATCAACAGTGTCTGAACCTATCCTGGCACCTCTCTGAGGAGTGCCAAAGCATGAAACCATGATCATGGGGGGGGGGTCCTGATGGAGATATTTTAAATGTTTTTTCTGGCTAAGCATTTATTACAAAGCTTATTGAGGAATTGGCAATCCTCATTGTTTATAACTTACAAGCTTAAGAGAATAGGGTCATGTGATCTATGATTCTTATTTTGACAGTTAGCAATAGTCTCTACTGTACAATGATATGCCTTCAGGTTAAAAAATATTATAAGCAATAATGAGTCCAGGACTGAGTTTTATATATAATGAAATAAGTATACCAACAATATCCAGAAAATATACTTAATTCCAGGGAATTGAATTTAGTTCAGGAAATATTTATCAAATCTCACTTATAATTAATTAATCTAACAATCCCTAAATTTGTGCTGCTGCTTTTATTAAAACTTTTAAATTCCTTTATATGAGGTACAGAATACAGAATAATTGAATCATTTTCTACCCTTCTAGCTTCAACATTTTCTTCATTAAATAATTAGAAACATTTGAACTCGGGATTTTTCAATCTGTTCACTCTACACACCATCTCAAGCAATCAATACACATGGCCACACACATGTAAAAAGGCTATATGATCAATATACATATTTTGTGCAGAACCAGCACTCATTAATTGGACCGATCATAATCTCCCAAACATATATACAACCAGTGCTCAATTTATATTAAGACAGCAATTCCTCAAACTTTAATGGATAGGCTAATTAACATATAATTTAGATGACTAATAAAGAACTATTTGCGGAGATCTTAAGCAGTGTATTTAATTTATCAGCAATTTTTTGTGTAAATATTCTTGGCTTTGAAAAGAGAATAACCAAATGATATTTTTTCTATAAAATATTATCTCAAAATTTATTGACTTTCAACAGTCCACAATGTGATTAATGCAAGCCTAAATCAAAAATATATACTCAGGATGTACCACTAACTCTATAAAAACCATATGGTTGATATTTTTTTCCACATCTTACATGGGTAGAAATCAAATGATTATACCATTTATTTCAAAAACTCCCATATATTGTCAATAAAAAAAAATCCAGACAATAATAAATATAAAGGTATACTGTTATCTTTAAATAAAATATGATAATAAAAGTAGTCAGATATAGATTAATAAACCTCTAACATAGAATTCTATCTCCAAAGATAGTAAAATTTCTTGCATTAGTTGTGGAGCAAAATAAAACAATGTCAACATTAAAATATGAAAGAAGAAAAAAGATTTGCAAGCTAAAAAATTTAGAAGAGAATTTGTTTTGACCTAAAAATGTATCTATTGTTTGAAAAATCATATAGATACTTTGTATAAAGATGACTTTAGTTAGCATCTATATTCATTCCATGGAGAAATTTTTTTAGAAAATAAAAATATTAAATGGCTTATTCCTTAGGAATGTATAAGAAGATGCATTGGAAGTGCAAGCGAGGCCATGATCTTTGGCTTTCAGGCTCAACCACTGCATCAAATCATGGAGGAAATTAAGAATCAATAAAATAATATTTGGAGGTTATTTTATTGTTCTAAAAAATATGCTATATCTCCAAGGAATGTTAGCAGTATACAAGTTTTCCAAATTATTCAAGTAAATTTATATTAAAATTACCAATGATCAAATGACCAATTAGTATAAAAGAGAGATCTCACATTTATAATGAAGACATTTTTTTTCTGTCTGTTCTTAATACCATTTGCACAATCCAGTTATTTCAGTGTATTCAATGACATCAATCTTTTTTTTTTCTGCAACTATTTTTTTTCTAAAGAATTTTTCATCTATACTCAATAAACAGATAATAAAAATACTCTTTTTTTCCACAAATGAATGATTATGAGCATGGAAACATTTAATGAAATATAATAATCTTGAATTCAACTTCACAGCAAATATGATGTTCAAACATCAAGCAATGGGTTAATCAGGTTTCTATACTTTGTTCACACATGTACTCAAACCTGCTTTCTCATTGCCTGTAACTTTATAAAGCTCCAATACTAAATGAGATGACATACCAGAATTTTCTGGGTATATTAAAACAATGGAAATACGAGTTGGCTTCTATAAGAAACAAGTACCAAAACTTAGAAAATGCTCACAGAATGGGTAATTGTCTATTTATAAGTTCTATTATTTACTGTGCAATATATCAATTGTTCATACTAATATATACAAAGTGCAGGAGAATAAAACAATATACAAGATAATTTTGCCTAATCAATCATGTCTAACATCAAGGGAGCAAAATGCATTGAATTGGCAGGACCAAACACAAAATTCATTTTAATTCCAGAAGCTGTTGTTTAAACATCTTTAAAACATGTCAATATAACCTATATATGAATTATGCATCCAGATATCACCAAAAGAAGTTCATTGGAAACAAAAAAAAAACTCATCTACATGAATATTTTTTTTCTTTTGCTCTTGACATTGGGCTTAGTTTTCAAGACAATGGTTAGAAAGTGAGCAACAAAGTTGAATTACTTAATGAGATCATGTTTTTTAGACTTAAATAATCTGCTTAAGATGGAAAGCTGATATGTGCTTTAAAGGGACAATAAGTTAATGAATTCTATATCTTTACCATTAATTTTAAAATTTGCAAATGTCTGTCATTTATGACTGTCATCTTCATATTTAGCTATAACTTCACTTTCCACTTTATTCTTTAACTTGATTATTAAGGTTTTCAAGTCTTCTCTATTTTATAATATTCTATTTATTTATTTTAATTATTGCTTTAAAATGTAAGCATGTCTGCTATACAAGATGACTGAGATAATGAGTATTATGGCTAGATGCTAGCATTCGTAATACAATTTATTCTAACATTTTAAGTTACATCATAAGCTTTAGTGAATGCTTTATATTTTCAAGTTTTATATAGCTTGGATAAAAATAGTCAATTACTTTTATCTAAGTAAAAATCAATGAAATGTACAAACTTTAATGTATTCATTGTTTGTTTTATGTAAACAAATTTAGAAAATGTTAATTTCTTGTTGAAAAAATTTGTATAGAACTTAAAAAAAATTATACACACAATTAAATGATATTTCAAGTTTTGTCATGTATAATGTAATATCTTTGTCTTAAATCCTTGCTTTGGATTATCAATTCACATGGACTTGAGTTGATTGCAAAAAATCGTTGGTCCATACATGGTTACATTTTACATAAGATGTTTGAGCCAACCAGTTTTTTCCACATTTCAACTTTTCATAAATTTGTCACATGATCCATAAACTAATTATTTTAAATTGCTGGTAAACTTTACATGAGAGCGAATAACAGATTTTGTTTAATAATGCCATTCAAAACATTATTTCATCTGCAGATTCATCATAATTAAGAAAAAATTGATCAGATAGTCATGATAATATACTATTTCATAAAACCAAACTGTCTGTACTCAAATAGAAGTTTATGAATGTCACTTTTAGGACAGACTTGTTCAATATTTCTACAACTTAAAGGTGATATATTTTGTCCCAGAATTGTAAATAAAATACAATACTCTATATATTAAAATAGGAATAACAATAATAGTAATAAACAATTAAATATATTAAGATAAATGTATAATTTAAAAAAATCATTATATCATTATTTTTCAATATTTTAGGGTAACAAGAGCAAATTATATCGTAGAATTCACAACTCTAAAAATCCTGAGGAAAAGTATAAATAGAGAATATTGGGAATATAACATTAGCATCAAAATGTCATTTTTAGTGGACTAAAATAAATGAAAAAAATGTGAAAACTTTGTGATTGATATAAAAGCAGAATCTCATGTGATATCTTCATGAAGCATAGAATGTCATCTGGTCAACTGATCATTAACTGACTTCAGAATACATATGAAAAGATCTTCCCTTTGTTGATTACTGGACTATATAAATATATTCAAAAAGATATAATAATAGTAACATATTTACCAGTGATCCAACATTTTACCTTGAACCTATTTAAGATAAAACTGGATTTTTTTTTTCATGTTCTACAGTTTCAAAATTTTCTTTTCAGTAGTTGATGCATAAGCAATTCAGATATCCATTGAATATTATAAGAAAATAGATATCTAAGGACAATAGAATATTTAAATTTTTATCAACTGGCTAATCTTACAGGTAATGTCTTCTCTATGGAGATCTGTTGAAGAGGACTTTGCCCATTACCATTTATTTAATTATTCAAATATCTTAAAGAAGTAAAACCACCATTTCATTTATAGGACAATTACCTTTATATGATTCTTGAGAACAGTTGGCTCCATTATAAGGATATCTAACTTTTAGTCTAAAGTTAGTATTTATACATTACAATCTGCAAATAATATATATAAGAGTTACAATTTTTTGTTTATCAACTAATTTACTCATTTAGTTTTTTTGCATTAGTTAATATTTTTTTTTTTTATATTTTAAATATAAGTAATTGCAGCAAGTTATTTCTTTTTAGTTTTCTTCTCCATATATTTTATTGTATTTGTAAAAAATGCAGGAAGCATGTGGCGATTTCATTATCATTTTTTCCAATATTAAAGTGAATATTACTCTATAATTAAATTAAAACATTAATCAATAATTCTATTACAAGTGATTCAATGAGTAAATTGCGAAACTATTATTATTTTAAAGACTGTGGCAACATCTATGTTAATTATAAAAATATTTGTCAAGCATTGGTGATCGAGAGGTCAGCGACAGCTGCTTCACAAGCAGTTGTCCCGAGTTAGCTTCCCGGTTGATGCTATGACACATGAGAAAAAAAAAAAATATAAAAATATTTAACAAAAATGATTGATTATAGAGTTTAACTTTTTTATTCTGAAAATTTGGCTTTCTTCCATATTTTCTATTCTCATTTCAAGACAATATCACAATGATGATTTAAAAAAAAATAGCAACAATATAGAATAACAATTATAAATATACATTTTCCCACTAGACACTGTACCTAATTCACATTTCTATTGGTTATCTAGTTCAACGTCTCGTTTTTTGTTTTTTTTTACATTTCATGTTGAATATAGATATTTACTTTTTTGTGTGAAGGCAATAACAAATGTTTAGCCCTGGATTGTGAAATTATAGTAGTGTCCAGGCTGGCATGTTAGAAAATCATGTTCGCATATTGATTTGTAGAAGAAGAAAAATTAACTTACAGCACGATTTCGTTATTTTTTTTTTCATATGTCATAGCATCGGCCGGAACGCGAACCCACAACCGTCTGCAACCAACTACTTGCTTGCATGACGGCTGCGAAAGAAATTTTAATTTTCTACATTTTCGTTTATTTTCAGTTCACAAAAATTATGTACATCTATCTGAATATATTTATGCACATTCTCAACATGTATTGACGTCTATATATGTGTGTCAAGAATGTAAATTATATTTGTTTCATTACTATTTACAAATTTTGATGTCTGCACTGAGAATTGGAATCAAAAATTATGGATATAGAAAGATTTCTATATAACAAAAATTCATTTTAGATGAGTATACATTATGTGAATGTTAATTTAAAAAAATGAGTTTATACAAAAGCGATAGCTTCTATTTAATATATTTACTTGGAGAATATGATACTAAAGTTCACACCTATGCATATATATTCATATAAAATATTCAATACGTAGAAAGTAAGCAATGTATATAAGCAGTTTTTCATTATAATTATTTGCATTACTTTTCCTTCCAAAAATCTTTGTTCAGTTATAAATAAATCAAACCCGAACTTACCTTTTTTACAAAAAAAAAAAAGCAAAACTTTTTTTAAAAAATAACTAAACTTTTTAATTAAAAAATATCATCAACGTTTCGATTATACATTTTTTGCCAAGTCATAAAATCACCATTTTCAACGATTATCGATTCACTGCGGGATGAAAATCTATCCAAGTTCAATCCATCTGCGATCTTTAGCCTCTCTTCTCCACACTTTATTTCATCCATTCATCTCATATGTTGATTTCTTTTCAAGTCTTTTACAATCTCTTAGAATCCAGTTTAGGATTTCAACTATCCATCTATTATCAACTCCACTTCAGTCTCTTAATTCTTTGAATGATATCAGTAACATCTGTTTGTTCTCTCAACCATGTACTGTACTTCATTTTTGATTTCTTCTTGTTACTCCTAACAAGCATCTCTCCATACTTCGAGTGATGTCTTCTATACTGCTCTTTTGTTAAATGTCCAAATCTCAGATCCATAAGTGAGAACTGGTAACATATATTTATTAAAAATCTTCCTTTTCAAACAGAGACATATTTCCTTTTAATATTGTTATTTCTTTGAAAAATACTTCAACCAAGTTTAATTCTATGATTAATTTTATCCATGTTTCCATCTGTGGTAATAATCTGAGAAGGGTATTTATAGTGATTAACTTGTTCTAACTCATCATTATCAATCTTTATTTTCATATTTTAAGAAAATCCATTGAACATTACTTTAGTCTTTCTAACATTTATCTTTAATCTTACTTTCATCTGATAACTCTTGCAACATTTTCTAAAGCTCTAAAACATTATTTGCAAAAATAAATTACATCATCTGCAAAATTGAGATGACTTAAATAATCTCCATTTACTTTTATTCCCTTAAGCTTCCCATTTTAATCCATAAAATACTGCTTATAAAACTGCTGTAAAAGATTTTGGAGATATGAAGTTACCTTGTTGTACACCTTTCTCAACATTAATCCTTTTAGTATTATTATGTAATCTATTTGTTGCTGTTGCATTTTTATAAATATTCTTCAGAATATGACAATATACTGGGTCTACACCTTGATGGTCCAATGCTTTAATCACTGAAGTAATTAATGCTTACAGAATCAAATGCCTTTTCATAGTCTATAAATTCAAAGCATAATGGCAATTCAAAATCATTGGTTCTTCATATAATTCTCTCAATACTTGGATATGATCCATTGTACTAAAACCACTTTTAAATCCAGCTTGTTCTTTTGCTTGGTTAAAATCCAAAGTTCACTGTAAATGAGTTGAAATTATTTTGGCAAAAATTTTGTATAGAACTGATAGGTCTGTAATTTCTGACATCTTCTTTATAACCTTTTAAAATTAATACTGCAGCCTTCTAATCATCTGGTACATCTTTATCATTTAAACATTTGGTACATAACTTTGTCAAAAAAAATTCTATTTAGATATCGATTATAATTCCATCATTACCTGAAGTTTTTCCCTTTTTCATAAATTTAATTGTGCATATCCCATTTCTTCATTTAAAATCTTGGGCAATGCAGAAGATATAATGATATACTTTTCTTTATTGCTATATAATTCTTAATAGAACTCTTCGCAACACATTTCATAATGACATATCTCTTTTTAGTAATAATGTCATCTTTTTTTTCTTTTATTGCAGAAATGTTTTCTACCAATACCAAGATGTTTACAGAATCCACTAGAGGGAGTCAAGGACTCCAGTTAACACTATTTCTGGCTCCCTGTTTCGTTCCCTTTTTTCTAGTTCAGGAAATTAAATTTCTCTAAAACTATCCCTATTAAAATGAGTAGTTTTTTAGCTCTCTTTTCATATACAAGCTATCAACAATGTAATCACAAGTAAGAATAATATAAATATATGGCAGCCACTGAAATTACAAATGATTTCTACAGAAGTTTTACCTTTTAATGAAAATTTTCATTTCACTTAATTTTGTTGAATGAATGAGAGGGTCCAGTTGTTGGAAGGACTCCCGTGCATCTAAATCCTAGTTCTTTTGAGGGAGGTGTCTGGGATGAGGGTGCTGTGGTGATCATTACCAACATTGGTTTTTCTCATTCACAAGACAGAAAAAATAACGTTATTTATGGTAATTCTTTAACCTTATCGTTATGAGTGATTTTATCCATATATTATTGCAAAATAGGTCACAGTTTGGCCTCATGATTCTAATTGCAAGTGATCCACCTTATTTAATTTTATTACTTCCAATGTTATTATTGATAGGGCTGGCCTTTTGCTGTTCATGTGATTTTCATGATGGATTAGAATGGTTTTCAGCAGAAACATTTTGAAGCTTGGATTTTTTTTCCCCTTGTTCTCCATAGGTTTTCCATAATTTTTCCAAAGTATTCAGGATTGCTCTCTTGTGAAGATATTCAAGGCCATTTGGAAGAACTGAACAGTAGATTGATTTAGTCCATATTTTATGTTATCTCCAAGTGTTTTCCTATTTCTCAACTTTCCCAATATTGTACTCCTAAAAGACTTCTAGACCTTACAAATAATTCCTAATTGTAACATTCATTTGTCTTTAATGGTTAATACAAACCCTTTCCACATCCCTTTCCCTTTTCATATATATCCCTCCCCTTTCACTGTTGCTCCAGAATTTCATTTTTACCATTCTTTGTAAACCTCTTATTTAACTATATTTGTACCTTTTTTGATGAATAAACTTTCATCACTGAGAAAAAAGATGTTGTTTACACTCTTGAGACTTTTATTCTCTTCTATAACTGTCCTTATTAATTCACAATTGTACTTTTGAGATATAAAATAAAACAACAAAAATACAAGGATCAAAAAGTTTCAAAAGCACATGCATATAAAATACATGAACAAATACGAATATTTTATATAAAAAAAATTGTTTTTCTTTTTTAAATAGAGAATGAAATTATTATTACAAAACTTTAATTTTTTTTTTGATATTATAAAATTGAGTAAAAAAAGTTTTTTTTAAATTAAAAATCTATATGCGATGCATTTTTTTTTTTTTTTTAAAAAAATAAGACTATTGTAATATTAATGTTAGAAGAAAAAAATAATAATTAAGTTTTTGTAAATTATCTATAATTGTTGGTGTATTTTTTATATACTGTTTTTGATATTTTTTGATTTGTATTTTTTGTTATGTTTCAGATGAATTATGCCTTGATAAAAATCATATAATTAAAATGTTTGATAATGGGTTTTTTTTATATTTTTTAATGAAGTTTAATTCAGTAAAAAGCAAATTTTGTAAAAAAGAAAAGATGTATTGGAATTTTATTCTTTTTTTTTTTAAATTATAAATAAATAAGATATATTTTCACAAATTATTGATATTAATAAAAATGAAGTTATGGGTGGTTTTAGTGCAAAATACTTATAGCAAAAATAAAATCAAATTAATAAACTTTATTTGTATTCAGTATTAAATTAAAAAATAAATAAAACTCACATTAATAAGAATGATAAATCATTATTGTTAATGTCCTTTATGGTTTATTGCAGTGGTAGAGCAGCAAACTTGAGAGCTAGAATCATGGCTCTTCCATTCCCAGTACTCGAACATCATATGATCTCTGATAAACCATTTGACTATTTTTAATGTTAATACTACTTATTATGTCTGCTATATGAATAAGCCAAATACTAAATTGCAAGGCATGGAAAAAAATAATTTTCACTTGATATTATTAAAAATTTGATATTCTTAAGCACTTGACTTAAAGAGTTCTGATGAAAAACTATAATAAACATAAACTAATTAAATGCACTGATTCCAGCTTTTGACAAAACACTGCCAGAATAATAGTGCTAAGTAAAGTTATGCAGTATAGGTGTACTTATATAATTGATGTGATATAATATGTAAATCAGGTGCAATATGCAAATAAGGCAATTAGATTTTCCAATTTTTTTGGATAAACGAATACATGAATCCTTTTTGTTCATGGATTATGGATCCTTTGCAATTGACCATGCCTCTTGTATTTCCTTTTCTTGGTATCCCTTTCAGAGCAAATTGTTCTAACACTGGATGGCAAAAACGTATGATCTGTGGTGCATTCATGATCAAAAAAGATCGATCTGTATTGTCTTTTGTTTTGCTCTGTTGTACAAAAATGTGTTGGGTGATTCTCATAGATCTATTTGCATGAAATTTTCCATAATACACAAGGTTTCAGGAAGAGTTAGTATATGCAATTTTATAAATCAACTGAGTAGTATGCTCTACTGGTATCTTGTCTTAGTATTGTTCAACAAATTATTCAGACAAGGCGGTGATCTAAAGCTTATCCCGTATGTTAGCGCAAATGTTCCTAAGGTTATTTGCAATATTTAATATCCACTTTCTAAATATATATATAAATCTCACGGGGGGGGGGAATTTTTTTTTTTAATAATATGGATATAATGCCTTTTCTTTTTATTAAAAGAAAAAAAAAACCCAGATTCATTTGTTAAGACAATTTGAAGACACTGCAAGTGATAAAATCTAGAAACGAACATATCTGAATGTCTGGATTTATAAATGATGGG
This sequence comes from Epiperipatus broadwayi, assembly GCA_028023455.1. Taxonomy (NCBI): domain Eukaryota; kingdom Metazoa; phylum Onychophora; class Udeonychophora; order Euonychophora; family Peripatidae; genus Epiperipatus; species Epiperipatus broadwayi. The sequence continues at coordinate 3,699,058 of JAQFVV010012464.1, forward strand.
TTCCAGTTGTTTAAAAACAGATTTGTTGTCGAAAGAATAGCTTGAAAAATGTTAAATGATATTATATAACTGAAATAATAAATAGTAATTCAAAAATAAAATGTGGGATTTGAGTTTCAATTCCAGAAAACTTTAGTTGTCTAAAAAAATAATGGCTGTATTAATCATTTTCTCTTCTATATGGAAGTAAATCATTGATTCTAAATAGAACTTTATTAAATCACTTAGAGAAATAGATTAAGAGATGAAAGAAATGTTGTTTCTACTGTAACAAACATTATTAATTATAAAATGAATATAAAACAGTGAAAATTTCATTAATGCTATATATTAATTCATTTAATCCGATATTGCTTTATAAAATATTTCTTCTTTTAACTATCAACATTATTTGTATAAATATATTTTGAATATAGTTTTTATATTATTGCAATATTACAGAATATGTATATTTTCGAGTTTTTAATAATGCATACCTTATTTCAAATATATATGTGCATATAAAAAGTTAGACTATTTTTCCAGCCAGATGTTAGAAGATTAAAAATTGGTCACACATAGATGGCCATCACATTGTCTAATTAGTTTGTTATTGTGCACCATTAACTATTATATTACTCTATATATGTAAATTAGTTAGTAAATGGAATCACCGTTATATATAGATTGGGTGTCCATACATCCCGGTTTTAGCTTTAATGTCCCGGTGTCATGACATATTCTTTCGTGATAGTTAATTGTCCCGGTTTTCTTAACCATTCATTTTTACTTTATATTTAATTTTTAGAAATTAATATTTTATAATTAATTTTTTGATTAGTTAATCATTAATTTTTTTCTAAATGGAAGTGGCTCCCCATTAATTTGATATGTACATGGGTTTGTTTTAATTTTTTTCTAAAAATCTCTTTTGCTTTTGTTAATATTATAAAATAAGTATATTGTTAGTAACGTAAATGTGATTATATGTTTTGTGATTTTTTTTTTATTTCTCACTGAAATACCCAATAATCTGCAATAAAGTTTTTTTAATTTTTTTTGGTCATGTGTTCCAGGCCGTGTAGAAATATTGATATCCTATGTATATACAAAGTTTAATCCATAGCCAAAGCATATTGATGTGCAGCAACCAATCAGACCGGTTCTGCAGGCTGAATGAAGACAATAGCAAACATGTCCAAGCTACCACTAATCAAAAGGAGATCTGATTGGTTACTACACATCAATACATCTTAGTTATGGATTTAACTTTGTATATATAACTGTGATCCCATTTACTAATTCATTTATATCTATATTAACTGTTAAAATTATTTAATTTAAATATATATAGATTAACAAGAATACTAAAAAAACATTCATCATTCCTAATCTAGGCAAAATTGCACTATAAATTAGTAACACTAGCTAGTAATCATTAATGATAGTCTTTTTTATCTGCATATCTGAAATAAAATTTAGCTTATATTAATAAATTTTACTAGTCATTCATTAGACTAGAGATTATCCAATAATGATTCTTATTTCTGTAGTTTAATCTTCACTACACTATTCTCAAGCAAGATAGGCTGGTTTCTACCTACTTTTAATACCTTGCGGAGGGATGTAATTTTAAACATATGGACACGTGAAAAAGATGTATAATCCCCAAGATGCACATTTTGTGCTGAACACATCACTCATCATTTGGCCCAGACCACAATCCCTTACACATATCTTTATCATTATTCAATATATATATATAGATAGCAAATTATTAGTTTACTTGATAAGTATCAAACTTACAACTTTGACATAAACCACTTAATGGGAGTATATTAATACATTTTATTAGTCAGTCATTAGACTAGAGATTGTCCAATAATGAATATTTCTGTAGTTTAATTTTCACTACACCATTCTCACACAAGATGGGGACTGGTTTTTATCTATTTTTAACATCTTGTGGAGGGATTTAATTATAAACATATGACTAAAGACATGCAAAAAAGATGTATGGTCCCCAAGATGCACATCTGCATCATTTCACAAACTGTTAAAAGAGGCTAGAAATCAATATTCATTATTGGATAGATCTCTAGTCTAATGAATGACCAATACAATTTATTAATATACTTCCATTAAGTGGTTTGTGTCAAAGTTGTAAGGGCAGCAAGTTTGATATGTATCAATTAATCTGTAGTAATTAACTATATATACATTGAATAATAATAAAGAAATGTATAAGGGATTGTGGTCTGGGCCAACTGATGAGTGGTGGTTCAACACAAAATGTGCATCTTGGGGATAATACACCTTTGGTCATATGTTTATAATTATTATCATTCACAAGGGCGTTAAAAGTGAAAAGAAATCAGTCCCTACGGGTGGCGTAGAGAAACTAAAGAAATAAAATTTAGGTTATCTTTAAAAAAACAACAGCTAGTTTAATTATATTTGTATTAAGTTTAACAATTACCAGTTCAAAAAAAAAAAAATACCTATTGTCCCATACCATCTTTTTTTCAAGCCTCCTGCACTATTACTTAATCACACCTTTTTTTTATTTTTAAAGTCAACAATTAATTTATTTCTACTTTCCTCAATCTATTGTTCAAATTTTTCCTAAATACATCCCAATTCTGCTAAAATTATCTTTTTGAATACCTTTTGCCAACTTATCCTTCTAATCCATCTTTCTCATTTGAAATTCATATCTACTGACTTTCCCATTCTTTCCATCCCCTCTAAAAGCTAAGCGTCTGCTTCAAATACAACTTTAATCCAAACAAAATGATGGTTTCTTTTTTAAAAATATAACTTTAATAAAACACTAAGTAACTTCTAATCTTATTAAAAACATGTTCAGTTGCATTTTTACACTAATTTCTTTACTATTGCTTCTATCATCAATGTAACCAGTTTTCTAATTTTCAATTTCATATATAATCCTATTTTTCATATTAATTTTGTTTTAAATACAGTTTTATGACAGCCGAGTCTCTGAATATATAGAATAATATATGCAGACAGAGTGCTAATAATGAGAGTAATCATAAGGGATTTGAACAGAATTTCAAAAGAACTCCAATATACATATTTTGTGCTGAACCAGCACTCATCAGTTGGTCCAGATCATCATCTCTCACACATTTATGTAATTAGTGCTTGGTTTATATTAAGATAGCAAATCTACAAACTTTAATGGTCCAAACCATCTATACTATTAAAATTCTGATGATGGAACATCCAAAGCCCTTGTTGATGCCAATATTATTGTCATGCCATGTTGACTTTAAATTACTCTGACCCTCATGTATAGACAATAGCCCATTTAAATACACGGAAGAGGGATGACCAGGATACAGGAAGAATCTGTAATGTTTAAATACCAATATAATTTATATATGGAGTTTAGATGTAATTATAGAAAATTTAAACACAGACTTTCAATCTCTCTTCAGCTATCCACGCTATCTCATATAACCGATACACATGAGCACACATAAAGATAAATGATCTCCAATATACAATTTTCATGCTGAACCAGCACTCATCAGTTGGTCAGATCAGATCATCTCCCAGCCATTAAGTAATCAGTTTTCGGTTTATATTAAGATAGCAAATATGTATATTGAAAATCATTTATCCTTTTCACATATGTATGGTCATGTGTATAGGTTACATGAGATAGAGTGGATAGCTGAAGGAAACTTGAAAGTCTGTGTTCAAATCCCCTAAAATTACATCTAAATTCTAAGTATATAAATTATACTGGCATTCAAATATTAATGAGAGTAATTGTTTTTCTTCACATTAGTTTCTATTAAACTGATACACAAGTGACTGGTATTCTCCAAGTTGCTTGTGGTGCCATCTCTAAACCAATGTATTACATTGCAATAGTTTTTAGCCACTCAATGCAAAAACTTTAAGGCACTAATGCATCTGGATCATGAATAACAATGTGAAGGGTGATAGTGTGTTTCTAGCCTTCATGGACCATCTTCAATGCTTAACCCTGCCATCATGAAATCTTGCATCATGATAAATGGTATCACTGCTGTATGCAATTTTGAATAATTTCAATTACATGCCACAATTTAAAATAAAATTTAATGTTAGTGCATTATTCCATCATGGAATAAGATATAATCCAGATTCTTTGGTGCCTTAAATTTTTTTTATTAATAGTTAGAACTACATTACTACATAATATGTGCATTGATTCAAAGAGGGAGCTGTAAGCAGCTTGGAAACAGTATCAATTACCTTTTCACTGTGATAAAATGTTTAGAAAGTGAAATACATACTTAAAAAAAAAAAAGAATAATTGATTTAGAAGAGAAAATATTTTTAAATTGTATAAAAATGGATGAGAAGTATTAATAAATGAAAAAGCATAAAAGGAGAAAAGTTTTCAAATTTTCTGGACAAAAAAAGTAATGGAAAAAAGGAAAAGGAAGCTACAGCACAAAAAGCAGGACATAAGAATAAAAAAAAAATTTTTTTTAAGGATAATAATGAAATCGTTAATAAAATTGAAAAAAGAGAAAATATGGAAAATTGCAATAAAAGTACAGTATATATGAAGCAAATAAAACTAGATAGTGTGATTAAAAAAGGAATATGAGATAGGATAATTACAATATAGAAGAGACAATAAAATATTTTGAGTGTAAAAAGGAGTCACAATGAAATTTTTGAAATATGCATGTCACTATGTAAGTTAATCACAAAATTTTATGAGTGATTAAAGTAATCCTCTCTGGCACATTCTTATAATAGTGTCAAATTTTTCTGAAATAATTGACTATATAAATTCATTGAGATTAAAGAATACTCATAAGTTGTACCATGGGAATGTTTAATAATTCTGATCTGATTTTCTCTTAGAAAATTGATTGCAGCACTATGAGATGTATTGTCATGATTGAACATTAGGTCCCTTATTCTCACACTGTGAATTTTAGGCAGGCATTGTGCATAATAAGTGCTGTAGATGCATAGAAATAGAAAAGTTAATCTTAAGGTTTTTAAAATTGTATCAAATATTTAGATTGGAATATTAATTAGGATTGATAAAGTTAACAAAAGTTTGATGTGAATATATATATATGACTAAAGCAGTGGGTTCCCAACATGGGGCACAGATTCCATAAGAAGGCAATTTGAGAACAAGTCCCTATGAGTGAATTTTGAAAGCCCACTAATTGTTCTTATTCATAATTTAAGCTAGAAATGTTTGTAAATTTTCTCTTTCCATGTCATCTTCTCAGTGCCTTTTCTGTTTAGATAAGCTTACTCCTTACTTCTCCATTGTTACTTGGAGCAAATTAAGTAGCTGAAAACTCTTATATTTCAACTGTCCTTTCATTAATGGCCTTTTAGCTTCCTCCATGTGAATACTTTGCTTTTGGAATAATAATAATAATGTCATGAGGAGGAGGGAGTGCATCAGGATTTTAGAGATGCTTAGATGAGGCATGGCCAAAAAAAGTTGGGAACCACTGATCTAAAGGAATTCTTATAGGTGGAAGTGACACAAGATTAACAGATGAATAGAAAGTTTTAGAACAGTTCAATGTTTTCAAATATTCAGTAAAGTTTTTTCTAAGTGATGAAAAAATCAATGAAAATATTAGGTTGAGAATTGCAATAGCTTACCAAGAATTTAATTTTTTAAAAAAGCTTAATAAATGTTTTGTTTGTGGTTTTATATGAAGCAAAGATCTGGATGATTAGAAAAAAGAGATTAACATTAAATACTAATTTTAACATGAAATTTATTGATGTAATTAGATGATATACATGAATGATACAATAAAACAATGACCCTTTGGTATAGGATGGCATATCCAACACACATGACTATTTAATAGATACTGTTATGAACAATTCATAATAAAATGATAAAAGATTGTTTATTGAGAAAATTGTGAAGCAGAAGAGAAGTTGGACTGGATATATTCTGAGAGATAGTGGAATTATGAAGGACATATTGAATCTATGGACAATAAATCAAGATTGATGATCTAATGGAAGTATTAGAGCATTTAATAGAAAGGCCATTGGTTACATATAGAACTAGTCTTTTTTAATACCTGATAATGACAAAAGTTTGTGATAGTACAAACTTTAACATTGGATGGCTTTGAAATATATAATTAATATTTTTTTTTGTAACATTATTGTTTTTGGTTATTGAGTAATTATTTGTAACCTTTCAAAAAAATGACAAAATATTTGTAGTAATTGCAAAGTAGCTATCTATAAAATTACAGTTTCTGGCATAAATGAAACTATCTCTAAAGTCAGAGTTGAGCTAGAGGTTTTTTATCAGATTGGAGCCATAAAAAAACAACACTGGCTATAAATTACTTTAGCCATTTATAATAAATAGGTGGTGTCATAAATTTGTATTTTTTTATTATTAAAATTCCATTTTAAAGACAAATTTATCTTTTAAGATTTTTATATCTAAACAGTAAATAAATTGTTTACTTCGCTGTCTAATTTCTCAATCTGACTTTGAGCAAAGATATATATATATATATTTTAACAAATAAAAATTATTCTATCAGATTTATATATTACACTGGTCAAATTAAAATACTGTAATAGTTTTATTTTTAGCATTAGCAGTTTAATTTTGTGAATTTTTACTACTTGATGAAACTAGAGCCAAACATTTAAGAAATGAAGAAGCTGGAATCTTTTTTTGTAGTGTCTATAATCCTAATCTTTCTAATCAATAAAAACTATTATGTTACTGCTTAACTTTTTACTTCTAAAAACTGAAATGTAAAATGTTGAAGACTATTATCTTTCAATATTTGTTAAATATACCCAAATATAAAAACAAAAAAATGACATTTCTTTATGGAGCAAGTGTGTACATATGTATAAATATTAAAATTAAAGTCACAGGATCAGTAGGAATATACACCTCTCCAAAAATTGAGAAATTCCACATTGCATTGCAAGTGATTTTTTGTAGTTTTTATAACTGATTGCCATTTACAGATTAATGTCGTACTATTAACTGGAGTAGTTACTTGAAATAAAAACTCTAACCATGTTAGCAAATTGTAACATTTTGAAGATTGATCTAGCTTAGAAACCCAGGTCATCAACATGAAGATAAATTTACTAATTACTGCATCATAAGACCCATGATATAAATTTATATAATCAAAAAGTAAAAACAAAAAGCAAAAAAAAAACAAAAAAACAAATGTTAAAATCTACAAACACATGAAAAAAAAAACAAACAATAACAACTATATTACACTACAATAATTTTATAAAATTCTAACTACATACATATATTAAAATTAAATAACTTTAATTTTTAAAATTAAATAATTGTATCTAATCATATTCAAATTAAACTTGAATGAACTTATTTGAATTGTTATAATACATTCCCACAGAAATACTATTTTAACATTATATTAGTTTCCATATGCTACCATTCTAAATACGAATGTAAAATAATACTCATACAGAGTTTAAATATAAAATTTTAACAGTATTTATTGTACCAACTTCTGATGTTTTCACATCATATTCATGGTTAGTATTTTTTTCTGAATGCATCTAGTATAGAAAAAACATTTAAAATTAAATGTGTGTGTATGTCTGTTATCTTATAATTGAGAAAATAATAAACCAATTTCACTGAATTTTTTTCATATACAGTAAAGTTCTTGGATAAAGCACAGAATAAACCCTAAAGGCATTAATTTACATGAAAATTTGTTTTTATTATAGATAGTTATAAATGTGACATTATTTGGTTTTGAGCCATGCTAAAAATGGATTCACATATAATTTTAAAAAATTATTTTTACTAAATAAATAAATAAATCTAATTGATATAAAAATGGACACGCCATAATATTAATTCTATGCTGTTTATTTATTATCAATAAATTTGAAATTATATTTATGTACAAACTAAAATTTAATTCATGATTTAAAATTGCCCACATCACAATAAGCATCTTGATAAATATATAATAAAAGCACACAGACATATTTGTGTATTTGTATAATATATAATATTTTAAAAAGATTCAAATAAAAACTTAAAGATTAATTTGTGTACAAACTCCATGTTTTTTTATATATATTAATTTCCTTGAAATTACTTTATAATATGTAATTCTAGATCTTCATTCACTTGTAAGGTTTGCTTCACTTAATTTTTTATGTTGCTCTTTTTTAAAAAAAAAATATTATTTAATTTCAGATACACTAAACATATAAGCAATTAAATGTTTTTTAAAGCAAGTTTATAATTTAAAAAAATCAACTCGTTTTTAAACTACCGCATGAAAAGTTCCAATCATTTATGAATCAAATATCACCTGATTATAATAGGTAATTATAAATTAAAAAAAATCATAATGCATTTAAATTAAAATTATACAAATATTGAAAACATTTACAGGAAGTCAAAAAGTTTCATTCTCCTCCTAAATTTCTAATAACAGTAATTTTAGTTGATTTCAAAAATCTTGAACATTTTCATCAACAATTATATTCAGCTGGACGTATTGTTGTTTAACATCACATGATCTCTTGAATAACTGATTATACAATACATCCAAATTTGCACAAGTTAAAATTTGCATTCATTATTAACTTAAAATACAGTTTCTCTCAATTATGATATATAATATTTGGATATAATAATACAGTTACTTTTGAATAAATTATATAAGGGATGTTAACTCAAGCTATTGGCAGAATGTAGAGATGGCTGGTGGTAGAAGACTTTTTGATAGGAGTATTAACTAAAAACAATTATTATGCAATGCTCAATTAAGAATATTTCTTTTGCTTTGTAATTTATTAAAGGATAGACGCTTTGTTGTGTAAGAACAATCTCTTTCTGATTTCTTTTAATATTCTTTCTTTCTCTTTTTTGCTATAAGATCTTTCATTATAATTTTCTGATAACATCAATCATCTTTCAATACTAACCATTACAGTTGATGCATTGTTAATTTAATTATTAGTAGTGGTTATAAAGTATAAGGCATTGGCAGTAAAAAAAAAGATACCCCCCCCACCATTAAAAATATGGACACAGAATATGAAAATTTTATTTAAAATGAATTCTTTATCATACGAATGTAGACCAGAAGTTGTAGCTGAGCTGTTCTTAAAAAATCTCATCTTCCACAAGAAAAAAATGTAATTAAATAAGGAAATAGCTATCAGTTGTTTTTTGGGAAAGACATATCATTGCAAGAAAGATTGCACATTGTTAAACCAACTATAAGAATTAATTTATCTTTCTTGGAATTCCTAAATGTATCAATGAATGACTAATGATATTAAAAGTTATTTTATATAATGGTATCTATGCTTATTTTATTCAATGTTAGATTCAGAGAATCAAAAGAAAAGCTTTTATTCCTCATTGAATAATATTACATCAAAACAATAAAACAAATTTTAATTTTGGAGACTTTAATGTATATACCATATTAATAGAAGCAGTCAATTATGATCCAAAATTATTATACATAATATGAATTTGCAAAAATCAAATGATCTGTTGTGACTGAATTTTTGTACACAAATGATGATCATAAACAGTTTATTTGGACAGAAAAATCAATATAATAAAAAACTCTAATGTATCCATATGAAAACAAATGCATCTTATGGATTGAAGGAATCAAAAAGCAAAAGAAGTTAACTATTATATATTTATAAATTAGAATGATAGTATCATTAAAAAAATAATTCTTTTAATAAATACGATGCTATAAAATTAATGTTTTTTTGTAAAAAAAAAACAACTGCTATTCATACTAAGTATCCATGCGAATCAGTGGGTCTACAGACCCTGGGACCCTCTTAAACAAATAAAAAAGTGATTCTGCTTGCAATTCGAATCTGAATAAAATATTAGGTCAGTTAATCCGGAAACATAAATGTGTTTTAGAAATATCCAAATTCACACATGAAGGGAATAAATCTTACATAATTTGATTAACTAATACATTATTATATGTAATGTAAGAACTTAATCTAAATGTAAACAGTACAATATATTAAATAAAAATAAATCTGTTTTGGGGTACTATAAAAAATTTTTGTTTTTCTAACAATAATTCCATTATTAATGATTTTGATTTTAAAAAATATGGTATGCTCTGCTTTAATTAGTAATAAAATAAATTGTGGAGCTTGATAAGCATTCATCATCAACATTATCAACTATTATCAATCCACTGCAGGATGAAGGTCTCTCCAAGTTTAATCCATCTTCTCCGATCTTTAGCTTCTCTTCTCCACATCACCCATGCACACTTTCTTATTTCATCCATCCATCTCACACGTGGTCTCTTTCTGGGTCTTTTACAATCTCTTGAAATCCAGTTTAAAATTTCAATTGTCCATCTATTATCATCTCTTCTAGCAATATGTCCAGAGGTCAGTAACACCTGTTTGTTCTCTTACCCATATATTGCGTTTTCGATCTCTTCTTGTTACTCCCAACATGCATCTCTCCATACTTCTTTGAGTGATCTGAAGTCTCAGTATTGCTCTTCTATTAAGTGTCCAAGTCTCAGATCCATAAGAACTGGTAAAACACATTTGTTAAAAACCTTCCTTTTCAAACACATAGGCATATTTCCTTTTAGTATCAAGTTATTTCTACCAAAAGCACTCCAACCAAGTTTAATTCTATGATTAATTTCCTCCATTATGTTTCCATCTGTATTAATAATCTGACCAAGATATTTGTAACTGTTAACTTCTTCTAATTCATCATAATCAATCTTTATTTTAATATTTTGAACAAATCGATTAAACATTAGTCTTTTTAACATTTATCTTTAATCCTATTTTCCTACTTTCATCTAATAACTCCTGCAACATTTCCTGCAGCCCTGAAGCATTATTTGCAAAAACAACTACATCATCTGCAAAATCTAAATGACTTAAATAATCTCCATTTACTTTCACTCCTTTAGTTTCCCATTTTAATCCACAAAATACTTCTTGCAGCACTGCTGTAAAAAGTTTTGGAGATATGGAGTCACCTTTCTCAATGTTGACTTTCCCAGTATCATTATGTAATCTAATTGTTGCTGTTGCATTTTTATAAATATTCTTTAAAATATGACAATATCCTGGATCTACACCTTGATGATCCAATGCTTTAATCACTGAAGAAATGTTTATAGAATCAAATGCCTTTTCATAATTTACAAATCCAAAACATAATGACAACTCATATTCATTTGTCCTTTCTATAACTTCTCTCAATACCCAAATATGATCTACTGTATTAAAACCATTTTTAAATCCAGCTTGTTCTCTTGGTTGGTGGAAATCCAATGTTCCCTGTAGACGAGTTGTTATATAAAATTGATAAAAGGCTGATAGGTCTGTAATTTCTAATATCTCGTTTATCATCTTTTTAAAATATTAATATTATTACTGCATTCTTCCAATCATCTGGTACATCTTTATCATTGAGACATTTGGTATATAACTTTGCTAAAAAAAATTCTATTTCTTCACCTACTTCTTTTAATATATCAATTATAATTCCATCATTACCTGGAGCTTTTCCTTTATTCATACATTTAATTGCATGTCTCACTTTTTCATTTAAAATTCTAGGCAATTCAGAAAATGTAATAGATATAGGAGGTAATTGTTCTTTATTAACTATATAATTCTTGATAAAAATCTTCTACCAATTTCATGATGTCATCTCTCTTTTTGGTAATAATTCCATCTTTTTTTCTTATTGCAGATATAAATTTCCTACCAATACCAAAATGTTGTTTTACATTCTTAAGACTTTTATTTTCTTCTACAGCTTTCATTGCTAGTTCACAGTTATACTTTCTTATATCATTTTTAATTATAGAGATTTAAAAGCAGAACTTCAAAAACTTATAATAAGATTTAAGCATGTCTGGAGGATTAAAACTACAAAGGAGATGTACACATTTTTCTGATCTTGGTTATATTAAAAATAATAAAAAATATCATAATGCTATTAAAATCAGAAGATTTTATTTTTATATACCACATTTTTAATAGATGATGACAATATTTTGATCATCTTTCGAATAATAATATAAAAATGCAGATAATTGATATTCAGTCAATAAGATGATGGTAAATCATGGGTTCATCACATGAAGAATTACTAAATGTCCATCAATTAGCAAATCAACTCTCATTTGTATAACCTAGATTAACCTGAACTCTTTATCCTCTTGGACACTTACAATTAGCAAATGAAATCTTATTTGTCCAACCTAGACTAATCTGAATCCTTTACCATCTTAGACATCCACCAAACAATATTGGATGGCTAGCTATATTTGCTGTGAGCCAACTATCTAAAAAAATTCAAGATTCACCTACCCCAGAGTAAAATCCCAGGTTATGGAGAAGATGAGTTAATCACTAATGCCATGAGTTTTTCAAATCCAATTTGATGAGGTTAAAACAGTTAAGGAATTTATAATTTTAAAAATTGAAAGACTATGAGTTTTGATGAAATCCAGTCAAGAAGTTAATGTATATTAGCTTCAAAATTATAGAAAATTTTAACAATACATGGAATTCATATAGTTGGGCTGCTTGGCCTCTATTGTTTTTATTTACAAAAATAAAAGAGATGAAAACACTTCCCAAATTATTTTAAGAGTATGATTGTTACTTGCTAAACTAAAATATTTTCAAAAATTTTATTAAGTAGGGATTACTAGAGGTTTAATATAGGTTGACAAAATCATAAATCACTAAATTAAAAAAAAAAAACGGTCAAAGGCAAACAAATGATTTATAAATATTATTTTTATCGACTTGTTAGAGATATTTGATTCATTTTAACCAAAAATGTTTAGAGCAATATCAGTAAATAGCCATTATTTATGTAAAAATTAAAAGATTAGATATATTAAAAACATTATAAAAAGTGAAACAAATTAAGTATTATTAATGGTTTAATTTTTCAAAATCCAAAAATGATTTGCAAAAAAAAATGTTCCTTAATTAATTGAAAGCATGTGCAATGTGATAATTTAGATCCACGACTTCTATAACATAAAAAAGTCAACAATAGTTCAATGTTAATAAATGTGCCTAAAAGCAGTTCATCGTTTCCAAGTCAATTTTAAACCCATGTTTGTTATTTTTAAGTTGAAAAATAATCACAATCTCATTACTCAGTTTTAAATAATGTTTTTATAGTAGATAATTATTAACAATGAATTAGAATGCTTCATGTCGATATTATCTAATTATCCAATTTCTAAATACTTTTGTCTCATTTCATAATTTTGCACTTCCTATCTTATTTGAAATTTCTTTTGTTCTTTTTTACTCTGTCTTATAAAATCAAACATCTTATGCAAACTCTTATGTTTCTATTACAATTTCTGTTAATTTACAGTTAATAAAATTCCATTCATTATTACTGTTCATTTGTTTGTTTATTTTGATTTACAATTATTTACAAATTTAAAAAAAATTATACAATATTTATCTTAAAATCTATCTGCAAGATAATTGATATTTTTGGATCATTAGCTTTACTTTTTCTAACATAATAACTAAATCTGTTACCATATCTAATCATAAATAAAATTCGACAGTCAGTTTGAGATGTTATTCAATGTTCAATTTGAAAATGTTCATTTAAAGCCTACATAATCAAAATTATTAACATGGACTTTGATTGTTATCACTGTTAAAGAAAATTAACTATTATTAATTGTGCAACAGAAATTAAATATAATATATACAACAACAGAGTGAAATAAATATGTATGTGAACTATTACAGTTTATTTAGATAGAACAATATTAGATCTAGTTAACAAAATAAATTGTGCTAAACAGCACAGTAAATCATTTAATTAATTAATTAATGAGAGTAAATACATATTTTATGTACAGTTAGTTGGATAGGTAATACTGTAATTGTTAATCAATGATTAAACCATATTTATCCATGCCTAAAATTTATCTTCTAATGCATAGATGTATTAAAATTAAATAGTGTAAATAAATCTTGTTAAAAACAATAATCAAAAATAGATTTAACTATTATAATTTCTAACATTAACATCTTTTACAGTATAAATAAATACATCAGATTTTACTTACTAAAAACTTTAAATTGTGTTACCAAAGCTATTTAATAACACCTCATATAGTTTAACTCCATTGAAATATGAATCTAGTTAAAAGTATTAAAAAGATTATATTACACCCATATTGTTATCAGTTTTTCATACTTAGAATGGTTGTTCTAATATTCAGACAGCACCAGAGATTAAAAAATAAGTAAACCTGCAATTATCTTCTAATGCATAGATGCATAAAATTAAATAGTGTAAATAAATCTTGTTGTTAAAAACAATAACCAAAAATAGATTCAACTATTATAATTTCTAACATTAGCATCTTTTACCAAAGCTATTCAATAACATCTTATCTAAACATCACATGATCACCATCTCTATATTAGCTACTGTATGGAGAGTTTTGCCTTTGTTAACACCTCATCTAGTTTATCTCCACTGGAATATGAATCTATATACTGTACAGTTAAAAGTATAAAAAAGATCACATTACACCCATATTATTATCAATTTTTCATACTTAGAATGCTTGTTCTAATATTCAAACAGCACCATAGATTGAAAAATGAATAAATTTGCAATTATTAGATGCCTTCATCAATGCTACCATTATGAATAAAATTTAACGAAAAATTATACAAATTATTATAATAAATAGAAAATCTTTGAATGACAGAATAAGTTGTAAGTTTATAATATAATATATTTTTAATTTCTTCATAATTAAACCTTTAAACATCACATGATCACTATCTTCCATGCTTGCTCATAACTATTGTTAAAATAGGCAAAATTATCTCCATAGTAGTGCCACTCAAAGCAAGACAGAGTAATCAATGGATGCCAGAAGTGCATAAAATCCCTATCTAGTGCCTACTCATCCAATATCCCCAAACTAGTTTCTGGCTTATGACCTTCATCAGTGAGGAGCCTTGGATCTGAGAACACTGCACCTAGATCTTAGGATCTCAAATATTTTCAATCTAAGCTCAGTAGCTTATATATTCATGTGGGTCTGAACTCAGTTCAGTACCCATACATTTTGGTGTCTTTGGTTCTTTTATAACCATAGCCACCACCTTCCTATTAGGCAGAATTGGTATTAAACCTTTAAACATCACATGATCACTATCTTCTATGCTTGCTCATGACTGTTGTTAAATAGGCGAAACTCTCTCCATACAGTAGTGGCTATGACTATAAAAGAACCAAAGGGTGCTAAACTGAGTTCAGACCCATATGACTATATAAGCTACTGAGCTTAGATTGAAAATATTTGTGTGTTTTCAATTTTATTCTTATAGTTTTGCAGTTATGTAGAGATAAAAGGCGACTGCTGGAGGGTTGCATTAGATCCTACGATCTAAGTGCAGTGCTCTCAGATCCAAGGCTCCTCACTGACGAAGGCCATAAGTCAGAAACTAGTTTGGGGATTTGGATGAGTAGGAACTAGATAGGGATTTTATGCACAAGCCTTCTGGCTTCCATTGATTACTCTGTCTTGCTTTGAGTGGCACTACTGTATGGAGAGAGTTTTACCTATTTAACAATAGTTATGAGCAAGCATGGAAGATAGTGATCATGTGATGTTTAAAGGTTTAATACCAATCCTTCCTAATAGGAAGATGGTGGCTATGGTTATAAAAAAACCCAAGACACCAAAATGTATGGGTGCTGAACTGAGTTCAGACCCATATGATTATATAAGCTACTGAGCTTAGATTGAAAATATTTGTGTGCTTTCAATTTTATTCTCATAGTTTTGTAGTTATGTAGAGATAAAAGGTAGCTGCTGGAGGGTTGCATTAAATCCGAAGATCTACATGTAGTGCTCTCAGATCCAAGGCTCCTCACTGAAGAAGGCCATAAGCCAGAAACTAGTTTGGGGATATTGGAAGAGTAGGCACTAGATAGGGATATTATGTACAAGCCTTCTGGCATCCATTGATTACACTGTCTGGCTTTGATTGGCACTACTGCTTGGAGAGAGTTTTGATTATTTCTTCATAATACCGTAGAATAAAAATGATTATTAAGTTATGTATTAATAAAAAATAAATTGCATTTAAAAGTCAATGGACACAACTGTAGATGAATAGTTTTTTTTTTTTTTTAAATAATTACTTAAAAGAATACCATTCTATTAAATAATATAATGGTTTGAAGTTACTCAATTATTCAGTACCTTTTTACCACTGATATAACAGAGTATTTTTAGATTAACTCAATTCTGAATTTTTGCAGTTAATTATTGAAATAATCCATAAAAAAAAACACTTATGCTTTCAATTCATAAGATATTATTGTATGTTCTCTATATAATGATAAATAAATATATAATGATTTAAAAATATACTCTCTTCATGGCCACTTATTTAATTAAGGAATTAAAATTTTTACCTTATTCATTGTCATCTATGATGATTATTATTTGGATGAGTATTCTTTCTACTTAAAAATTAAGAAATACATTTTACTTTGAGAAATATTAGACTATAACACTTTTTAATTGTAAATGTTTTTGGTACTTAAAATATTAAATCAAATTATTTATTGTAACATTTACTTTGATAAATTAAATTGAAAAGTTTTGCTATGGGTGCTATATTATAATATGTATTATTAATGTTTACAGAAATATAATTTTTGGGAAAACAATTTTTTTTTTATTACTAGTTTCAAAATTAAAAATTGGAAATTTTTAAAAGAAATAATTTTTTAAAATTTGTCATTCCAAAATAAAAAATAAGAACTACGTCAATCCTCAAATAGCAGTAGGTCTTCATTGTAATTATTTGCAGGGTGGATAAGTTAAATTAATAATGGGAAAACCTATATTTTTTAAAATGTAAGCAACCACAAGCTTAAAAATGATTAATTACGCAAGTTGAATTCAAATTGACATTTGGTACTTTATTGACGTTCAACAGCTTACAGAAATAGCAGCAGAAATTACTTAAGTGACACTTTTTAAAAGTTATATCTAATGATTTATTTTTATAAGTTTAACTATTCTGAAGCATCTACTTCATTTCAATCTCTCCCATCCCTAAAACCATAATGGAAGTTTTTTTTTTTTTTAATTTATTTCTTATGAATAATGCATTTCAGATAAATGTGCAATGTTTTTAAATTCCATTAAATGCATTTTTAAGCAATGAATTTGAAATTTAGTTCATGCAAAATTAAGGAAATTATGCAAGATTTAATTTATGTATATTGTTATAAATTAATGCTAATGCATACTAAATCATAGTATTATCAACTACATGTATCTCATTAATTACCACCAACTTTAATTTTAAATTTATTTTTAATAAAAAAAGTTGTGAATAAAATAATTGTAAATGATTGCTTAATATTATCAAGAAAGGCTAAACTCATACATGTAATGACACCCAAATAAACCACAATTTGTTTTCATAAAATTTATTTTCAATAAATTTTAATATAGTCTCTAATGATAACAATAACCATTAGTCAGTGACTTTGCATGCTTAAATTTCTCCATCATTATTCATAATCTTTTGCTATTTAAAAATTCCTTTAGTGATCCAAACAGAAAAATAAGTCAAATCAGACTATTTGATATGTGAGGTAATATTTGTATGTTTTTTCAGTGAGATGAATATTTTTAGATTTGAACTTAGTAGTTATACTCTTACAGTTTTTGATTCAACTGAAAACTTTTTCTAGTCAAAATTTCATAAAAAATAACATTGTCTTTCATAAAAAATTTAATATTCTATGCAAGACTGTCATCTTAACTGCAAATGATATAAGATGGAGAATTAGCTATACATGAATGCAAGTTTAAACATGACTTGTTACAAAATAAATATTTACAGTGCACAAAAGAAAATTCTTGTTTATTATTAAATATTCTTTATATAAATTATTATTCATTTGCCTATTTAATATTACTCAATTAATTCTAGTGTGCGAATATATATATATGTTTATATATACACTTATTATAAAAGCATATTCTATATTGAGAATATGAATATAAAAATGTTTAAAATTTAAATGAATACAAACAAGAAAAAAATATTTAAACTAAAAAAAATATTAGAAGGTTTAAAAAATTGAAAAAGAAAAGATAAAAAACAACAACAGATTAAATACTTGCATTAATGTAACTGTATCTATACAAACATAAAATATGTCAAGATAATTTTAATGAGATGCAAAAATAATTAGAAAATATAAATATTTTTTGAAGACTACATTTAATGTTAGCAAGCCCTCAGAAAGATATATTTATTGAAACTAGAATTCATTTTTATAAAGCATAAAATATTCTTTAAAATTTACACAATAACTTTCATTGCATATTTAAAAATTGAATTTACTGATGTTATATTACTTTTATAAGATATTTCATAAACACCGAATACTTAATAAATACTTTAATTCTATTAAAAGAATTATATTGTCATTCTCAATATATATTCTAGCTGCTGATACTTGTGGATCAAGTAACACATGTTTTCATAAAATAAAATAAAAATATTCTTATTCTTTCTAATAAGAAAGCAAAACAATCAATATAAGTATAGGATGGACACAATATCTCTAGGTATAAGATCAGATCATCTGTTAATTATAAATTGTCTGATAAAAATTGGCTAATCTTGAGCTAATTTACTACACATATTTGCTATGATTTCCTACAACTGAAGAAAAAAAATACACTTATCACCAATTTTTCATTAAATTGATAATAAACTCAATAAATCTAGTGAATGACCTGATATTGTGATCCTCATCAAAATTCAACCTTAGCTTAGAACACCAGACTAAATTGTAAAAATGGTTTGCTGATACGCAAAAAATTTACAATTTAGTTTTGGAAATTAAAAAAAAAAAATGAAAAGACAAATCTTATGTAGAATTGTTGTAAAAACCAATTATAATAAATAAACACCTCATTAAAACATTTCATATGCGGCTTATTATAAAAATAAAAAAATCAATTATTCTTTACAACAGTTGATTACTTAAAAACAATTATAAACAAAACCAATAATTTATTAATCATCCACATAGAACATTGAAAAACATGGGGGAAAAAATAAAATTAGTGTGAAGAAAGAACAACACACTGATAAAATTTAAGTAGTAAGCATAGACTTTGAATCTATCCTGTATTATATATACATTTTCTTTTCTTTTCTTTTTTTTTTTTGTTGCTAAAACTGAATGTGACAACAATGGTGCATAGCATAAATATAACTAATAATTATTCACATAATAAAACATTACAGTGTATTTACAACTTTTTTTTTAATTGTTGTGCTGGACGTTAATAACAATAGAGCTGCTTAAAATACATCATTTAATATATGACTGATTTTCTTATAATAAAAAATTTGATAACCATAATTTAATAAATTCATATAATAATGTCCTTTATAATTGATAAATATCAATGCCAAAACTGCAAGTTAATTAAATGATTCAATTATATCTTGATTTTTTTTTTAAAAAAATCATTTATTCTGAAGCAACTGATTGGTTTTCCCTCTTTCCCCAAATCTAAAAACAGAATTATTTTAAATTATTCTTTGTGAATAATTAATCTCAAATATATATGCAGTAATTTTTTTATTCCTTAAATGCATTTTTAAAATCATAAATTCTAAATTTATTTCATGCAAAATTAAGGAAAATCATGCAGGACTTTAGAAGTCGGCTGTCACAAATTCATGCCATTGCGTTTAAGTAAGCCATAGCGTTCTCGAATACCTACGTTTATAAAACCTTTATGGCGAAAAGTTCGTATAGGTTCCTGTTGTGGTGAATCTGCTTTGTGCCTATCTCGAGGAGGACTGAGACTTGCATTCCTTGAAGTATCATGAAGTGAGCGAGAACGAGGCCTAATCTTTACAGGAGAAGTCTAGAAAATAAAAATATATACAATTAAAGATATATCTTAGGCAAGTTGTTATAAAATATAAAAATCTAATTTATAATAATATGGAGAATAAATGTTTCAAAATATCATCATTAGTCCAAACAGATTCCACAAATGCTATAAAGCCATAATTCTGATTTTAATAATCACTTTCTTAGGTTAATCTAAATATCATCAATCTTCTGTATATTTTCCTTTTTTAACACTCAAAAATGTTTTTACTCTCTTTTCGTAAATTCTTTTAATAATATTTCTTCTAATACATTTTTCTTTTATTTATTATGTTTATTAGCGAAGCTCTTTTTAATATACTTTTTAGATATTTCACAATTTTGTTTAATTCTCCTAATTTATTAAGATTATTATTTTTATTTTTTTTTTGCAAAATGAATTATTTTATCACAAAAACATAATTTAGCTGGATTTTAAAAAAAAAATTATATATAATCATAGTAATAGTTGTGACGATAATAATAAGCATATTTTGAAACATGTATTATGATTAATTCTGTGGCAATATAATATTGAGAGAATTTAATAAAAAGAAGATGACACATAATCCCTCAAAACAATAATTGTTAAATATATTGAAAAATAGAGTTACAACTTATGAATTTATTAAATTCATTAGTAATTACATATATTCCCCAACATTAAATAATTAATGGTCATATATTTTGATCAATAGAGACTGGTATTATTTCAAGCAATATGCCACATGATGATTATGTAACGTCATCAAAAGGCACAGAAAGGTGAACAGTATTATTTAAATCAAATTTAAAATTCATTCTGCAAAAATAATTTATTGCTCAGAAGTCATATAACAATGAAGCACTAAAAATAATTGAGATGAACTGCACTAATCACTCTACCACTGTACAAAACCAAGCAATTATATAACAGAAATATGTGGATATGTATTATGGATAAAAAATTCTTAACAATAAGACAATATATCCTCAAGAACAGTGCTAGTGGAAATGATATTTTCCTGCCCAATAATGGTCGATTTTTAAACACACAATCAAATTAGTTCTTTACTCTCTAGCTTAGAATAGCTTGATACTCATTTAATGACCATTTTTTAGATAATTAACTGAGTTGGTTATAGGCTGCCTACCTATACAAAAATTTCAACCCTAATTGTGCCTTAAATTTTTTTTGAGGTTCACCTCATCTTAACTTGAATCCCAGATCAAGGTTGCCACAATGAATCTGCTAGCCACTATGCCCTTATAAAGAAGGATAAATTTATTTTAATAAAATAAAAATTTATACAATAATTATTTTAGATTTTTGCTTCCAATTTTTCCCTCTTATATGGATTCAATGATTATGTATACATATTTAATATTGATTTTTCCTTTCAACTGTATTTATAATTCAAATTTGCAAAGATTTGTTCATCTGCACATCAAAATGGTAAAGACACAACTTTGATGAACAGATGAACAAATGTTTGCAAATCTGAAGTATATATATATTTAAATAAAATTTCTATATTGAATTCTATTTATCATATTAAGATTGCAAAATTATGCATAATCTATGATTATGCAGATTATGAAAATTAAAAAAATGGCAAACTTTGATTTTTTAAAAATCATATTCTCTAAAATATTAAGTGATTATACATAATGAGTGAATTAAACAGACTATATATATATACATATTAATTGCAAAGTGTTCAAGAATTCAAGAAGTGGCATTTAGTTTGAATTCATTTAAATCAACCAAGTGATATTAAAAAATCTTTTTAAAATTATTTATATCTACTATATACATATGTCCAATATTCTAATCATCAAAATGATTTGATTATTGTTCACTATGAAATATATGTGTGCAAGTTGATTCCTTAGCCTGTCGAGCAAATAAGTAATATTGTGACCAAATAATTACATACACTTGACCATTACCAATAGCAGTTTGCCATTTCTTGCTCTCCACTTAACATAATTTATTCCAGCACATGCCCATATAAAAGTTTATTTCATATACTTCACAAGACAAAATGATTTCTTAAGATTTTTTTGAAAGCTGAAGAATATGTTATCAATGATATTTTACAAATAGTATTAGATTGCTTTGAAAAATTAATTTACAGCAAATATATAACAGAAGTTTAATTTTTTAAAAAAATATGTCCTTTATACAATCTATAAGCATGCAATCAGCTCTTAATAATTTTTCATATCCATTCTCAAATTTGTCAATACTGGTTTATTCAATTCACACACTTTTTCTCCAATTTAAATTCTATTACTGTAATTACAATGATTTCAAAAGTAGAAAAATGAAATATGCAAATTATTATTGAAAAAGATATTATACTGCAAATTGATGCCTTCAACTTAATTTTCATGTAGCATTATCTATACTATCTAGCTACCATTGTTTTTGAACAAAAAAAGTTTGATTCTTGAAACCAAATCAAAATGCTGAACATAAACATAATGATCTTTTTGAGTGTATATGTGTGAGAAGAGCAAAATAGAAAGCTAATTTAAAATAATCTATATTAAATTAAAATTAAGGATGATATAGATGATTGAGCATAGATAAGATCTGATTAAGTTTTACTCAGTAAATAATCACCAGATAATCATTCTCATTTCATGTCCCATCAGTATTTTGTATTATGTTTAAAAGACATCAGAGAAGAAATAGATACAGTGGCAAATAGCCACATACATTTACTAAATTTGGCCAAAAGAAATAAAACAAGTAGCTACAGACCAAGACTGTAATGCACTCATACCACTAATACCATTTTATAACATGTGATTCTACAAGTCTCTACGATAACATTGTAAGAATTCACCATGTCATTATTTACTATTTTTTATCTTGGAAGACATTTATCTCCAAAAACTAAAAAAAAAAATACCCACTGAATGCAAAACATTATGCCTGAATGTAATGAAGCAATACCTTCTATAAGATTAGATGGATAAGCTGATAACTAACCTTTTTTGAAAAAAATCTCATCAAAGAATCTTCAGCAAAACATATCAAGATGACTCTTATAGTTGTAATTTTTGTTATAAAAAAAGAGATATGAATTGTTTAGCACGCTACTATATAAAAATACTATTAGAAAGTTAATATTTGAGTACATTAAAAGTACTTAAAACATTTGACATTACTGGGATGACTTTGCAGAGATTAAAAATAGTGAAAAATTAACATTATAAGAAACTGGAAAAAGACTCACACTACTGGTGCTACTCTTTAACTCATTTCAGACACATCATGAGCAAGAAAAATCATTATTTTGTAAATGTATGTTACTTTTATATTGGAAACTGCACAAAAAAGTCAAACTAACAGAGGAAGTTAATGTTATGTCACTTATAAAATAAAAACAATGGCTTTGAGAATATGATAAAGTGATATTGAAATGAGAATTTTTATATCTTTTACCTATATGGGGACTATCCTATAATTATTCAAAATTCTTTTGTTCATTTCATAGAAAACCAAATTATTTACTATGCAATTATCAGAAAATGCCATACATCAGTATTTGATATTACAAATAATACATAAATCATATATTATCATGGATTATCATTTTTTGCTATTATTAAGAGTAGATATTAATCTTGAAAAATAAACCAATTACTTATTTAGAAAAGATTCTGGTATAATGCTAGTAAATTGGAAGTCACTTCAAGAAATCAATAATTTACATGAGTTTGACATTGATACCAAATAAAACAATCTATATGAAAAATGGATCGTGATATATTTTAAAAATTGAATTCCCAAGACATATAGGAATAATCTAGATATTTAAAACGATTATAGTAAAAGAAGACTAGAATGAGAGATGCAAGTGTTTAATTTATAAATGATGTATTAAAATAAAGAAATAAAGACAAAGAACCAAATAAGATACTAAAAATATCTTTT
This sequence comes from Epiperipatus broadwayi, assembly GCA_028023455.1. Taxonomy (NCBI): domain Eukaryota; kingdom Metazoa; phylum Onychophora; class Udeonychophora; order Euonychophora; family Peripatidae; genus Epiperipatus; species Epiperipatus broadwayi. The sequence continues at coordinate 3,723,021 of JAQFVV010012464.1, forward strand.
CCAAATTTATAGAAATAAAAACTAGTTCTGATTTCTTAACAAAAATGTTGATAATAAAGAAGATTTATAATACTAAACTATAGAAGAGTATAAAGAGAATGTAGAATACCTCATGATTATCTAGATGATAAACATAAACTTGCTAACAGTTTTAGTGCAAATTTAGTATTAATTAAATTAATAACTAAAAAATGGTGAAGTCTTATGCTAGATAATAATATGCCAAAATTATTAAATGTATAACTTCTGTTTCAGATGATACTATTACTATTGTTATCTAATTTTTTTTAAAAAAAAAAACTACCTCAAAATTATAAGCAAGATATACTGAACAAGCTTCCAAAAAAAGTGATTTGTGAACAATTTATACTGTTATCAGTTCTGGAAAAATCTTAACCACATAAACTTAGTAAGGATAACACTTTATAGTTTGATAGTTTCCAGGTAGATCATCCAAGAAAGATCATAGTGATGCAATCCTATAAATTCCAATTACTATATTAAATACATTTGTTAAAAAGATTTGGTAATATCAAAAGGAATACGAGTCATACTCTGCTAAATATGTTTTGTATGCCAACAAATTGATTAATTTGATTTAAGACAATGTATGATGATAATCTAGAATACTATCTATGTTCTGTGAAGTGGATGATTAAATATGATATATCTTGAATACCATCTATGTTCTGTGAAGTGAGTAAACAAGATTGCCTATTTCTATCTATATTATTTAAATTGATGTTAGACTTAATGACGTGGAGATCTACTAATAACTGATTAAAAGACTTGAACAAAATGTATATTTTTGAAAATTTGGATATGGAAGTCACTGCTTGGTTCAGAGCATGACAAACTTTTGCCATAAGGTCAAATCATGCTCATTTCCTGTTTCTACACAATCTGAACTAAGAATAGTTCTCCAGTTTTATGCATGGTTTAAAAAAAATCATGATAATATAAAAAATTTAAGAAATTCAAATTTAGAATCCATCAATAAAACTTTCTTAGAGCACAATAAAAACTTGACATCATTTCATATGACATGAATTTTGCACTTTACAATATTTAATTTTTATTACATCACAATACTTTGATTGCTGCATTTTTAATGTCTGCTGGTAATGAGATCATTATTACATTTTTAATAGGAAAAAAGTTATGGATAAAAGTATATTCAGAGCATAATTAATTGTAATAATAGTTTATATTATTTTTTATTTTTTGAAGGACTCTGAATTAAATTAAAACATTCATAGTAAATACATATGTAAATATGCTCCCTAAATTTATTATTAACAACTATATTATTATTTTTTAGAATTTTGTTAATACTATGATCTTTATAGTGTGTATGTGGTATATATATATGTTCATGTTGAAAGTATTGTAGTTTTACAGTTAAGTAAACAATACATATTGGATTCCACTAAAGCTTAATCCTCAAAACATGGACTAGTATCCGCGATGCAAGAGGGAGGGGCTTAGAGCAAAATATAATATATTCCATATTTCAGCATTAAAATGCAGATACTATGAATTTACCCTTCTTCCATACTATTAGATGTGCTTATTTCTAAATTAATCCTTTCTTCAACAGCATTATAAATACCAAAAATACATAAATTATATAGGAAAAAATTATCCTATACTTGAAAATAGATGTTTTTAAAGTTCAGCCAAATAGTACAAGTATACTGGGTTTAATATTAAACTGTAAAATCTATTCCCTCTATAAAGACATTGAAATCTCATAGATCTTAAATAAATGCAGCTTCCTTAATTTAGAAAATTTAAAAAATACATTATTAATAATAAGTTATTCTTTAATAATTTTATTCAAAAAGATGTAAAAAAATGATTGTTCCAATTAAGATGCAGAAAAATTTTATTATCTTGACACACCAAGAATAAAAATCCTATTGCGTTATTTTTTCCAAACTGATTATTATAAAGACCCTTTATACTATGATAATATTGTTGTTTTTGTTTGTTAACTTACTTTCACCATAAATTCAACAATAGCAGGTACAATTTCTACAGCTAACTTGTTAGGTTTAATGTTTGATCCACTTGTTTTAAAATGAAGTTGCTATTAATCTCTGGCAATTTGCTGTGACATTCAATGCATTGTATAATGTAGCACAATAATGCATTAGATTTAAAAGCTAAAGATATGTGAATAGATTCTCAGCTAAATAAAAAAGTGTGGCCAATTGAATGAAACTTTTGCATTCAATCTGCCAACTAACCATAGAATTATTTTATTTGTAATTACTGAAGACCATAATGCAATTACACTTTAAAATCTATTCATTTAAGGGATGCCAATGATATTAGAATTGTGGATTTTCCACTGTCTCAATTTAACTACTAGTTAAATAATAAAAAATAAACAAACAGAAAAAGAGACACAAAAAAGAAGCTAAAAATGAGTTTTTTGATGATTATAAAAATCAAAGTGTAAATCATAGATATACACATGCAGCATACGTTTGTCCACAAATTTATTTTATTTAACCGGCTGATCTATTGTAACGGCCAATGAGCTGACAACATATTAATCACTGCCAGGATGACTTCACCACCATAACTCATTCCAACCTACATACTACTTCATTTTTTTTTAGGCTCGAAGATCAGGAAGAGATAGAGACTCTTAAAATTAGATTACACATATATGACTTCACTGTGACAAATAAGACACCCAATGTAATGTATATATAAGATACAAGACTTTATTAGTATTAAAATTACAAATAAATAAACAAAAGAAATGAATACCACTTAATTTGGTTGCTAGACTTATAAGATAGTGGAAATTACATGAATTAATGAGTGCATATGTCAAAGTTTCGCGGTACAACATATATATAAATAAGGGACCTCGGATGATGAATGCATTTGATCTTAGGGGCAGATATCCATCAAGCAGGTACATAATAATAAATAAAGGAAATTACATTTAATTAACTTTAGAAAAATGGTTAAATAGATAAATACATAACTCTCATGATTATAACCAATAAAAACTGAAATATCAAGTTTTAATATACGCAAGGGATAAGGAAGGCAGTACTGAGTTGCTAAAGTAATAAACAAATAATGAGGTAGATTGGAATATGATCACCTCCACAATGTCATATCCAAGTCTTACAAGACAACGACGGGAATATCTTCACTGTTGCAAAGTTAGGTACAAATTTCATAAAATAAATGGATCATAAAATGAAGGAATGAGTGTCTTCATATAACCCTAAATAACTTATTAGCAGGTAAAAACAATCCATTGCACTGGTAAACAAGACCTTAGAGGTTTGAAAAATAAAGGAATGTTCCTGCATTTGCGTAGAACTTAGGCAAACGAAAACAGTCAAATTAAATCTTCCAAAGCAGGGATATACACCTATTGAAGAAACGCAATAAATTAATCATGAAATTAGACAATCCAGTAATGCTATATAAATATAAAATAATAAATAATTGGCCTTAAAATTAAAGATAGGTATAAAATAAAACGTGAACAGTCATGCCATAAGTTTATAATATGCGAATATCTATTATATGAGGCTAAATCAGGGTCTACGCAGTTATCATATATTAAAAAAAATTTATGAGATTACTTCCTGCTTAATTAGAGATCCACCCCATAGGTCTTACATATATAAGAAATTATTGATATGATAGCCTAATGATAATATATTAAACTGAACTGTATTAAAAGTTTCATAGAATTAAACTATGTATATATACACATATATTTATCAAAGAAAATAGAAACGAAATTTTAAACTTTTAACTTTAAACAATAAATTTTATTTTAATACCGAAAGTTGTTTATAAATCACATATACGCAATATAAAACAGGCAAATATATGTATTGCCACTCAGTGCAAACCAGAGTAATCAATGGATGCCAGAGGCTTGTGCATAAAATCCCCATCTAATGCCTACTCATCCAATATCCCCAGACTATTTTCTGGCTTGTGGCCTTCATCAGTGAAAAGCCTTGGATCTGAGAGCACTGTACCTAGATCTTAGGATCTAATGCAACCCTCCAGCAGCCACCTTTTATCTCTGCTATGAGTCTTAAATTGAAAACCCAGTAATATTTTCAATCCAAGCTCATTAACTTATATAGTCATATAGGTCTGAACTCAGTTCAGTATCTATACATTTTGGTGACTTTGGTTCTTTAATAACCATAGTCACCACTATCCTATTAGGCAGGATTGGTTTTAATCCAATAAACATCACATGATCACGATCTATCCTTGATTATAACTTATTAAAACAGGCAAAACTCTCTATACATATATATGTATATGTAGTATACATATATAATTGTCCCTTCCTAAAACAGAAAAATAGTTTTCTTTTAATATCCGATCTTAATTTTAATTAAAAAAAAGTTATATATAAACCATTATAATTGCGTTAATGGCCAAATGATATTTTGAAACAACCGATTTTAAACCGACAAGTTTAAAATCGCAAATAATAATAAAAAAAAATTAGAAAAATTAGAATCAGAGAGAAGAGGGTTTTAAATATCTTGTTTTTATTTAATTATTGAAATATTTTACTAAATTTATCTCTGTCTGATTCTTTAACAATAAGTCTAGCAAAATTTAAGAAAGATCGAATATTACAAAAGTCGATCTTCCTTAATATATACAATTAATTAAATGCAAATGCGTGCGTTAAGAAAATATTTAAATAATGCAATAAGACATCTAAATAATATGGTAAGAAACATATATACTGATTAATATATAATTTATGGAAGCAAAGAAAATAGCATATTAAAAAGGCTTTAATTGTTTACCTGTAGCATTAAATACTAGTGGCTTCCTTTTGACAGTGACGGCATAGCATGTCAGCAATTTGGATGGCCAAATGTAGGCAAGGACTTAATCGGCCTAGCATTCTATAGTACGAGGGAACTCCATACTTAGCCTCTTTGCGAAGGCCATAACTGCTCACTCATAACTTGAAGTAATTTAACAGCTTAAAACTTTACAATAACTCTTCCAGAAGTTTACAATAACTAAACTCTACAAAAAGTTTACTATCACTCCTTCAGAAGTTTACAATAACTAAAATTCTTCTTTTATACTCTCTATATATCTCAAAACAAAGCCATCAGGCTGTTCTCCAAATTAATTAATTAATTTAAACTTAAAGAAAATTTGTTTCTTTATTATCTAAAAAGAATCTTATTTATTATAATCTTAATGCAATTTAATTTTGAAATTTTACTAATTGCATTTCTTAATTAAATTCCAAATGTCTTTTGATTTAATTTAATCCCCAATAAATATACACATTTCTCGTCACCTTTTATTGTGATAACAATGCTACACTAAATATAAATTCTAAAATTAGAATTTAGTACCTACATTCCTTTAATATCAATTGGCATTTTAATTAATTAGAAAGTTAAACTTTCTTTGGTGATTTGAACCCATCTTTTTTCACACTTACAAACTCATAATTAAATTTCATAATAAAATTTACCTTTTAATAATAAAATTTAATTCTTATACATATTTTTTAAAATGCCTTAATATTTTTAACTTAATAGCACAATGTATACATGAAACACATATATGCATGCATATATAAATATTGACTGCTTCACTATTACCCCCCACCCGACCCCCCAAAAAAAATTAATAAAAATTGGCCAATTTTTTATCCAAATTCTCAAAGTTGAAGTAGATTTACATTTTTGTATAAAGGTTATTTATGCAGTGTATAAAATAATAGAAGTTTCAGAATCTTTGACATTGGAGTATATGAATATGAAGAGGAAGAACCTTAACAAGCATTACTTCAATTAGTGTTGCAATAATTCTATAAAATTAAAGCCTTTATATGCAAATATATTGAACTGGATACTTTATCCGATTCAAGGGTTCTATCATGTAAATTGGAAAAAAAGAAAAACCAAGTCTTATATGTGCAATAACACACATACTTATTTATTTTGAAATCTTATATTTTTAATTCTAAGTTGATTTTAGTATAAAATATTTTTTTTATGACGCTTGTTTTCTTTTAAAATAATTAAAAGCAAACAAAGTTTAATTAGTGCTCTTATATGTATTTTATTTAAACTAAATAATAATCATTTTTGTAAGATAAAGCCCTGTAAGATATTGTTTTTCTAATTAAGATTGAGCGGGAGATAGAGATTTACCTTGGTTGAAAGTTGCAAAAAAAAGATTGCGCAGGAGATAACAAAGGACATAAATAGCTGGGTAATTTATTTTTTTTATTAGAGAGGAGGATTCAAAGAGACTATTCTGTTCATTCAGTTTTTATTGCTCAGCTTATTCAGCTTCTTCTTATTGAGGATCGATCCAGATTTTAGCTGTTATTGAACTGTTGCATTGTGAAAGTGACTAAATTTTTTTTTGATATTGGTGCCACGGGAATCACCAAGTTGAATTTCCGTTGACCGACAATAACTCTATTTGCCGCGATAATAGCAGTCATTCAGACGCCATGCCTGTAATATACGCCACGAAGAATCTCCACAACATGATGGGCTGAGCCTTTCCAAAGATGAACCTCCGGAGCTCCAAATTGTGACTTCAATCATGACCTAACTGTCAAGTCCAGAGTGGATCCCGATAATGCCTCCAGACTTCTGAACCTGTAGTAAATGACATCCATTGTAGAGGACTCTATAAACCGAACTTTGTGTGAACAACAAAAATTATTATTATCTCGAGGTAACTTACCTTTCCATATCAAAATCAGGGCTAAATCTCTAATTAAGTCTCTCGCAAATCTCAGCTTAATCTTAAAAAGAAATTATATTTATGATGTGTAATTTATCAATTTAAATATTAATGTATTTTTGTTTATTTTACATTATAATCTTAGTAGCAAGATTTTCAATCTTAAAATGTTGCTTGTTCGAGAGTGTAGGGCGAGTGATATTTTATATGCTTAATAATTTCTCAGTTTTATGATTAAGCCTTGTTAAATGCTCAGACCGACCTTAGTAGTTTTATTTTTGTTTGTTTGTTTGCTTCAGCGTTAAACTAAACCAAACTTGGCTTTGGCTAGCGATCTCTAGTATATATGATTTATTTATTTTTTTGGTAGAGATTTATTTGCTATAATTCAGATTACGTAGTTCATGTTTCTTTCTTGTGTGAGACTAACCTTGGCTCGTTTCAATACTTGTCCATGAGTGTTTTGCAGAATTATGACATTCTTGGTTCCAACATTTCTTTTCTGGACTAAGAATAGCTCGTCTGCGCTGTCCAGTTATTCTCCACAAACATCCATCTTGCTAAGTCTCTATAGGGAAAAGGGATTGGTTGGGCGAACCGCTAGCAAGAAGATATGTCATTATTGTGTTATAGATAAGAAATGAACTTGTCTGCCTGGGTATTTAACGTAGTTCTGCTCGCATACACTCAATGTTAAGATCTGCTAAGTAAATGTAGATCAAGTTTCATGTTTATTTTGTTATTATGTTTAATAAATTTAAAAAGTTCTTATAAGTATTTTGGCTGACGTTTGTCTCAGTGTTTTCTCAATTGTCTGAACCACATTCATTAGCTTTTGCTCTCCCTGGGTTTAGTCCGGCACATTCGATTCGCATATCCTGTAACCCCTTAAAAATAAATGTCTAGTTCCAAATTTCGGACTAGTGGCGCCCTGGCGGTCAGTATATGCGAGTCTAAAGCTTTTGTCCGGTATATAGGATAGTAATTTTTAGCGCAACCAACGCGGGCCTTCGATTTTAAATCCCACATGAGATTTTGTTCGGACAATTGAGGAATATTTCAGTGTTGGAGGCAAGATTCAGTAGGTAGGGATCAGTTTGTGCTGAATGGTAGAAAGCAGTTTGGAGTAGGGGGTTCATCTTTTCAATATGAATAATTAATATATATAGTTAATTAAACAGCGTTCTTTAAAGTTATTACTGAACGGACGGGTCAGACAAAAAGATATTAAGAAGTTATATATTTATTTTGTTTCTTTGTTTATTAAAAAAAAAAAAAGTTATTAGTTCTACGTTCGTAAAATAATAATAAAGAAAACAAAAAACAAAGAGTTTCGGTTCGCGTTTTAGAAATAACAAAATATAAAAGATTTTTTTTAAAGTTAAAAATTAGCTGTTACATTCATAAAAAAAAAAAAAAAAAAAGCAAGCAAAGAGTTTAGGTTCGCGTTTAAAGAAAAAAGTAAACAGTTTAACTTTTGTGCTTTAAATATATATATATAATAAATAGCAGTTGAAGATTAAAAAAATAAATAAATTTCATAAATAGACAGAAGTTGCGTTGGGAATTTAAATAAAGTTAGAGAAGAGGCTGAAGATAGACTAGCTAGCATCATGGCCGAAATAGATTGGCAAATAAAATCTTTTATGGCTGATATTTGGGAAGGCCCATTAGAGCATTTGGAGAGCTCTGCAAGAGATGTTTGATGTCTAATTGGGGGGGGGATTGAAAAGGGGGATTCCCCCCCCTTTAAGGGAGGGAGAATTGGTGGCATATCTTAAAGATCAAGCCACAGACTTTTTGGGATTACAGATGCAAATTATTGCACACTTTTTGGAGTGAAGAAAAGCAGTATCATATCTTCATTAATATATCACAAGAAAGATATATTAGGGGTAATGGAGAAACTTACACCCAGTTTTTCTGCAAACAAGCAGCAAGGCTGAAGTCATTGATAGCTTTCTCATTGACTGAGAGGCTGATATGCCGAATAGTATTGGGCAATATGCCAAGGGATATACAGCAGATCATGTTGTGCAGTAGCAACATTCACTTGGAAGAAATGATTAAACTGCTAAATGAAATTGAACATAATCAGGCCCAAGAAGAAGTGGAGAAAAGAATAATGCAGGGCGATCAGATAATTTCGATAGAAAAAGGTCAAAAGAGTCAATTATCAGCTCCAATTAAAAAAAGTAAAGAAAGCCATAGGACTGTAGCTAATGTGATGGTGGATCAAGAAGAACCAGCATGGAATGGAGCTATGCAGACTTGCCCAATTGTCAGTATAAAGACTGGAGACATCATTACAGAAGCATTGGTTAATTCAGGAAGTCAAATGTCATTGCTCTCTAGTAAGTTTTATGTGAAAATAAAGAAAGACCAGACCCATTTGTATACACTTCCAATAAAAAGAATGCAGGTGACACTGACCAATGGCAAGAAGGCAAATATTGAAACCAAACAGGTGTGGTTACATTTGCATCTGGGTAACATAGAGTTAGACCATGTCTTTTAGATAATGCCTGGTCTCATACAAGATGTTATAATTGGGATTGATTTTTTGTACAGGCATAAATGTGTTTTGGATTATGACAAATGTTTATTTCTTTGCCAAGAAGTTTTGATGCCATTTGAAGGGCTAAAGAGTTATAAGCCACTTCAGGTACAGTGTGTTCAGCAAGTGAGGGATACCGTGGAAATGCAAAATAAAGTGTCGCAATCCATGTTAAAAGGAATGGAAGAACAACACCCTTTAATGGAACTGTTGAGGGAGTTCTATTCAGTTTTTTCGAATAGGCCTAAGATCATTGAGGGGTATGTGCATTGCATTCAAGTTAAGGATGAAAGCCATTTCCAGAGTCGTTCATATCCCATTCCATTTCAATATAAGGCTGAAGTAGATCTTCAAATACAGCAAATGATTGAATGGGGAGTTATTGAAAAGCACACATCTCCATATGTTAACCCATTAGTAGTGGTAAAGAAAAAAGATGGATCTGTCAGAATATGTTTGGATGCCCGGCGGTTAAATGCCATTACCGTTCCTGAAAGAAACATTCCACCTACAATAACAGAACTTCTCTCAAAATTTCAAGGGAAAACCATTTTTTCTACATTGGACTTGACATCCAGTTATTGGCAGATCCCTCTACATCCATTTGACCGCAAATATACTGCCTTCCGCTATGAAGGGCATACGTATGCATTTAAGCGTATGCCTTTTGGATTAATCAATAGTGGTTCAGGACTTCTAAAGTGTTTGGATCAAGTGTTATCAGACAAAATCAAGAGTCTGATTGTGATATATATGGATGACATAGTCATCGCATCTAAAAATATGGAAGAACATATGGAACACTTGAAAATGTTCTTAATGGAGTGTTACCAGAAAAACATTACCATCAATTTACAAAAAAGTTGCCTGGTCCAGGAGGAGGTTACATTTTTAGGCTTTTTAATTGGGAAAGAGGGTATTAAACCTCATCCTGAGAAACTAACAGCGATACAACATTTTCCCACACCCACTAATAGGCGTCAGGTATGGTCTTTTCTGGGATTATGCAATTTTTATCATAAATTCTATGAAAATTTTGCATTAGATGCTGCAAATTTGGTTCAGTTATTGACAAAAGACCAAAAATGGATATGGGAGTACAAACAGGAGCAGGAATTTCAACACATTAAAAACAAGTTCTTGGAACAGGTGGTTCTAGCCTACCCTGACTTTTCACAAACTTTTTATGTTCAGACCGACAGCAGTGGGCAAGGGCTTGGAGTCGTGTTATTTCAAATTGACAAACAAAAACGTCACAGAGTGTTGTATTTTTGTAGCCGCAAGCTAAAAGGGGTGGAAAATAATTACACGATGACAGAAAAGGAAGCTTTGGCCATTGTTTGGGCTTTCAGTAAATTCAAACAATTCCTGCTTGGGTCAGAGATTGTTGTAATTACGGATCATAAGAGCTTGGAATTTCTTAATAGCAGTTATTTATCGAATGATCGATTGATATGTTGGAGTCTTACGCTACAGAAATTCCAATATAAAGTTCTATATTGTAAAGGAAAGGAAAATATTGTGGCGGATATTTTGAGTCGCCATCCCGTAGATCTGACCCCACATCATCTTGAGCCCAACAATCTAAGTATTGCAGCATTCACATTGACCATAGATGAGTCCATAGAGCAACAATTACTAAGGCTATCTGAAATACAGGAGACCAGCCCAGAGTATGCACAAATCATGACATATAAGAAAGGAATAGGAACTTCAGACCCCAGTGACACAGCAACATTGGAAAAATACGAAGCCTATAGAATAAAAGATGGTGTATTGCAATACAGAGTTGCCACAGAAGAAGACTCATGGCGAATTCTTATACCCCAAACACTCAGGAACAAACTTATAGAGTATATACATTGCCTTTATGGACACTATGGACCACGTAAAGTAGAACATGTGCTCAGGGAAGTATTTTACTGGCCAAGTTTATATTCAAATGTTGTATCAGTTTTGGGAAAATGTCATGTGTGTTCACAAACTAAATATGTAAATAAGAGATTTACTGGGATCTTGCAGCCTATTTTAGCACACAACCCTAATGAAATGTTGGCCATAGATTTTTATGGGCCTTTACCTGCCTATAAACGATACCGATATTTAATCGTAATGTACGACATATTTTCTAAGTATGTAACTGCATATCCATTAAGAAAGGCGGATACATGAAGTACTATCCGGATCTTACAGGAGCATCAGTTTCCTAAGATTGGTAGGCCCCAGATGATACTTACAGATCATGGGACACCCTTTAAATCTCACCACTGGAAAAAGTGGATTCAGCAACAGGGCATTCAGCATGTATTAACATCTATTCGTAATCCTCAATCGAATCCCTGTGAGAGAGTCATGAGGGAGTTAAACCGTTTATTTCGGCTTTATGTCAGTGAAAATCACCGTGGATGGGTGAATCAGACGGGAAACATCACTAACTACATAAATTGGACACAGAATGAATCTACAGGGTTTGCCCCCATCAGATTACATTTTGGACAGAATTATCCAATGCTGATAAAGGCTCCCTTGCCTGTAGATCGGGACAAAATTGATAAAGAAATGGATAAAAGAAAGGCTCGAATAAAGTTGAAACATATGGCTGAAGTACGCATAAAGCGGGGAAATCCACGACCATGTAGATTCGAGGTAGGGGACTTGGTTTTTGTACGAAAACCTCATGTCAGCAATCCAACCCAGCATCAATATAAGAAATTTTTCCCAGTATATGAGGGACCCTTCACTATACAAAAGAAAAGTGGTCCGAATGCCTTTGTATTGGAAGATGAGCGTGGGGTTTATGGATCTTATAATGCATGAAGCCTTAGGCCAGCCACCTAAAAGATAGGAGGTACACTTAAGGAATTGATCTCAGGGCAAATGTTCAGCCAGGGGGAGGGGATTTAAAAGTTTTAAATGTTGGGGTTTAAAGTTTGAAAAAAAAAAAAAAGAAATAGCAAATAGATGCTTTTATTTTTTTTTTTGTTGGCGTGAAGGGGCAGTTGAACTGGATACTTTATCCGATTCAAGGGTTCTATCATGTAAATTAGAAAAAAAGAAAAACCAAGTTTTATATGTGCAATAACACACATACTTATTTATTTTGAAATCTTATATTTTTAATTCTAAGTTGATTTTAGTATAAAATATTTTTTTTATGACGCTTGTTTTCTTTTAAAATAATTAAAAGCAAACAAAGTTTAATTAGTGCTCTTATATGTATTTTATTTAAACTAAATAATAATCATTTTTGTAAGATAAAGCCCTGTAAGATATTGTTTTTCTAATTAAGATTGAGCGGGAGATAGAGATTTACCTTGGTTGAAAGTTGCAAAAAAAAGATTGCGCGGGAGATAACAAAGGACATAAATAGCTGGGTATTTTATTTTTTTTATTAGAGAGGAGGATTCAAAGAGACTATTCTGTTCATTCAGTTTTTATTGCTCAGCTTATTCAGCTTCTTCTTATTGAGGATCGATCCAGATTTTAGCTGTTATTGAACTGTTGCATTGTGAAAGTGACTAAATTTTTTTTTTGATATTGGTGCCACGGGAATCACCAAGTTGAATTTCCATTGACCGACAATAACTCTATTTGCCACGATAATAGCAGTCATTCAGATGCCATGCCTGTAATATACGCCACGAAGAATCTCCACAACATGATGGGCTGAGCCTTTCCAAAGATGAACCTCCGGAGCTCCAAATTGTGACTTCAATCATGACCTAACTGTCAAGTCCAGAGTGGATCTCGATAATGCCTCCAGACTTCTGAATCTGTAGTAAATGACATCCGTTGTAGAGGACTCTATAAACCGAACTTTGTGTGAACAACAGAAATTAATATTATCTCGAGGTAACTTACCTTTCCATATCAAAATCAGGGCTAAATCTCTAATTAAGTCTCTCGCAAATCTCAGCTTAATCTTAAAAAGAAATTATATTTATGATGTGTAATTTATCAATTTAAATATTAATGTATTTTTGTTTATTTTACATTATAATCTTAGTAGCAAGATTTTCAATCTTAAAATGTTGCTTGTTCGAGAGTGTAATGGGCGAGTGATATTTTATATGCTTAATAATTTCTCAGTTTTATGATTAACCCTTGTTAAATGCTCAGACCGACCTTAGTAGTTTTCTTTTATTTTTGTTTGTTTGTTTGCTTCGGCGTTAAACTAAATCAAACTTGGCTTTGGCTAGCGATCTCTAGTATATATGATTTATTTATTTTTTTGGTAGAGATTTATTTGCTATAATTCAGATTACGTAGTTCATGTTTCTTTCTTGTGTGAGACTAACCTTGGCTCGTTTCAATGTACTTGTCCATGAGCGTTTTGCAGAATTATGACATTCTTGGTTCCAACATTTCTTTTCTGGACTAAGAAAAGCTCGTCTGCGCTGTCCCGTTATTCTCCACAAACATCCATCTTGCTAAGTCTCTATAGGGAAAAGGGAATTGGTTGGGCGAACCGCTAGCAAGAAGATATAAGCCATTATTGTGTTATAGATAAGAAATGAACTTGTCTGCCTGGGTATTTAACGTAGTTCTGCTCGCATACACTCAATGTTAAGATCTGCTAAGTAAATGTAGATCAAGTTTCATGTTTATTTTGTTATTATGTTTAATAAATTTAAAAAGTTCTTATAAGTATTTTGGCTGATGTTTGTCTCAGTGTTTTCTCAATTGTCTGAACCACATTCATTAGCTTTTGCTCTCCCTGGGTTTAGTCCGGCGCATTCAATTCGCATATCCTGTAACCCCTTAAAAATAAATGTCTAGTTCCAAATTTCGGACTAGTAGCACCCTGGTGGTCAGTATATGCGAGTCTAAAGCTTTTGTCCAGTATAATATATATATTTTATTAAAAGGAAAATTTATTCTTGAAAACAAAAATACAATACAATTGTAGTCAGTTAGAAAACATTAGTTCATGATAAATGGGCAATTGAGTAGTTTGTTAATGTTGGCACAATGCAATGAATGCCTTGTGTCTGGGGTTAATTCTTGTCCAGGTTTCCTGGATCAAAAGGTCTGGAGCCAGAAGTTGGTCTCTATCCTTAATTTTAGAGATTAATTCTGTGAACATATGACAAATGTTGCGCTTGGTTTGGGCAAATATTAGCTTACATCTGGTAAGCCAAACTGCAAAATGGAGAAAAATGAAATTAAGTCTGATAATGGAAACGGTGCCATTTTCTATGAATTTGCTAATGGAAAAAACATCTGTTATTCCAGGTGACACACTATTAACAATGAAAGTGTGAAGTAGAGCTAAAAAGGAGCAGGAAAAGAAGAGATGTTGGATCGTTTCATCATCAGTCGGGTATAATTGGCATTGTGGATTAATCTTTGTGAATCCCCTTCTCCAAACCAAAAAGTGATTGGTGGGAAGTATGCAAATATATTTTCTTCATTGACACACACATAAGTGTTTGCTCAAAAAATTAATTTCTAAAAAAACTTTGCAATTAAAAATATTTTTTTTTGTACTAGAAAATTCTTAATAATCTTATTTGATTAAAGGAGATAAGTTATCTTGAACCAATGAATTTAGTGCTTAGTTATCTAATAATTTGCTAAAATGTAAAACTCATTTTTTTCTTTTTTTTTCTTATGATAAACTCAAAAAACACAAGTTACATTCACTCAATGAAAAATCAGAATAGTTATTTTTTGAGAAATGGGAGGCTTACTTTTGTTGAGCATATATATACAGAGACATTCTGAAGTATTTACACATTACATATAAGTATTAGCTTTTATTAAAATAACAAGAATCTCAATAAATTTTCTAGTCAAATTCATACCATGAAGCTCTTTAATTTTAAGCACTAGACTGGAATAACTAAGCAATTAAAGTTCTGCATGACTTATCAAAAAAAGTGAACAACTGATGTGCTAAGTGACATTTCAATAATAACTGTATTCATCTCAAATACATATTAATATTTATAAAACAGATCTATATAAAAAAGTTCATATTCTTATATATATATAAAACAAAGACTATGTCAACTATTATATTGAATATTAAAATATCCATGTAAAAATTAAATTTTTCACACATTTTCAAAGCATTCCATATAATTTTGAAACTCAAGATAATATATTTATTTTTATTAAAACACAATTCTTTATATTAATGTACATATATGCACACACATATTTTATATAATATATACATTAACATAAAACGTACACATTATTTGCAGTAGCAATCTCTCCAGACAGTAGTGCTACCCAGTGCAAACTTTAGTAATCAATGAATGCAGGAAGGTTTATGCATAAAATCCTTATCTAGTGCCTAGACATCCAATATCTCCAGACTAGATTCTAATTTGTGACTTTCATTAGTGATGTTTCATGCACACACACATTTTATATAATATATACAAACACAATATATTTATAATTGATAATTATGCCATAAATAAATAACAAAGCATTTTAATAAACAATAACTTTAAACATTAGACTATTATGATATACATCAGGGTTTCCCAGTCTTTTTGGTCCCCATACCCCTTATTCATTATAATAGGAAATAAACAGTAATGAAGTTTTCATAAAAGCTTTATTCAATAAATAAATTTTAACTGGATATTTTGAATTATTATAAATGCAGTGAGAAAAAAATCTATGCAACTTCACTGTGTCCATGACTAACAAAAGACCTGAAAGGTTGCTGGTATTGCTGACAAACAGTACCAACTTAGAGTAGCCCAGAAATGTTAATAATATAATTATTTTTGGAATATATAATTATTTATTTATTTACTATTCATAATATCCCCTGGATAAGCTTCCTGTACCCCTTGAGGGTATGTGTATCCCAGTGGAAACCCTTGATGTACAAGATAGATAAGATACAAAAACAAGATTCTTAAAATGGATTAATCAGCAAAGCTCAGCATGATTTTAGTGCAGTAACAGAATAATAGATTAAAAGGCTAAAAGTTCTCGGATTCACTTTTGACAATCAAATATCACAGATCTCCCATGCAACTAATTGTTAGATTATTTTATTTAATCAACAAACAAGCTCATACAAAAAATAGCTTGTAAATTCATCAAAATTATTAATGTAAACAAGGAATTGCTGAAGTCCTAAGACATATGTTATAAAATTTACAAGCACTGTATTAAGGGTTTGAGAGAATATCATTTAGATTAACAAATTGTGAGTGAATAAATAAATAATCAATTTAATTTTCTTAAATGTGAAGATTATATAACTAATTTCATATAAAAACTTAAACAAAAGATCTTATAGAATTTAGGCTAAACAGAAATCAATAAACAGATTAAAGTAAAGTCTCTTAATAATAAAATGTGAACTTTGAGAGATCTAGATTTATGCAAATTTGACTTACATAAAACCAGATTTGATATAAATAACTACTAATATATATAAATTGCAAAAAATTAACAATGTGCACTCACTTCCTCTCATCCCATGATGAGTGAACATCTCTTTTGATAAATTATAGTGCTTATTTGTACCAAGATTAATGATAAAAACCATGCACTAAAGGGGAAATCTGATTTATATAAAATTCAACTTGTTTATGAAATAGATTATATGTATAATAATTTGTTATATAAGTAATCATACTATTTATGATTTGTCATGTACTTAAAAACTTGATTTTTCATATTATTGCTAGGAAAAAATACTAATTGTTTAACAGATATGAAATTATTATTGAAATTGAATTTCTTCTTATTGTTTATGTCACCTGGGACAATTCTAATATATATATAAGTTGTTGAAGTAAGCTGATTTTAAAATTAGTAATTTAAAACTTGTTTCCAGACATTTGAAAATATTTTTACTAGAGTTAAAAGACATTTAAAAAATTTTATGGTAAAAAAACATGATTTAAAAGCACTTTAAACAAGACATTTTAATCAATAAACAAGACTTGTCATTATAACCAATTATAAAAGTAGATACAAACAAAAAAATTATGAGATTCGTTAGCAATTTACTGCTCCTCAATCATTAATTTAAAATAGTATGAAATTAGAATGAAAATAATCAATATCACCAGACTAGTTTCTAGCTTGTGGCTTTTGTCAGAGAGGAGCTGTAGGTGCAGTGCTCTCAGATCCAAAGCTCCTCACTGATAAAAGCCACAAGATAGAAACTAGTCTGGGGATATTGGATGAGTAAGCACTAGATAAGGATTTTATGCACAAGCTCCTGGCATCCATTGATTACTCTAGTTTGTACTGAGTGGCAGTACTGGGTGGAAAGTTTTTCCTGTTTTGATTAAGAATTACTAATGAAAACTGTGCTTGTAAATTATATTGCTATTACATATTAAGTGTATAATAATGCTTTACCTATAAAAATGATATAAAACCAAAATAAATATATTTCTTATTCTTAAAATAAATATTTTGTTATTTACAACAATAAACAATATTGCTTTTCAAAGAATAAATAAAAGATAGATATAGGAAAATGACAGAAATAAGATTTTTATTATTTTTCAGATTTTGCTGGCTTAAGAAAAATAGAAAAACATATTAGTGAGAATAATATATAGAGAAGTTTTCATTATATACAATTTAAGGAATCAAAACATTTTCTATTTAGCTAGTAATCAGGTGAAGGTTCTTTTAGATATTATCATAAATGCTAATTTCTAGCAATAAAATATAGCAATTCCATTACTTATTTTTCAGAAATTAACATGTATAATAATATCATTTCATGAAAAAAAAAAAGATTTGTAAATAATAATAATAAAAAATTCCAGCTAATACATAATATATTCTAAAATACATTTTCAGAGTCGAATATTTGTAAAATTTATAAAATCTGATAAAGATGTCCAGCATTCAAAATGCATTCAGAATACATTATTTATTAGTTGCTTCCCTCCAGGTTTCTGGGATTAATATTCCCTGCTTTTGAAATATGAGATTGAGTGCACAAGTAGAACAAGATGAACAATAAAATTGATATTAAAATCTACAAAAAGCAATAAACATATTTGATTTTTAACAAGTTGTCCTGGGTTAGGGGGTTCATTTCCCAGCTGATGCCATGACACATGAGAAAAAAAAATAAATCTAAAATTAAAAAGAAAATATGATAATTTCTCAATGATTAATATTCATTTATATATTTATTGAAGAATTATGTCTGATTAAAAATATGACAATTGTAAAATAAGCTTATATAATTTAATTTCTAGCTAAACTGTCAAATGTTAGTGTTTTAAAATAATATATGATCAGTGTAAACGTAATTTGATTGTTTAAAAATAAATATATTTATTGTATAGATAATAAAAAATATGGCACAGACACAACTATTCTTTTATCAAAGCACTAAATATAATTGCCATTTAGTTAAAACAAAAATATTATGTATAGTTATACATAATAGCCTCATAAAATTTGGAAATGGTCAAATACTAAAAAAAATTAATGCAAGAGCATGCACAATATGGCTCAGTATGCACTGCCACAAAATTGTCAAAATAGCAAAAGCTCATAATTAAAAGCTGCATTATTATAATGAATCACCATTAAAAGATAGCTGATATTGTGAGGGGTTATTGAATTTGAAAATAAATGATTTGCTATATTGATATAAGCTAAAATTAACTGACTTAAGTCACTGTATACTAAAATCCACAGGTTAAAAATAGATAATTTGAGAGAATATCATTTCAAGTGCATTCAACTGTTCAAGTTTCAGTTTGATCAGATATAATTACTTTTTTTTTTTTTTAATTTCTAAGAATTTTGTAAATATTATTTTTCCTTTTTTAATAATTGTCTAAATAAATTTTCTCTCAAAGAGAAAAAAAAAGTGAAAAATTTTAATTATAAACATTCTAAAATATTTTTGTACTATTTATTGAATACAATAACATTTGAGACTAAATGGGTTTGTAAGTAATCATTAAAAGCCAGTCAAAACTTAGACAATCCCAATATCAATAATAATCAACAATTTCAATTTGTTGTCAAGGCAACCTCCTTTTAACAGCAAAGGTGGAATTATTGAGTGTAGTTGAAAGAAAATGATAACTCTCATTTATAATACAGTGTTTGTTAGATGACTAAAAAGTAAGATTTCCATTCCAAGTATAGTTATCTGCAAATAACTATCATCTTTTATCATTACTGAAATATTAATTAACCAAACCTAATTTTTTATTTTGTATATCTAGCATTTTATTTGTTAACGCCAACAGTACTAAAGCTAATGCCCTGTGTGCTTTACTGCTGTGTTAGTGTCATTTTGGAATGGAAGGTCAGGCAATCAATTTCAGTTCTGGATCTTCCAGCACTCCAAACTTCTTATGAAAATCATTTTTAAAAAAAAAAACATTAACAAAGCATATAAGTATGAAATGAAATAATTTATGAAGCTGTAGGCAAAACAAAAAACAATTGACAAATAAAGATCATGTGGCACTCAGATACTAGAATTGGCACATTGAACTTAAGTCCAAAAACCTTTAGATCTTAAATCTCCTATTCTACTATTGTGGTAAATTGCACAATTGAAAAAGACTTCAAAAATAGCTGAAATGTGAAAATTGAATTAATAAAATGAAGTGAAATTTAAAAGCATTCAATTCAAATCATTCTAATATTTTCATAAATATATAAATGTATTATATTTTCTGCCATAAAAGATAGATTGAAATATATAGACATTTATATTTTAGCAAAGATCAACTAATATACATATAAAGCAATACATACTATTTAATGTATTATTCATTCACTTTTATTTACAAAGATTAACTTAATATTAATTGAATCAGATATCTCAATCCTTTCAATTTCTTTGAAATAAAAGTAATTTATTAAATGATTATCATCATTAGACTTGCATAGATCATGAGAATGAGAGACCTATGAACTAAAAATCATTGGATTGAAGATCCCATGTATCACTTTTAGAAAAACATTACAGGTCCTTCTGGCTGATGAAACATTTAGCTATTTTTTGTTACTGATTGTCATCCAAAAAAAAAGAGATCCTACACATACACATAAAAATTCTCTCCAACACTTACTATTCATAGTACTTCCTTCATACATTAGTAAATACTACTGTACAAAGGATATTTTACATTAATGAAATACTGTACAAAGGATATTTTACATTCAATTGATTTATTTCTTCCTTTGATTCTTCATAAACTTTTCTATCATAACTTTCAAAATTAATTTGCCTCTAAGTACATGCTCAATCCAATTTCCTTTCTCTTTAATATACTCTCTTCAACAAAATGCAAATATTATCTTTCTAACTCATCTTTTCCAGTTTTTTTAAATTCAAACTTCAATAATCTTCAACATTTTATTTCACTGTTTATAATTATCTTTCAAAACAAAACATTTAATAATATTTTTCCTTAATTTCAACTTTAATGACCAGAAAATAAATTCCTAAGCTTGTCAAAAAGTACTAGCTAACCCAATTCTCATTCTTAATAAATGTTGCTATTTTCATCATCTGACAATCAATTTCCTAAATATGTAAAACCTCTTACGAGCTATCATTATAAATGCTTTATCATTTTCATTTATTAATAGTATTATTTTACATTTAAATGTATTAATTTTTATCCCAAATAGTTTACAAATTTCATTAATCGACTTAATATCTTGTTAGGTTAATATTATATCCACAAACGCTAGCAAAACTTCCTTCCAAATCTTAAAACACATTAAGAAACTCATTTTAAAAAAAATATAAAATAGAAGATAAAACACAACTTCTTTAAAAGCACTGTAATTTTAATTACTAAACTAGTCTTTTTTAATAATTAATTAAATCCTTTAAATGTACTAAGCATATTGACTCCAATTACAAGTTATCCTTATCAACAATTTAATCAGTTTCTCAAATTTAACCACTAAACATCACATGAACACCATTCTTTATGCTTACAAACTGTTTGCACAGAGGCAAAACTCTCCATATAGTAGCACCATTCAGTACAAGCCAAAGTAATCAATGGATGCAGGAAGGTTTGTGCATAAAATCACTATCTAGTTGTTACCTATTCATCCAATATTCCCAGACTAGTTTCTACCTTGTAGCTTTCATCAGTGAGGAGTCTTGGATCTGAGAGCACTGCATTTACATCTTAGGATGTAATGCAACCCTCCAGCAGCCATCTTTTACCTTATTAACTAACTATAAAGCTTTGGGTCCAAAATGAAAACACAATAATGTTTTCAATTCAAGTTCTATACAAGCTAATGAGCTGTTTTCATTTTGGACCCAAAGTTTTATAGTTAGTTAATAAGATAAAAGGTGCAACTGGAGTGTTGAATTAGAGCCTAAGATCTAGATGCAGTGCTCTCTGATCCAAGGCTCTTCACTGATGAAAGCCATAAGCTAAAAACTAGTCTGGAGATATTGGATGAATAGGCACATCTAGTGCCTATTCATCCAATATGCACAAACTTTCCTGCATCTATTGATTACAATGGCTTGCATTTAGTATGGGAGAGTTTTGCCTCTGTGTTTCTCAAATTTATTAATCCATCTAAAATTTAAATATAAAACCTTGTAATTTACAGATATTGAAAACGAAAAAAACATCAATACATAATAAATATTATCTTCAAATAATTCACATAACTTTCTTGTATGTTCATGCATAGATTGTGTATTTGCATATAAACTTGTTAAATACATTTGTACAAAATATATAAACATTCATCAATGATAGAAGGACCTATTTTTATAAAAGCTAAAGAAGCCTTCACATGCATATTCATTCTTAATGCTGTTTGGGAACTAATATATAAATTAAATTAAATATGTTTCTATTTTAAATTATGGGTCTGTTATTAATATGTTGCTTTGCTTCAGAAGATCCCTATGATATGGTAGTCAGTGCATTGCTGCCCATAAATAAAACATGAAACTTGAATACAAGTGAAATTAATTTTTTTTCCCCCTCAGATTTCAAATTAACTTGAAGATTTTCTTTCAGATAATCAACCAATAAACAACTCAGGTAATCATCCAATTATTGGCCAATAAATAGCTATGTAGTTATTATTAGATAGAAAGATTCTAAATTAGTCTATATTGATCAAATAAGTGTGATATTCTTCTTTAGGCAATAAGTTCATGATCTACTTCTATTTTTAACTTTACCTTATATGTTCCCTATAAAAACTTAATTACTTTTCAGTTCTCTTATTTTTAATCCAACACCATAATCTTTACAATCTTTTTTTTTTAACCTCCCATTGATAGAAACCATTCAAAAGAAAAAGATAACCCCAAAAAATAACTCTAGATGAATTTTGTTATATAATAATATATGCACATAAAGTTATTGCTCCACTTTTCAGTTTATTTGATAATATTTTTATATTGTCTTTTAACTTCTGGAGAAAATTTTTTTTTTAAATGCTTCAACATTGTGTCTAATTATATAGGTGCTCTTTTAGTACACGATCTCGGCCATTTTGAATATCAAAAACAACCAAAAACATCGTCTGACACATCTAAGTGATAAAAAAGTACGCAAAAACAGAAAAAAATTAGAACTTGGGTCACGTGATTCAGGGGAAAAAACCCAAAAACATCGCACAGGAAAAAAAAAAGCCAAAATATGAAAAATTTAGAACTCTGGTCACATGACTATAATATCAATTAAAATCATTCATTTCACAAGTTTAATATAATTAAGGTGTGATTTTATAGTAATGGACTGTTTCAGTATCACAATTGCAAGTTGGAAAACATTGATTGTTCTTATGATCTTGCTATTATACACTGCATCCTTAAACTTTTGTGATGTACTTATGTTATGTTAATACAGTATCCAAAGCCTTACCTCCATTCAAAAAATTATGTAAAATAACAATTATAAATACAGATTAATTAAAGTAACTATTTCCTGGGAATTAAAAATATTCAATTTTTTATCTTGATAAATGCAGCAGCAGCAGCATCTATTCTACACTTCAATAACTAAATCCATTTTTCTACTTATAAAACTATCCAAATATATAAATTGGCTTACATTTCTCAAATTGATAACCATCCAAGCTAAACGTTGCTGAGCATTTTTCTTCACTCAATAATAAAGAACGTCTTTATATGTTGCAATCAAAACATCAAGTACATCCTATGGAACATCTTTTGAATTGACAAAAATAGCAAAATTCTTAGCATGCTGTAAGTTCAGAATCCAAAAAAATGATCCTCTTTTTCCTTTTAATCAATTCACATTTAAAAAATTTCACTGTCAAATCTTATTGTACCTTGATAAGTCACTCATAAATAAATAAATACTTCCAGAGATTATTTTCCACTTTAGTTGACATAAACACTTATATAATCACTAGATCACCTAAAAACATCTGTCAGTTTTATTACCATCAAGTTACGATTTAAAATGTTACATTTGAAATGATCTCTTAATCCTAAATATCTACTCTGTAACATTGGTTATTTCCATCAGAAAAATAAACTCTCCCACTTCACACATGGTCATCAATTTTATTTCAAATTTCAATATCCAATCATTTCCTGTTCATTTCTAACCCAAGATTCTGATCTCTAACATTCTAAATCCTAATTCAAATATTTATTTTTAAATCTAAGGCTGTGAAACTAAAGTGTGAACTACAGTGATATACTGTTTGTCTGAAAGTTTATGATAATCGCATATTGGACTATTTTCATTATGTAATATTAATTGTTAAATATTTTTAGAAAAAATCCAAAATTTATTTAACTTTTCAACAGATTTTTGAATATTCTCTTTTCTAACCAAATAAGCTATTATGTCAAAGAGTGATATATTCTGCTTGTTTTTACATTCTAATTTTATACAGTGAAAATATCAGCAGTCATGAATTGTAGTTCCTTTGTTTCATAATACATTAACACATATCTACTTGCAAACATTAAAGAGATCCAGACCCACACATCTAATCTTTTTATTCTCAACTTTCAACTGAATATTATTAAATGATTCATAAACAACAGATTCTAATAAAACCTAGATATTCAAAAAAAAAAAATTAATCACAGTTATAATGACTACCTGCAAAACATATTCATCAAGTATGAACTAATAAAATTTGGATAACACTTTACGCAAGGACTAAAAAAAGAACTGTTTAAAAATCAACAAAAGAGGGATGAGTAAAACTTAATTAGATTTCTATAGTGCCCACTAAGAAAAAATTAAATTCTAAATGTTTAATATAAATAACTGATAAAATATTAATAATTTTTACCTGAAAAATTTCAGTAATTGATAGCCAAGTAGAATTGCTCTATTGATTGCAAATTACACTTAATACAAACTCTTCCCTTTTGACATCAAATAATTTCTATAACGGCTTTCTAAAAAATGACACACACACCCTGCCCTTTTTTATATCTTATGAATTTCCTTCATGATTTCTTCCTTTGGATATATCTCTTGTATAATCTACAGCTGGAAATTCATAGTCAATAAGTTTTCTACATAACCTATTCCTTCCGATTTTACTTAACATTCTTTTCTGAATGAACTCACAACAAAATCCTTCATGGGGTCTGTGAACACACATATGCTTAGTTCATAGTCAGTGCTTTGACCACAACACACATATGCTTAGTTCATAGTCAGTGCTTTGACCACTTCTTTAATTGCTTTGACTTCTATTTTATCTCAAGATTATGTAATTCAGTTGGAAAAATTTTACTCAGAATTAGCAACTTCGCTGGCAGAACAATGACTAAGCTCTGGATTTTTCCTCAATCTTCAATAAAAAAGATTGTATGCTAAATTTTAGAATCTATTTTTTTTATGTAATTTTATCTGATAATACTTCAACAGCCCCACTTTTAGACATAACCTGTTCAAATTATTAAGTTATATTAATTTACTATACAAAAGCTCAAAAGTCATCAGCTCTAAAATCAGACAGTTGAGTAAATTCAACTAAAATCCCAAATAATTCCAATCTTTCTATTAGCACTGACAGAAGATGATCAACTAATTCTCAATCATGGTACATTAGTACAATAAAAGTTGCTTGCCCATGATTCTTCCCAAATCAGCAAGCTCTAACATTACATACAAGTGCTGTTTCTTTGTCACAGACAACAAAAATTATTAAAATATAGATCAACAATACATGTAAAGGCTACAGCACCTTTGAGCATTTCATTAACATTCCAGAATATATATCTAATCTCCGTGGATTAATACAAAAAAAAGCTTAATCTCTTTTCCAATGGCCTGCATTCTTATAATCTGATAAACCTGGTCTATAAATGATGGAATAAAAATTTTTTTATTAAATATTTGCATATTATTATCAATAAAATGCATCCAAATTTTTTTTTAAAAAAAAAAAACAAAAACAATTTTTAAGTAGATTGATATTCAAAAATTTTTTGACATCATTCGCCCTTCCCCACTTGTATCTTTCCTCAATATATTTATTTAAATATCCAGTACAATGCTTTTCTCAGATATTGCTGAAATAATAGATTTTTTAAAAAAGAAAATAATTGGAAAAAACAAAAATAAAAAATTTTATAATTCAATCACATTTCTAAGCAAATAAAGTTTCCAGTTTTCAAGAATATGTGACTGCTGTCTTGTCAATATATATATCGATCCATAAGCAAAAATGATCTGCTAGCACAGGTATCCTCAACCTTTTGGCACTTAAGAGCACATTCTACAAAACCGGCCAGATGATGGGCACCATTTATTTTTTCAGAGAGATTGGTGTCTGTGTTAACTTTACTTATTCTGTGCTAGTGCAGTGCGCAGAGAAAGACCGCACTTGGCTGACCGAGAGATAGACTCTTTTACACTATAAAAGTATAGTATGCCCTACAATTTGATTACAATATAATACAACAATTTATAAGAAATTTTAAAAATTAAATTTATTTGTATCAGATAAATAATTTTTTATCATGTTCGGATAACTGAGGGCACATGTAAAATTGTCTGCGGGCGCCATGGTGCCCACTGGCATAGGGTTGGGGACCCATGTGCTAGCAAATACATACAAGGGAATACCCCCCCAATGCTGGAATTTTGTAATAAAAATTGTGTACTTATTTTTAGGTGTTACAAATTGAATCTCTTTCAAAGTATTACTCATTTGATGCAATGCACTGATCTAAACCTGTTTTTCACTTTTTGAAGAAGTCTTGAAACTTTTGCAAAATAATGCTTTTTAATGCCTTTATTGTTTCATTTCTTCACCTCTTTCAAGTTCATAAAATACTATCTTTTAAAGCATTTTTTTTGATTCAGGAAAATAAAAAAAAGTTGCATAGAATGAGATAGAGCAAAAATGGTTGTTGGATAAGCTAATGCACTTTAAAATAATCAATTTATAGCAAAATTGAAACAGACAACTTACCATAAATAAAAAATTTATTTAATACATCAACCCAGTTTTCATTATGGATACATTTTAACACTGAATAACAAATATATATATATTTAACAATTCTGTAAAAAATCTCCAGGTAAAAAAAAATAACATTTTGATAAATTTTCACTTTTTTTTTTATTAAACTATTTTATTTAAAATAGTGATTATTATTAATAATACTGAATATAAAATTATTTTCTGACATACACAAATATATACTTATAAAGGAATATTTATTGAAATCTTAATTCTGTCAATTAATAGAAACACTGAAGACAATCAAATACAGGTACTGATTTAGATTGCACTCAGACATTTTGAATTCTAAGGACTGACCAAAACTGCCGCAATCACATCCAAGTGATAAATGACATCAAATAATCCACATAGTCATTTGGATGCATCAGCAGTGGTTTTGGGCAGTCCTTAGAATTTAAAATGGCAGTAAGCACAGCCTAAATACTAAAAACATAACTTCTAAAATACAAATTTTATTGCAATAATGACGGCACAAAGTGCCGAAATATGGGGGAGGGTGATGGATGTTTTCGATGATACAAAGTATCATCTAAAAAAATCCAGGTGTGATCTAACCAAGCTTATAATTTTGAAATACTAAAAGCTTATAATTTCTAAAATACAAATTTTATAACCACATGTTGAATAAATGTAAAATTGATCAAACCAAGCTTATAATTTCAAAATACTAAAAGCTTATAATTTCTAAAATATTTTATTACAATATATGCCTATAACCACATGTTAAATAAATGTAAAACTGATCAAACCAAGCTTATAATTTTAAAATACTAAAAACTTAATAACTTTAAAATATGAATTTTATTACAATATACGCCTATAACTACAAGTTGAAATAAAGCATGTTCATTTTACAATTAATCGGGTTTCTTCTTTCCAAAAAGAAATTATTGTGTTGCATGCTTCTTTTGTTACATGTAATTAGGGGAAAAAAATAGATATAAGAAAAAATAGCACTGTTCACATTTGATCTTCTGATGTGAATATAGGATCTACACTTGATCAATGAGATCCTTCGAAATTTGCACTTTAATTTTCTAATTATTGATGTAAATTGTGATTTTGTAATGTAAGGGTCAGATCACAACCATGTGTGGACTATTAGATGTCATTTATCACTTGGATGTGTCAGTGATGGTTTTGTGCGGTCCTTAGAATTTAAAATGGCCATGAACACACTCTAAATCGGTACCCAAATATATGTGCCATCATATATATCGCAAATCTGTCTAGTAACTAAATATAGTTATAAATGAGATATTTTTATTCCATAAATATAGCCTCAGCTCTTTATTCCTAATTCAATATTTCTTTTATAAATGCATGTCATTATTGACTGGCAATAT
The DNA here is from genome assembly GCA_028023455.1 of Epiperipatus broadwayi. NCBI lineage: Eukaryota > Metazoa > Onychophora > Udeonychophora > Euonychophora > Peripatidae > Epiperipatus > Epiperipatus broadwayi. The sequence continues at coordinate 3,751,131 of JAQFVV010012464.1, forward strand.
GAACCATCATTTTAATAAGCAATATATAAATACTGTATTATCTAAGGATAGAAATGTTTCTTCTCTTTAAGTATATGTTTATAATGGAAATATATTAATTACTTTGCTATACGTTATGCATGCAAATATTTATTGCTATTCGATATGACTTTATATTCCATAACATTTTTGGCAACCCAATATGAAGCTTTATATAAATAGATATATAGAAATCAAATGAGAATATTGCATTATATTTTGCAGCCAACATGACAATCCTGAAATTTCTTAACATCTGAGAGCAGTGTAAGAAGAACAATTTTTTTATTACTACCAGCTAGGATTTGAAAGTTAAATGAAGTAAATTATAGTTGATCATAATTAGTAATGGAAAATTGAGAATAAAGCAGCATTAAATTAAAAAAGGTGGTGAAATAAAAATAAGCTTTAAAGCATAATTTTAAATAATTAAAATATTGAGATGATTATATGTGAATTGATATATAAATACAAACGTGTGTAAATACATTTCTAATATTATATTTATCAATGAATATGAAAACAAATATACATTTCCCTATATTTTACAAAGTTTACTGTTTGGCAAAGGAATAGCTCTTAGTTGTGGGTGAACTACAGAAGGAACTGCAATTGCCTTTATATGTTTTCTACCACTTCCAGCTGTATCTCGGCAGTCTGCCTCATGAATAGCTCTGGTGGCACTTCCGGCTGTACTATGACAATTGGCCTCATGCCAATATTTGATTCCAGCAGCTTCCAGTCCTAAATGTCAATTTGCCTCATTGCATCAACCATTTAGCTTTGATAGTTATAATCTGGATAACATGTATCCTGTCATTTAGCTTTGTGACAGTAGTTCTCTGGAGAATGTGTATACTGCTGTTCAGCTCTGTGCCAGTAGTCTCTGATCTACCTTCAAAAAGGATAACTATTTATTGTCAGATCATCATCCTAATGGAAACATTCGGATTCAGTAAGCATCATTGCCAATTGGCCTTTTCTTGCCATTGGCTATGCATTATCTATCTGTATATGCATAAGTTCATGGTGATGAATGCTCAATCCAATCTACATAAGATGGAATCTGAACTAATCCATTATTTAAAGGTGACATATGATGTTCCCTCTCTTGGCAAAAATTAGAGCTAGAGAATGTCATGCAGGTGGGTTGATAGGCATCTTCTTTGCCTTGTAGTTTTATCTGGCTTGGTGATCTTCTGAGCAAATCACCTGCCATCATTCACAGCTTTTGGAACTGAAGGTTCATCAGTGTTGGCCTGCAATTCTTCCTCATCTGATGAGGCTTTGCTCATGGCTGGTGATGTGTAATTTAACCTTAATTGATTTCTATGACAATGATGTTGTTGTCCATCAGCTGTTTTAACCACTACTGTTTACAGTGCTTTAACTTCGCACATCACTGCTGGCACTCTTTCGATGGTCCCCCTTACACATATGGCATAGGACATAAATGCCTATCTACTTTTTTGCCTTTTTAGTTTCATGTTTAACTTTAGAATCCAAAACTATATTATTAACAACTATTTCTAAGTTAACCTGTTTGAATATATTGTTGGTAGTTGATTCACTTTAGTCACTGCAAACCATAAGTAAGTGAACCAGTCACATCTTAATAAATTGATCTGCTTTCCAGAAGATACAATGAGGCAGATATTTAGTTTTATTAGGCATTGTAACTTTGATCAATCTTACCCAAGAGTGCTACTTGATTGATTTGATAATCAATAATTGTTTTTCCGCTAGAGTGCAGCTGATATTTTTCTTGTTAATGATAGTCCATGTATTTACTGCAGACCTGGTGTTCAGTTACATTGTTACTGGCATTAATAAAAATTCTGTGTTTAAAAGCAGAATTAATGCCTCTCACATTATTTATATAAACACTTTGTTTCTTAGATTTTAAATCCATCGCACTTGACATTTTAGGTGTCATGATGGTACTACGATCATTATTTTTCTACATGGTTTTAAAGCATTGACATTTTTAATGTATTAATTTTAAAAAAAAATCCAAAAGATCTCAGCAGTATATGGATCTTTGTGTGTGATTGACAGCACATTCTATTGTTCTGACAAAGCTCAGAAGGGGTGGTGATTTGTGATTGACTGATGCTTTATATTGTTTTACTCTGCAGCTAAATGACACAAAAAATGAGATTTTCAGTAATTGTTAATAATTATGATGCACTATTTTTGTAAAAGATTTATTATTAAACATAAAAACTACATCACTAGGAAGGGATTTTTTGAAAACATTTTATTTTTAAAAAGACTGCTCTTAGAAAGTATGTTACAAGAACTGGAAATCACCATGAAAACACTCATTACAGGCTAAAAAGAAAATAGTTTTGGAAAAACTGCAAGTAAAATTAAAATATTTTAATAACAATTAACTTTTATAATTTTTTTTTTGTTTCTTTGATGATAACTAATTTTAAATATATCATTTTTTAATAATATAAAATTTTAATATCTAATATTTTGTTCTAACTTTTTGAATAGGTATCATGAAGCCAAGAAAGATGTTTTTCTTTGTTATATGTAAGATTTTCAGTTAGAGTCTTATTTTCACAATTTTAATATATTAATTTTAAATATTTTTTCATTTTAATTATTAGAAAGCTTAAATATTTATAATGTAACATATAAACTAATTATGTAATATACATAAAAAAGATTTAAATGCACAAAAAAAAAATCAACATGAGTCATATTAAAAATAAATGTTAGTCTATTCAAAAATTTGCCAGGTGGATCTTACATTCTTATAAAATAAGCAGCTTTTGTGTGACTGACATGCTTGCAATATGTACACACTGCATACTGGTGTCATGATTCGACATGTGTGTGTATCAATTGATTACATCTATAACAATGCTTTTCACTCATTGCTGATTTATATGAGCAATGACTTTTACTATCAGCTGGGTGCTTGACTGACCAGTTTTCTGTTTAACTGTTTTAATTTTATAGTCCAGTTTCTTCAATGGACTTTCTTGACTCCCTTATGATTCCACCAATAGCTTGAGACAGACTGGAATCAAATGATGTTATGACCGAGTCCATTAGGAGTTTGACTTCTGAAGTTGTGATCTCTCATGCCAAAATAAAACGATTGTAAAGCTTCAAGGAGGAAGTCTTTGAATTCACGTTTTAGAGCTATTATTCTTATTCTGACAGCAATCTCTGCATTACCCATTAAGTGTTTTGGAATGACAAACTTAGTATAAACAATGCTTTGTCAAAATCAAGATCAGTCAGCATCTCAGGGATTGCTTGGGTTTTAAGTGAAGTCCAAACACAAAAATGAATCTGGCTAATTTTAATTCAGATTCCTGATTAGATTAGTCTGTAAGTAGAAGAGTACTAGATCTTTATAGCTTGTCCAATTTTCTGTATCAGAAGGAATTCTTTAATTGAGCTAACTTTAGCCTTTTTTTTTATGCCAACAGAGAAAAAATTTTACCTTTATTTGTGAGACTAACCACTAAAATTGATTTTAAACCTTTATTAGGCAAGCTACTGTTTGCATAACTATCAAACTTTGATTAAAGACAAAAATCTAAAATCTAACAAAGGAAGTTTTTGCCTTTATCAATGAGTAACCATTCTCGTCTCATAGTCTGGTAACACTTGCCTCATGCCAATGTTTGGTTCTAGCAACTTCAGTTCTGAATGTGAATTTGTCTAGCTGCATCAACTGTTTAGCTTTGATAACTATAGTCTGGATACCATGTATTCTGTCTTTCAGCTTTGTGATAGTTATTCTCTCAGACCATGTATGGAACTTTGTGACTGTTCAGCTCTGTGACAGCAGTTCTCTGACTCTACCTTCAAAAAGACACTATTTACAGTGAGATCCCCATCCTTAATGAAAACATTCAGATTTAGTGAGCATCATCTGTATATGTGTAGGTTCATAGCAATGAATGCTAAAAATGATCTAGATAAGATGGAATATAAACTAGTCCATTATTTGAATCAAGGTGAGATATGACAGTTAAAAATAAATCATAGTGGTAGAAGTTTCAACAATAAAATAATACAAATGATCTAATAGAAATTAATAACAAAATATAAAAAAAGAGTAAAAGAAATGAAAGTAAAAGAGTCAATCAAGAATGTAAGAAAATCCACAGAAGGAATGCTTAATTTGAATATACATCAGGCAAAATCACATCAAAAAAAGAATGAATACAAATATTATCAATGCAAATCAAAACATGTAAGAAAAAATGAGAGAAGAAAGAACAACATATTGAGGTTTCAAGAGAGTAAAAGTTTTTAAGACTGATATGAATGAATTTTTTTTGTTGTTGATAGAATCAAATTTATGTAGATAATAGTTAAACTTCATAAAATTTGATATAAATTCCTTTTTTTCTCTTATTTTTATAATTTTAAAATTACAAAAAAAAAAATATTTTTTGCATAGTTATTTCATTTTTCACTAAATTTCACAAACAGCTTCAACTGAGAGATAAAGGGAAGATTTTTAAGATAGGGCTACCATCATAAAACGTGTAAAAATTTTTTTGAATGTTTGAATAATAGATGTCGTTAAAACAATATATATATATCAATTAAATTTTATAAGTTTTACATTACTATGTTTATGAATGCAAAACTAATTGCAACAAATTTTCTATTTAAAAAAAAATGAAGATAAAACTTACTTCTTTTCTTCTAAGACATAATTTTGTTTTTCTTTTAGTTATCATGAAATAAGAATCAAGACTGTCTAAGCTATGATGGCTAGGCCTTTTTCCTCTATGTAAACATTGTGTAATAAATAAATTTAGACTTGGATTTTTTTCTAGAACAATGACTAATTTTACATTGTTTTATATAATGAATTAAATATTTTTAACATCTGAAAATATACAAATAATGTTATTGCATTTTTGAAAAAAAAAAGGAAAAAAAGGGGGAAATAAAAGATTTTTGTGACCACTTTATAAAAAAAGAAAAGCAAGGTTTTGAATTAATTTTGACAAAAATATTATGTGAACCCATAAATAAATACATAACTCCAGAATTGCAGGATTACTGTTATATTTTCAGCCATAATATATCTGGGCAGGTAAAACAAATCCAAATTATTTTATTCACAGAAAATTGAAGTCAATGAGACATCTGCAAAATTTAACTGATCTGCATTCTGACTTACAAATCAATAATATAGAAGTGAGTTATCATTCTTGTCAAGTTTAATGAAATGGAATATATGATAAATTATGCAATATTTTTTTAAGAAGATTGAATGATAACAAAAAATAAAAACTATGCAAATTTTTTTTTGCCAATTATCTATCAAAATGGCATAAAATAGCACCAATCATATTTCTTAAGATTCACAACTACAGAAATTAAATGAAAATGATTTTCACCAATAGACTAAATTTCAACACATTGTGGGTGGGGGAGGAACAATAGGTCATGGCATCCTTTACTTGAGTTTATTGAACTAATAAGGCATTTAAATTTGTGCATTAAAAATAGTAATGGATGTAGTGAATAAGTTGTATATAAATAAACTTTGGTCTTTATTTATTTTTCTAATGATTCTAGCTTATGGATATGTATTTAAATTTTCTGCTCAAAGGCATGTTGAGATAACCAGGACTGTGAAATCAGATAGAATTGATATTGCAGGGCAGTAAAATAGTGTGTTTCATGTAAATTTTAATAAACTACGTTTTGTATATGATATCATTGGAATAAAAATGGTACATCACTTAAATAATAAAAAGATTTTCTATTTCCGATACTTATACCATTAATTCATTTTTTCTTTCAAAAATATATTTGATTTATACTGACTATTTTTAATTTCAAATTCTTTCAAAATTTTATAAATTTTTAAACGTACAAATCTAAAATTCATTCCACAATGATAAGAGAGTTGTATCAATGATTAAAATGAGCTAGTTTTCCTAGCAATATATCATTTTAGAAAACAAATAATAAGCAATGTTATAATAATCCTGCTAAGTGAGTAAACTTATTTCTAGAAAAAAACTTGTTTAAATGCAGGAGACTTTCTTGCAGAATTAAAAAAACTTCTTGATATATATATTATACTGGTTCATCCTTACCCTGATAAGGTGCGCATGCGCACATATCGAACATGAAACAAATATGGCGGCACGCCAGGATAGGAAGTAATTTCAAATTTTTTTTATGATCGGTTTGATAGTCATTGGTACATTTATAAAGTATTGACTCTTACATACCTTTGAAAGATTTCTTTAATTTAAATCCTTCGCGCCACTCCCAGAAAGAAAAAGATTAATTCCCCCTCCTGAAAGGATATGTAAGGCCAATAATAATATGAAATAAAATGAATCAAACGAAATCTAATAGAAATAAATACCCGATGACCAAAGATTTAAATCCCGATATGGGAGTATCCCATATGCCAGCTCATCGTTCTCTTTATCTCAGGTAAAAAAATGGGAAACTAAAACTCGCAAAATTATCTAAGTGTCTTATTATGTTAGAGAAAGAAATACGATTATCAAAGCAGTAAGGTAGTTCTATAAATGTTAAATAAATGTTTATTGAATCCCTTCACCAATTCCCAAGATAAATATAATAAACCCCAATGCATAATAAATAACCATAAAAAAAAATATATGAGAGTACTACAGATATATTAACAAAGAAAGAGAATGTAAAATTATAAAGAATCAACTAGTGAGAAAGTGGTCTAAGGTTCATACCCTCGCACACGAATACGTTTTACAAATACTAATTATTACATTAATTAAGTACGATATTTTACGCAAAGAGATATAAATGAAAGATATGTAACACACAATAATATATATGTAACTAGTAAAATAGAGAGTACCATGTAAAGTCTTTTTTGTGTTTCTCTGGGCTCTGAGTAGGCTATTCATCTGTTCATCCAGGACGGCAGGAACTTCTCTTTAACACGGCATCATTCGGTTGCTTTCATTATCATTTGGTGGATGGATTTAGGAGACATTTCTGGTATTGTTCAACAGCTCTCATGATTGCCTGATGACTGGATTCAGGAGACCTTTCTGGTATTGTTCCACGGCTCTCACGATCATTTGATGGCTGGTTTCAGGGGACTTTGCTGATGGCAGGAGCGGAGCTGGGCAGGCGTGCTGACTGGGGGTTCCTACCCCATGATCATTTCACTGACACGAGTACATTTATGCTTGAGGTTTAATTATAAATTTCTTCTTTGTTTAGCGATTATCAACTAACAGTAGGGCTTTCTTTTTGTTTTTTACAGCACTGTTAGTAATTCTTTTACTTTGGGATTCACATACCAACACCTTCCCGCAAACACAGTTCTCTACCACACTAATACAAATTGTCTAATTGGAAACCATCTTGAAGTTTATATCGACATGATTTAAGAAAAAATAATTAGAACTGGGAATTCTCTAAGTTCAAACAAGCAAGTTCAGATAAATCAAAAAAATTAGCAAGAGTGAGTCAGTGATTGACTTAGTGACTGCTTGTGCCCGATTGAATGCCCGTGCCCAATTGAATTCCACTAAGCTGCTGAACAGCATTTAGCCCTCCTCATTAGAATCTCAATCTAGTTACCATCTGAAACACATTTAATTACCTAATTTTCACTTTTGTTAGTGGATTCATACAATGCGCGAAGCATTCCTATGAAATCCACTAATTAATCTCAAGAATTTATTTATTTTTAATTCAATTGATTATCTACTCTGATTCAACATAAATACACAAAAAAAGAAAAAGTTTAATTATATAAGTTATTTTCCGATAATCAGATTCCACTTAAAATATTTTCTGATAATCAGATCACATTTAAAATATTTTTAAAATTAAATTAGATATCTTTCCCTACATGCATTAACATAAATTTCAACAAACTCTTTTGTCAAGTTGAAATATTTGATAATTAAAAAAAAAAGACACAAAATTACTTATTTATTAAAATGTACTTAGCTTTAGGCTTTTCTTAAATTCAGAACAATGAGTTTGTAGAGAAAGATATCTAGTACAACTTTTGATTTAAAATTGCCTATATGTTAGATTTTAAATATTACCATTTCCCTTTCTTTTCACAAGTATTTAACAAACAAAAAAAATTATACATACAAATTACGCATACACATCTTTGCATACACATCTTTGACATTTATAAAAAAAAAATGAACATAAAATAATAATAAAAATAAATTGTAAGCATATAGCTAATATGCTGATATTTCCCATTATAAGCCTTAACTATTGGCTTTTCTTGTGTGTGCGAGTATATGACATATCCACAGACATCTCTCACTTATTCTATAATTTGATTTGATTAACATTTATATAGACCGCATACACACACATTTAATGGATTATTTACGCATTTTAGGCCATTTTATTATGTAATACTGTCTTATGCTTGGCCCTACGAAGTGGGCCTGTCATAATATATATTAATTCTTATTATAGTGCAATCATTATTATATTTGCATCACAGAATTCATGAATAATAGAGAAATTCTCATTGTTAATTCAGCATTATGACAATCTCACAATAAGAATGTTTAATGCAGAAATTTACAAAAACAAATAAGTAGATATTTCATAAATTTTCTAAATAAACTTACAACTTCTATTTTGAGATATATTAGAACTTCAAAGTATTAACATTACTACAGGCTAAAAGTCGAAGTACTGTAACAAATTGCAAAATAAACATAAAATATAGAAGTAGGTAGCTTACTATTTACTAAACTATAGTTCAATTATATGTTTACAAAATCAAAACATTTTACTTTTGCTGATGGCTTATAATGTGTGGAGTTTTTTAAATTTGATTTATATATTTAAAAAGAATTTATAATTATGACAATTTTAATAAATAATTTTAATCTAATGAAAATGTTTTAATTTAAAAACACAACTATGAGATCAAATCAAAGTAACTGCTTTTGACTGAATCTAATTAAATTAAATTAATAAATAACCCAGAAAAAAGAAAAAGATTATTTAACAGCAAAAGGAGTTTGCTATTAACTGAAAGGAGACCCTTTGATTCCGTTTGGAGGCTTTAAAGAAACTGAGCAGGACGAAGTCCTAATGTCCACTCCATATGTTCTGTCATTGCAGCTGTTACTACTATGTGATTATTCATATAGTATATGAACATGGATGGGCTGCTCACCAACATGCATTAGCCAGTGTGGTGAGTTTATTGTCTTTTTACCTCTGAGTTTAAGATCAAGAACACCATGGTCTTTCTTCTCAATTGATGAGGAGAATGAATGTTTATGTAAATGATAAATATTTTTCCCAATAGATATATACAATTATGATAGACAAAAATAAATCATGGCCCTTATTCCCATGAGGCTGTAAAGTCATCAACAAAGGCAGTGGTTAGTGGCCGAAGGTGGAGAGTGCTAAGAATCCCGATTGTGAACCCAGGCTATCATTTGATGAAGAGTTTTTATTTGGGTACTTATAACTGCAGATCACTTTCAAGTGAAGAAAGACTGTAAGAATTAGAAGAAAATCTGTCTTATATTAAATAGGACATTATTGAACTTTATGAAGTTAGGAGAAAAGGGAAGATATAACTGATTTAAAAAGTACACATGTATTCTATTATAAAGGCGCAAATATTGGAAATACAAGTGGAGTAGGATTCATTATAAATAAAAAGTGGAAGAACAATATGGTGGAGATTGATGGTGTATCAGACAGTGGCAAAATTAGTTATACAACTTAATAGCAGATACCAAATGCAGATAATTCAAGTTTATGCCCCAACAAGTTCTCATAGTGATGAAGTAGTAGAATATTTTTATACGGATGTACAAAAGGCTTTTGACCAGAGTAAACATTTTAAAATTGTTATGGGAAACCTTAATGCTAGAATTGGTAAACAAATGAAAGCTGGAAGTGTAATTTTGGTTATGGTAATTTGACCAGAGTAAACATTTTAAAATTGTTATGGGAAACCTTAATGCTAGAATTGGTAAACAAATGAAAGCTGGAAGTGTAATTTTGGTTATGGTAATATAAATGAGAGAGGACAAAGACTTGTGGAGTTTGCAGAAAAAGAAAAACTTTATACATTCTTTTTTTGAAAAAAATGTTAAAAGAAAATGGACATGGAAGCATCCAAATGAAGGTACAGCAGAATTGGATTATATTTTGACTAACAGAAAATACATATTACAAGACTAATGTCCTTAATAAATTTAACACAGGAAGTGATCATCGATTAGTAAGATGTAAGATATGTGTTAAGGCAAAACTAGAGAGATGAAAATTATTAAGAAAAACAATATTTATAGTTGATATTCCTAATCTTCAGAAACATTCTAATATATTTAAATTAGAACTTACTTCAAGTATTAGTAGATTTTGAACATGATTCAGATTTGAATGAAATTAATATGAAAATAACTGAAACACTTTTAAAAACTGCAACAAAGATAGCTGGTAGAAAAAAGCAGCAATTGATCAATAAAATTTCTACTGAGACTAGAGAATTTATGAAGAAAAGAAGGAATATGAAGATATACAAAAATTATGCATTAAAAAGGATTGAATATCTTGAATTTTGTAAAAGGGTGCAGAAAAGAGTTCAAAATAATATAAGAAAGTATAACTGTGAACTAGCAAGGAAAGCTGTAGAAGAGAATAAAAGTCTCAAGAGTGTAAAACAACATTTTAATATTGGTAGGAAATTTATATCTGCAGTAAGAAAAAAAGATGGAATTATTACTAAAAAGAGAGATGACATCATGAAATGGGTAGAAGACTTCTATCAAGAATTATAAAGTAATAAAGAACAAGTACCTCCTATATTTATTACATCTTCAGAATTGCCCAGAATTTTAAAGGAAGAAGTGAGACGTGCAATTGAATGTATAAAGAAAGGAAAGGCTCCAGGTAATGATGGAATTACAATTGATATATTAAAAGAAGCAGATGAAAAAATAAAAAAAAAAAAATTTAGCAAAGTTATATACCAAATATCTAAATGATAAAGATGGACCAGATGGTTGGAAGAATGCAGTATTAATATTTAAAAAAGATGATAAAGAAGATATTAGAAATTACAGAACTATCAGCCTTTTATCACTTTTATACAAAATTTTTATCAAGATAATTACAACTCGTCTACAGAGAACATTGGATTTCCACCAACCAAGAGAACAAGCTGGATTTAAAAGTGGTTTTAGTACAGGTAGATCATATCTAGTGTAACAAACCCATACCTCTCACTAGATAGGGTACACTACCGAATATATATCTACGATATAGCAAACATACGTGCTCACGTATTTATTTAATTAAAATGGTTTTGACTTAAAATATTGTTATTCAAAACTTCTGGATTCGTTCCCATAACTGTAATATATTCCCAACGCGTATTTATGGTCATCCGAAGGACTCCAAGAGCCAATCTTATACGAATATAAGAATTACGCGAAGTGAATATATTACCAACAAGAACACTATCTTATGCAACGTGAGAGGGGTTTTGACCATCGGATAGCTCAGTCTCATGGTTGGGTAGCGTCATAGCCAGGAGTAGCCACGAATGGGTTTAAAAGTTTTTTAAAACACACAACAAAATAAATAAATAAACAAATAAATGGATCTCCAAAGAAAATATCACGATAAGATTTATTTTGAGTTTCATTATAAAATCAGTTTTATTAAAGACTTCTAAAGATCACTATTATTCTTTGATTCTTTTGATAAACAAAAATAAATAAATAAATAATTCAACACTCTACTTTTTTTTTATATTTAATATTATAAAAATGTAATTACTACTCTGTCATTTCGATATGCACACATATGCCATTCTTTCCAATAGATTTATCACACATAAATCAAGTAGTGAAGGTCGATACTAAGAAAAGTTTATTTCACGTGACCTCCGACAATAATTACGTTATTTATGTCCACAGTTAAACAAGACTTTAGAAAATTTCATTAAGTTAACTTAGATTGTCACCTTTACTTATTATAAATGGTAAAAAAATTTCTTTCTCATAAAAGAAGAGAAAAATCAGTACTTAAAGTTCTTTACCTGAATTTTCCCTGGGGAATTAGTGGAAGCAGATTTATTTATTTTAAAGAGTTCCATTCATCACAGGTAATAACGGGTAATTCAATGCGAAGGTTCCCGATCTTCATGTCCGTTGGTTGACGAGGTTCAGCTTGGTTTCACATTGGGAATTATATTTTATTCCAAGGCATCTTGATGTTATTGGGCGAGGCAGCTGCAATTGGTTGGAATTAGGGATTTGAATCCGATATGGTATGTTCTTATCCCAACATTTCTTTTGGATCCGCCATTACGTAAGAAAAATATTAAAACTTTTAATATTTTGGGGTTACAATTTTACTGTTCACGGTTGTAACTCTGCAGGGCCAAGACAAAATGCATTGTGGGTGACTCTTTTATATCCCCCTCCATTTGTTCTATAAGTTTCTTTTTGATTTCACTACCTGTTTCCAAGGCTGGTCAACAAGATCCGGTTGACATGTGAAAACTTTTATCATAGCTTTTATTGTACATAAAAAAAGTGAAATCTCATTTCTATGGGAAACTTCTAGTTTTTTAAACTTGAAACAAAAATCTCGTCTCTCTCTTTTCAACTTCTTAATCCATTCATACACACATTTGTCACACACACATATATATCATTTCAAAATGACAGTCCCTCCCCAGTGATTTGTGTAATTGTAACCACTACCATGTAATAAAAATTAAATATTATATATCTACATCTACATATATGTTTAAATACGGATTAGTAATATTATTTGTGACTGGATTGAACCCATTCTGTCACAATACCCCCTCTTCCAAAAGCCTTCAAATACCTTTGCGTATTTTGAACAGCTCATTTTAGTACAACACTATCTGTTTCGCCTCATGTGTCTCTCTGCTTCTTTTTCTGGTCTGAAGTTCGGTTTCTCAGGTGATCTCTTCTCTACAGGTGTTTCTTTCCATTTTGGAAAGGTCTCCATTCCCATTCTCCGCCCTCTTTCTTCCTCTTTTACTGCTTCACGATGCCGTTGTAGTCATACGAGCTCATGTCAATGGCATTGAGCAACTCAGCAATCTCTCCAATGGATACTTTCCCCATACCCAAGAACATCTGTTCCACTCTCAAGGGCATATTATGCCTTACAATGTGGAGTATATGACTCTCTGTCAAATTGCATGCATCCAATGTCCGCAGTCTAGCCACCTGTTTATGAAAAAATTGTCAACAGCTATCGTTGCACCCTTCTTTAAACTTCTCTTGCATGATTTGATAGCATGTTAACTCTTGCTTATCCTCGGTCCAAAAGGCTTCTCTCACTTCTTTTTGATAATCTTCAAAAGTAGCCGGCTGTCGACCAAGTGAGTCCCACCACGATTGATCATTGTCTGTGAGGTTGCCGCATGCGATTATTTTACTTTCTTCCGCCATGGGATTTATACTGAAGCATTTTCTCAAGTTACGTAGATGCTCAACAGGTGCTTCCCCCATCCTACCTGCGAATGGACGATTTTTTAGGAATTGGTTTACATTCCCTTGCACCATCATGTGCCCTATTACCGTTGCCGGTTTTCCCCGAGGGGTTTACTTGAACATCTTGCTTATGTTCACCCCCGCTCTCCGTATATGTTTTTTCATCTTCCTGTTACCCCAAATCATTTTCATCTTTAATTCCCACTTTCTGTTCCAATCTATCCATTCTCTTTTCTATTTCTCCAAATCTAAATTCTAAACTTTCAAGCTTTTTCAAAATTTGCTCCAAAATATTTTCCTGTTCTTCTTTTTCCATTTTATTTTGTGCCCTTGTTTTCATAAAATTCTTTTCTTTTATTTTACTTTTGATTAACGCCTCGGAGCCACTCCCCCACCCCAGCACACTGCACTGCCTTCCTGTTAGCCTCTTCAATTCTGGAAATCTCATCAAATTAGATAAACAAAAGATAACAGATTGCGTATCTTTGACCTACTGCACAACCATAAAATGACAAAATGGTTATTTCTTAATAGATATATATTTAACAAAATAACACATTTCAATTTATTTAATGATTCATTTGAATTATATATCTAAACAACCCTTTTCTCAATAAAAATATAAAACTTTTCACTTTATTAACGTATTTCTGAAATCTCATAACTTTCCCCATTCCCCTCTACTTCTCTTCAAAGCCCTTTAGTTGGGACGCCATTGTAACAAAACCCATACCTCTCACTAGATAGAGTACACTACCGAATATATATATCTACAATATAGCAAATATATGTGCCTACATATTTATTTAATTAAAATGGTTTTGACTTAAATATTGTTATTCAAAACTTCTGGATTCGTTCTCATAACTGTAATATATTCCCAATGCGTATTAATCGTCATCCGAAGGACTTCAAGTGCCAATCTTACACGAATATAAGAATTACGTGAAGTGAATATATTACCAACAAGAACACTATCTTACGTAACGTGAAGGGTTTTGACCATTGGCTATCCCAGTCTCATGGTTGGGTGGCGTCATAGCCGGGAGTAGCCGCGAATGGGTTTAAAAGTTTTTTAAAACACACTACAAAATAAATAAATAAACAAATAAATGGATCTGCAAAGAAAATATCACAATAAGATTTGTTTTGAGTTTCATTATCAAATCAGTTTTATTAAAGACTTCTAAAGATTATTATTATTCTTTGATTCTTTAGATAACAAAAAAAAAAAAAAAATTCAACACTCTACTTTTTTTTTTTTAATATTTAATATTATATAAATGTAATTATTACTCTGTCATTTCAATATGCACACATATGCTATTCTTTCCAATAGATTTATCACACATAAATCAAGTAGTGAAGGTCGATACTAAGAAAAGCTTATTTCACGTGACCTCCGACAATAATTACATTATTTATGTCCGCAGTTAAAGAAGACTTTAGAAAATTTCATTAAGTTAACTTAGATTATCACCTTCACTTATTATAAATGGTAAAAAAAAATTTTTCTCATAAAAGAAGAGAAAAATCAATACTTAAAGTTCTTTACCTGAATTTTCCCTGGGGAATTAGTGGAAGCAGATTTATTTATTTTAAAGAGTTCCATTCATCACAGGTAATAACAAGTAATTCAATGTGAAGGTTCCCAATCTTCATGTCTATTGGTAGACGAGGTTCAGCTTGGTTTCACGTTGGGAATTAGATTTTATTCCAAGACATCTTGATGATATTGGGCGAGGCAGCTACAATTGGTTGGAATTAGGGTTTGAATCCGATACGGTATGTTCTTACCCCAACATTTCTTTTGGATCCGCCATTACGTAAAAAAAATATTAAAACTTTTAATATTTTGGAGTTACGATTTTACTGTTCACAGTTGTAACTCTGCAGGGCCAAGACAAAATGCATTGTGGGTGACTCTTTTATAGCCCCCTCCATTTGTTCTAGAAGTTCTTTTTGATATCACTTCCTGTTTCCAATGCTGGTCAACCAGATTCGGTTGACGTGTGAAAACTTTTATCATAGCTTTTATTGTATATAAAAGAAAGTGAAATCTCATTTCTGCGGGAAACTTCTAGTTTTTTAAACGTGAAACAAAAATCTCATTTCTCTCATTTCAACTACTTAATCCATTCATACACACATTTGTCACACACACATATATATCATTTCACAATGACAGAGTGCCTCCCCGCGTTTGTGTATTTGTAACCACCACCACGTAACAAAAATTAAATATTATATACACCTGGGTCTCGTTTTACGCGATAGATAGGTTCCTCAGAAAACACGCGCGAACAAAATCGTGCAAAAATAGACGTAACTTACATTGAAAAATGGGGGATGCGGTCTGTGATTTTTCAAAATTCGCGTAAAAGTAAAGCACCAACGTAAAATTACTTTAAAATTCGCGCAAAAAAAATATAAGGAAATAAAATATGAGTAATAAAAAATTTCAAATTTGAAAAAAATTGATACAAAACAAACTTTTTTTAACTATAATATTTAATTTTATTCAAAATAATATATTTTTATGCATAATTTACAGTACAGTAATTTACATTTTTTTATACACGTTTTAATTATTATGATTTTCTGGTGACAACGTAAATTAGTAATTAATCTTTGAGACGATGATTTTATTAATTGTTTACGAAGGTCGCGATATCCAGACATACAAGCATTTAGCTCTCATTGGAATTTAAGAGCACGTTAATGATTAGTGTCATTAATAAAAAAATAATAATTGATTAAGTTCTTTTATAAAAAGCAAAAACAGAATGTGATTTAACACGCGAAATAACACGCACAATGTTTGAACAAATTTACATTATAATCTTGTAAAATTTAATATGTGTATACATAAAATGTGAAAATCATGATTTTAATTTCATTATTGCATAAAATCTTACTATTATAAAGCACTGAAAATATTGAAATTACTAAGATGAAAGTCGAATTCCAATAATGTGCTATTACTTTCAATATAACGTAAGTGCGCGAAATTTATTATTTAAAGTAATAGCGCATTATCGGAAATCGACTTCCGGTGAAACACGAATCGCGTAACTTCAAAATCGTGTTAAATAAGTCCGCGTAAAAAGAGACCCAGGTGTATCTACATATATGTTTAAATACCGATTAGTAAATATTATTTGTGACTGGGTTCGAACTCATTCTGTCACACTAGCTATTGAGAGAAATTATAGAAATGACAAATGAATATGAGTTGCCATTATGCTTTGGATTTGTAGATTATGAAAAGGCATTTGATTCTATAAATATTTCTTCAGTGATTAAAGCATTGGATCATCAAGGTATACACCCAGAATATTGTCATATTTTAAAAAATATTTATAAAAATGCAACAGCAACAATTAGATTACATAATGATACTCGGAAAATCAATATTGAGAAGAGTGTAAGACAGGGTGACTTCATATCTTCAAAAGTTTTTACAGCAGTGCTGCAAGAAGTATTTTGTGGATTAAAATGGGAAACTAAAGGAGTGAAAGTAAATGGAGATTATTTAAGTCATTTAGATTTTGCAGATGATGTAATTGTTTTTGCAAATAATGCTTTAGAGCTGCAGGAAATGTTGCAGGAGTTATCAGATGAAAGTAGGACTAAAGATAAATGTTAAAAAGACTAAAGTAATGTTTAATGGATTTTCTCAAAATATGAAAATTAAGATTGATTATGATGAATTAGAAGAAGTTAACAGTTACAAATACAGATGGAAACATAATGGATGAAATTAATCATAAAATTAAACTTGGTTGGAGTGCTTTTGATAGAAATAACTTGATACTAAAAGGAAATATGCCTATGTGTTTGAAAAGGAAGGTTTTTAATAAATATGTTTTACCAGTTCTTACTTATGGATCTAAGACTTGGACACTTAATAGAAGAGCAATACAGAGACTTCAGATCACTCAAAGAAGTATGGAGAGATGCATTTTGGGAGTAACAAGAAGAGATCGAAAACGCTATATATGGGTAAGAGAACAAACAGGTATTACTGATCTCATTGAAAAAATTAAAAGACAGAAGTGGAGTTGGGATGGACATATTGTTAGAAGAGATTATAACAGATGGACAATTGAAATCTTAAAGGGGATGCCAAAAGATTGTAAAAGACCCAGAAAGAGACCACATGCGAGATGGATGAATGAAATAAGAAAGTGTGCAGGGGTGATGTGGTGAAGAGAAGCTAAAGATTGGAGAAGATGGATTGAACTTGGAGAGACCTTCATCCTGCAGTGTATTGATAATGGTTGATGATGATGACATATTTTTTTTAAAAAAAGTTTTTTTCAATCATGTTTGATTACACTCTTCAGCATAATATATACATATTATGAATATTAACAAAATATTATATAATGACATCTAGATTTTGTTTCCTGAATTACAATTTTTTTTTAATTTTATATAACTACATATGCACTAAAGAGCAAATAAAAATATATTATTTTACATCTATAAGCTCACTAATAAACTAAAAATAATGATTTTTTTTATTTCATTATTAATCATTAATATAGATTTATATAAATATCTATTTTCTTTATAACCATGTATACATACACATCCAAGCATAAATGTAACATATTAATTAAAATGCAAAGTCATGCATGTTTCAGTTGAAGTGATAAGTCAGTTTGTTTTAATAATTACTGGTTATTAATCATCATCATCATCATTATCAACCATTATCAATCCACTGCAGGATGAAGGTCTCTCCAAGTTTAATCCATCTTCTCCGATCTTTAGCTTCTCTTCTCCACATCACCCCTACACATTTTCTTATTTCATCCATCCATCTTACATGTGGTCTCCTTCTGGGTCTTTTACAATCTCTTGGAATCCAGTTTAAAATTTCAATTGTCCATCTATTATCATCTCTTCTAGCAATATCTCCAGCCCAACTCCACTTCAATCTTTTAATTTTTTCAATGAGGTCAGTAACACCTGTTTGTTCTCTTACCCATACATTGCGTTTTCGATCTCTTCTTGTTACTCCCAACATACATCTCTCCATACTTCTTTGAGTGGTCTGAAGTCTCTGTATTGATCTTCTATTAAGTGTCCAAGTCTCAGATCCATAAGTAAGAACTGGTAAAACACATTTGTTAAAAACCTTTCTTTTCAAACACATAGGCATATTTCCTTTTAATATCAAGTTATTTCTACCAAAAGCACTCCAACCAAGTTTAATTCTATGATTAATTTCCTCTATTATGTTTCCATCTGTATTAATAATCTGACCAAGGTATTTGTAACTCTTAACTTCTTCTAATTCATCATAATCAATCTTTATTTTCATATTTTGAGCAAATCGATTAAACATTACTTTAGTCTTTTTAACATTTATCTTTAGTCCTACTTTCCTACTTTCATCTGATAACTCCTGCAACATTTCCTGCAGCTCGGAAGCATTATTTGCAAAAACAACTACATCATCTGCGAAATCTAAATGACTTAAATAATCTCCATTTACTTTCACTCCTTTAGTTTCCCATTTTAATCCACAAAATACTTCTTGCAGCACTGCTGTAAAAAGTTTTGGAGATATGGAGTCACCTTGTCTTACACCTTTCTCAATGTTGACTTTCCCAGTATCATTATGTAATCTAATTGTTGCTGTTGCATTTTTATAAATATTCTTTAAAATATGACAATATCCTGGATCTATACCCTGATGATCCAATGCTTTAATCACTGAAGAAATGTTTATAGAATCAAATGCCTTTTCATAATCTACAAATCCAAAACATAATGACAACTCATATTCATTTGTCCTTTCTATAACTTCTCTCAATACTTGAATATGATCTACTGTACTAAAACCACTTTTAAATCCAGCTTGTTCTCTTGGTTGGTGAAAATCCAAGGTTCTCTGTAGACGAGTTGTAATTATCTTGGTAAAAATTTTATATAAAACTGATAAAAGGCTGATAGGTCTGTAATTTCTAATATCTTCTTTATCACCTTTTTTAAATATTAATATTATTACTGCATTCTTCCAATCATCCGGTACATCTTTATCATTTAGACATTTGGTATATAACTTTGCTAATATTTTTTCTGTTTCTTCACCTGCTTCTTTTAATATATCAATTATAATTCCATCATTACCTGGAGCCTTTCCTTTTTTCATACATTTAATTGCATTTCTCACTTCTTCATTTAAAATTCTGGGCAATTCGAAAGATGTAATAGATATAGGAGGTACTTGTTCTTTATTACTATATAATTCTTGATAAAAATCTTCTACCAATTTCATAATGTCATCCCTCTTTTTAGTAATAATTCCATCTTTTTTCCTTATTGCAGATATAAATTTCCTACCAATACCAAAATGTTGTTTTACATTCTTAAGACTTTTATTTTCTTCTACAGCTTTTCTTGCTAGTTCACAGTTATACTTTCTTATATCATTTTCAACTCTTTTCCGCACCATTTTACAAAATTCGAAATATTCAATTCTTTTTAATGCATCATTCTTGCATATCTTCATATTCCTTCTTTTCTTCATAAGTTCTCTAGTCTCAGTAGAAATTTTATTAGTCAATTGCTGCTTTTTTCTACCAGCTATCTTTGTTGCAGTTTTTAAAAGTGTATCAGTTATTTTCATATTAATTTCATTCAAATCTGAATCATGTTCAAAATCTACTAATACTTGAAACCGATTTGTAAGTTCTAATTTAAATTCATTAGAATGTTTCTGAAGATTAGGAATATCAACTGTAAATATAGTTTTTCTTAATAATTTTTGTCTCTCTAGTTTTACATTAACATGTATCTTACCCCTTACTAATCGATGATTACTTCCTGTGTTAAATTTATTAAGAACATTACAATCTTGAAATATGTATTTCCTGTTAGTCAAAATATAATCCAATTCTGCTGTACCTTCATTTGGATGCTTCCATGTCCATTTCCTTTTAACAAATTTCTCAAAAAAAGAATTCATAATATAAAGTTTTTCCTTCTCTGCAAACTCCACAAGTCTATGTCCTCTCTCATTTCTATTACCATAACCAAAATTACCTACAACACTTTCATCTTTCATTTGTTTACCAATTCTAGCATTAAAATCTCCCATAACAATTTTAAAATGTTGTTTACTCTGATCAAAAGCCTTTTGTACATCCATATAAAAATCTTCTACTACTTCATCACTGTGAGAACTTGTTGGGGCATAAACCTGAATTATCTGCATTTGATATCTGCTATTAAGTTGTATAACTAATCTTGCCACTCTGTCTGATACACCATCAATCTCCACAATATTGTTCTTCCACTTTTTATTTATAATGAATCCTACTCCACTTGTATTTCCAATATTTGTGCCTTTATAATAGAGCATATGTCCACTTTTTAAATCAATTGTCTCTTCATCTTTTCTTCTAACTTCCCAAAGTCCAATAATATCCCATTTAATATAAGAGAGTTCTTCTAATTCTTGCAATCTTCCTTCACTTGAAAGTGATCTGCAGTTGTAAGTACCTAAATAAAAAGTCGTCATCAAATGGCAGCCTGGGTCCGCCTCCAGGATATTCTTAGCACCCTCCGCCTTCGGCCACCAACCGCTGCCTTGGTTGGTGACTTTACAGCCTCCTGGGATTAAGGGCCATGCTTTATTTTTGTCTGTCATAATTGTATAATTGGGAAAAATCTTTATCATTTACACAAACATTCATTCTGCCTTATCAGGCACTGAGAAGAAAGACCATGGTGTTTCTTGATCTTAAACTCAGAGGTAAAAAGCCAATAAACTCACCACGCTGGCTAATGCGTGTTGGTGAGCAGCCCATCCATGTTCGTATACTATATGAATAAACATATAGTAATAACAGCTGCAACGACAAGAACGTATGGAGTGGACATTAGGAATTTGCCCTGCTCGGTTCCTTTAAAGCCTCCAAGAGGAATCAAAGGGTCTCCTTTCAGTTAATAGCAAACTCCTTTCTGCAGCCTGGTTATTAATAATAGTAACTAAATAAGATGGTCAAAATGATTAATTTTAAAAAATATATCACATGAAGCTGTAGTTATTAATGATTCCTGGCTGTCAACAATAAATTTATTAAATTTCAATACATTAGGTTCAAAGCTTCTCTATATTCCAGAGGAAAGAAGGAGTCATATCATTGTTGTGTTTGTGGTAACCCATTTGCTTAGTATTGATTACTACATTATTGGAAGAGATTGTTTTTTTATTTTCATCTATCACTAGTGTGACTGGCATGTTGTTTTTACATTTTCATGAATTTACATTACCCATAAGCATAATGAAGAATTTAAATATAATGAAGAAATGAATAATTTGAAATTGAAAAAAAAAAAAATCATCAGTTATTTATAAGAAAAGAGTATTTTTCATTTTGGCTAAAAGTTAAAGAAAACAAAGAGATTTCCAGCAAATTACCTGCAGAATACCAATGGTTATCAAGATACAATATAAAAATTGGAAGTGTTGAAAAAACTCATCATACCAGTTAAAAATGAATAATTTTATCCTAATTTTACAAATAATACAACAATAAATAAATTACTAAACATTAAAATAATAAATAAATAATATTATACAAAATATTTTTATTACATTTACCAGACTTTGGTGGTTTTTATTAGTAATTATATGGTCAATGTGATTTATATGTAGTATTTATCACTTTGACCAAAAGACATGTAATTATTAATATCAGATTTGTTACAATAATTGCGACATATATACACACCCCTACATATATTTAATATTATAGAAATCTATATATATATATTCTTATATGCATTATACAATTTTCCATACTTATGTAGAAAATTAAAATTAGTTTTTTACATTATCTTGTTATATTTTCAAATAACATTAAAATTATTATTTTTAAAATTTTCATATAATAATAATTAGAAGTAATTGCATTTAAAAAAGTCTAACAAAATTCAGGAAAATAATTTGATATAATTTATGTATAAAGATTAAAGAGAAATGGTTTTTGCTACTTAATTAAGTTTATATGTGAATTTCATTATAGGCTTAATTAATAAATATTGACACAAAGTAAATAACATTTCAATTTTCATCCCAAATTTTCATAACTTGCATATATACAAACTTTCAGAACACTATGGTTTTATAGATTATACAAAAACTAATTACTCAAATCAATAATTAGTCTTGACATGGATAATAATTAAAATATACTGTGTTTTTAACACACATGGTCAATACTGTACACACATGTTGAAAAAATGCTTAACTTACATATATATATAGATGAGCATACATAATTATATGTGCTGGAAATCAGAAAATTAAAATTACTTTTTATTAATTTCTGAATTTTTTATTTTATGAATCATGGATAATTGAAACCATAAATAAAAAGATTGTGGATAAGGAAGAACTACTATATATGAGAAAGGATTATGTAATATACCATAATATGGTAGATCTAGTTGGCTATCTTATATTTCCATTTTGTCTTTAATTTACTTTTTAAAGACTGCTTTGACATCATGAAAGAATACTGTGATGACCAATTAATTGATCAATTGACAGTTTCTTTGGAAAAATAGCAATTTATCATAATTTATAAATTCAAAGTGAAATCTAAAACCTCTTCTTATTTTTCATTGACAGGTCTTTTTTTTTGTGTGTGAACTTTTGGTAGTATTTATCTTTTATATTTCTAAAAAAGGTCAATTCTAAGTTATCAAGGTCTCTTTGGATTTCTCATCATCATAATACTATCTAATATTGACTTACAAAATTAATCTTGATATAGAATTTCAAGCAACTTCTATTGATTTTGAATTGACAGATATGTTTTGGAATTTTTATTATTTTCTTCTTAAAAATGTTTAAATTTCTTCTTTCTTATTGGCTTTTTAAAAAATGAGGAGAGGGAGAGGCCGTGAATTTCTTGTGGACTTTGACACATTCAATACAAAGTCCAAATCAAATTAAAAACTCCAAATAAAAATAAACTGGTTGGTTTTGAAACAAGGAATAACAACAAATTAGCCAAAAAAACGTTTGAATAAAAACATCTTTCTTACTGATTTGGGTTCCCATCACTCACCTGGCATTATCATTTTCATTTTGAAATAAGTAATTTATTGGCAGCTTATGTGGATAATGTGCTCTAAACTCTCCTTTCTTTTCTCCATCATAAATGAACCAAAGCCATTTCTAAATGAAGAATGTAAGGATTTTTACTTTTTGTGTATATGTGTGTTTTTTTTAAAATTAAAAACACATCTCCAAGTCTAATGTTTCCAGATGATTTTCAAATAAAAACATTTTAAATAAGCAATATGATTAATGCAAAACACAAAAGTTTATTTTTAATTTCTAACAAATTGAATAAAAAAAGTATTGCTTGTAACACTTGGCAGAGTAAAAAAATGTTTCCATTACTATCTTTTAATTGAATTTATAAATTAAATCATATTACTAGGATAAATCTTAAGTCCTTACCATAGTTCTCTACTCACCCCTCCCTCCCCAACTTTTGTAAAAAAATTTCTAAAGACAAAAGAAGAATTAAAATTTCAAAACTGATTTTTTTTTTTTTCAATTACAAATAAAAAAAGATTGTTTGAAATTTATCTATATTTTCTATGTCATATTTATGTATGTAGTATTATAACTAATCAATCATAGAAACTTACCTTTTTTTTTATTTCCCCAAATCTCTCTCCCACTCCTCCACTATCCCCTTTCCCCTTTTCTCAAAACTCAATAAGAAATTGAAAAGAGAAAAAGAAGTTTGCAGAAAAAAATTCTGTCAATGAAAACAGTATTAAGAGGGTTTTAGATTATCCAGCAAATTTATAAAGTAAGGCATAGTAATATTATTATGATAAATCACCATTTTTCTAAAGAAATGGTCAATTGAATGATTAGTCATCCCAAGATTCTTTCATAATGTCAAAGCAGCGTTTAAAGAAGCAATTAAAGAAAAAATCAAAATGCAGATAACTGAATAGACCAATAGCTATAAAATAATGATTATAAGAATTAAAATTCAAAATTCTTAATATCCTAAAATGTCTTAAATTATGTACTTTAAACATATACTTATTTTATTACCAAAATTTATTTCTTTATAATTTTTTTTTAATTACTTACCATGTAAGGAGAAACTCCAACTGTTAATTCAACTTTCTCTTCAGTTGAAGTATGACATGGCTTATCCTCATTTGAATTTCCATTAAATTTTTTATGTTCTGGTTCTGCATAAATATGTTCTTCACTATAAGACCTTTTCAATGAATTACATTCCCTTGTAGGACTAACAGGTAAATTACAGTTTAGTGCAATAAAGAATTTTGAGTTTTCTTCTGGAACACTGTCATAAATATGTTTATCTTCTAAAGCACCAGAAAAACATTCAAATGGCCATGCACCTTTACGAACACTTGAATAGGAATTACAATCATCTGATTTTATATTGGATTTGGCTGGTGGTGGTGGTCTAGGAGGAGTAGATTTCATTTGACCTAGATGTTTAACTGGAGAAACTGGTCGAGGAGGTAATGCAGGTGGTGCTTTGGATTTAATCTGATTTACAATGAGAGATTTCCGAGGAGGTTTGGCAATTGTCCCCTGCAATGCTGTAAAATCAACTTTATTCAATGATTCATCATTATGAGACTTTTCATTTTCTGATGAATAACTACAAATTTCATCAAGCAATATCTGTAATTGTATTTTTTCAGTTTCATTAATTTCTTCAATATTTTTCTCCTTAGGTGGTCTTTGGGAACGAGGAATTACAGTTTGATAAAGTAAAGCTGCATTTTCTGGAGTTTCAGGCACTACTGTCAATGGTTTTTTGTTTTGAGATTTTGCCTTTACCCATAAATAAATATCATGAGCATAAGTTCTTGGTGGTTTGGGTGGAGGGGGTCCTTTGGGCACTTCTAAATTTGAATTAAGATCACTTTCTGTCTTTTCAATCTTTTTATTAAATGAAACAACTTTTTTTGTAGTTTCTAATTTATCTAAAGATTTATTATCACTTGTAGCACCAATAGATTGATCTAAATTATTAATCGAGTCATCACCTGAACCTTGTAACAGATTTTCTTGGCATTCTACTTTTCTTTTAGAGTCATCTGACTGTTCCAATAAAAGTTTACTTTCAAACATTTTTGCCATATGAGCTATAGAATTAATTTGCCTTAAAGCAGGGCTGGGTGTATCAACATTTTCTAATTTAGAATCATTACTAGATTTTTTGGATTCCTGCACAGCAGGAGGGTTTTCGTTACTTTGAGATCGGGGCCTGGGAACTGGAATAGAAGAACTGTCAAGATTTTGGGAAAGTGGCCTCGGTGCTGGAATAGGTGAATTTTCCAAATTCTGAGAAAGAGGTCTTGGAACAATAATAGGAGAATTATCAAAGTTTTGAGAAAGTGGTCTAGGAGCCGGTACAGGAGTTGTATTTTTAACAAGATTTCCTGCACTGCAATTTTCTTCAAAAAGTTTTGTTCGTTCTGCAATAGTAAGAATTCTCTCTGATGGGTTTTCATTCCCAGCATGTTTTAAGTCTAATTCACTTCTACTGTAATTCCCTTCAAATGTATTTTTTGTGTGTTGAATTTTAACATAACTTCCATCTGAAGGTGATCTAGTATGTCCACGATTGGGAGATGGAACATTAGGAGGTCTTTTATACACCAATTCACCAATGCATTCTGGTTTGGCAGGTAAAGCTGGCTTAGTTTTTGTGGCATGAACAACTGATGATGTTACACCAATTTCTTGTTTTTTCTTGACATCAGCAGACATAATACATGAATGATTCACTGTTGAGCACTGCTCAGGTAATAACATTTGACAGGTTTTTTTGTATGCTACATAAATAGGAGTAGTAGTCACTGATAATAAAACCTGACAAGAATGTACCATGTTATGTTGACAATTGTCCCTTTTATCACAGACATCTAGAAGAAAAATAAAAATACATATAAACACATTATAAATAAAAAAGAATTATTGGATATAAAAATAAAAGAAATGTTTTGATTAAATAATAATCTGCTGAAAAGCAAGTATAATCATTCCTAGATAAAATTCATGGAGTATTATGGGTGTATAATAACTAAAAATACTTTATTTATTATAAAACATCCAATTATTTAACAATCTATAATTATATAGCAGTTAATGTAAAAACTACTCATTTTTGCATTAACACACAAAAAAATGAATCTTTGGGTAGGGATATAAATTATCTTATCAGTAAATATACATATTTTGATAATTCTGTGATTATTTTTAATTAAGTAGAAAAAAATAAATCCATACCTATGACATATTTTAACTTATAAATAATTAAAAAACTGACTAAATAATAACATTGACTTCTGATCAAGACTTCTGTATTATTAAATTCCAATTGTCATTATCAAGATTTTAGAATTAATAAACATGCATGCTAAGCAGACATTTAAATATAATATATAATTATATTTTTTAAATGGTCAGACATCTAAATCACAAATCTTAATTTTATCTACATAGATTAGCTTCAGAATGATTTGATCTTTAAACATTAAAACTAAACTCTCAGCATATACTTTTCATTATAAAACAAGAGCAGACTGTACTGTTATTACCCTTGAAAAGATATAGCCAGCTCTTTAACTGAAGCAATTATTTTCCAAATTTCTAATAGATCACTCCATTCCAAAAATATTAAAAATGTTATGAATATTAGTTCAGATTTGTTTTACTTTAATCACAATTTTAATGCAATGTAGATGAGCCTTGCTAGTAATCATTAATTATCTAGAATGTCAAAGGCTTCAAGAAAAAAATGCATAATGGGCTCTACTAATGATTCTAAAGGATATCTTATGACTTTTAGAAATATATTAAGGCTTATATTAATGGATAGATGATCACCATCATTATCAACTATTATTGATCCACTGCAGAATGAAGATCTCTCTAAGCTCAATCCACCTCCGATCTCTAGCCTCTCTTCTCCATATCACCCAATACATTTCCCTATTTCATCCATCTATCGCATGTGGTCTTTTTCTAGGTCTTTTAAATCTCTTGGAATCCAGTTTAAAATTTCAATTGTCCATCTATTATCATCTCTTCTAGCAATATGTCCAGCCCAACTCCATTTCAGTCTCTTAATTTTTTCAGAGATGTCAATAATACCTGTTTGTTCTCTCATCCATATATTTCATTTTTGATTTCTTGTTATTTCTATCATGCATCTCTTCCATACTTTGTTGGTGATCTGAAGTCTCTGTATGCTCTTTTGTTAAGTGTCCAAGTCTCAGATAGTAAGAATTGGTAAAACATATTCATTAAAAATCTTCCATTTCAAACCCATAGGCATATTTCCTTTTAATATTAATTTATTTCTACCAATAGCACTCCAACCAAGAATAATTCTATGATTAATTTTGTCCATTATGTTTCCATATATAGTAATAATTTGACTAAAGTATTTGTAGTTGTTAATTTCTTCTACCTCATCATTATCAATCTTTATTTACATCTTTTCAGAAAATGAATGAACATTACTTTAGCTTTTCAACATTTACTTTTAATTCTACTTTCTTACTTTCATAATTGCAAAATCTAGATCACTTAAATAATGTTCATTTACTTTTACTTCTTAACTTCCCATTTTAAGCCACAAAATACTTGCAAAACTATTATAAAAAGTTTTGAAAGTATGGAGTCACCCTGTCATACACCCATCTCAATGTTAATACTTCTATTATCATTTGTATCGATCCGGAGAAAGTGACTTAACGTAATCTGCACTATGGGGCGCCATCTAGGCATTTGAACCTAGAAAAATTTATAAAGTAGGCAGATACGTAAGTCAAAAAAAAAAAATATTATTTTTTTTTTAAATTTTGATTCCGGTCGTTAGCCCATGTCACTAGCTCAGGGAGTAGCAGAGATTTAATAACATCATATCTTATCTAATTAGATTTCAACATTAAAAAATAAATAAAATAAGCCACTGCCAGTAATTAACATACAAACATTTATTTATGCACATATATATAAGATTTAAAATTATTTGTATTAATTTTACATTTTAACATTATTTTTAACTTTACCTTAGATTTTAATTTACATTTTAATTTCTATTATATTATAAGTTTACATTTTAATTAAGTTCGCACAGATGGGATTATAAAAGCTTGTTTTAATATGTTGCTATAGATCGGTTACATAGATTACACGGTTAAAAACATTTCAAAGTAAACATAAACGATCAAAATATAAAATCATTGATTACTGACAATTGCGGAGGGAAATTTATACGTAACCCAATAGTATTCACCATAAGATACTTGCATTGTCACCAATAACTTAAAAGACATCCGAATAAATACATTTTAGATACTCACCGTAAGGTATCATTATTTATCGAATGTCTATATATTTTGATCAAATATGGAAACGCAAAACATAGTTAACCAATAAACAATCCATGCAAGCGTCTATAAACAACTTAAATTTAATGCATTTTTATTTAGGGTCGAGCATGAATAGACCACATAAATTTGCTTTTGAAAATAAACATTCTATCCCTACTTAACCTTAGGCTAAAATTCGTAGTCAAACTGGCATCAATTCATCTGATACATCGATGTATTCAATGTAATAAAATACGGCAGCACAAAAGGTTAAAAGAAGAAATTGCCTCTTATGAGATAGGAATATTACATCTATCTGCAAAGAAAGCAATAAAACAAAAAACTCCATAGAAGGAACTGCGTATCCGACATATAATTCCTTCCATAGGCAAACGGAAGTGTGTGAGCGATGAAGCGATTCTGCCCGTAGCGAATCAATATTACATCTACTAATCACATCAATATATCCAATCCATTGACCCAATTTAACCACGAAACAAATAACCTAAGATTACCCTCCCCTAATATAACTTTACAAATCTATACAGCCATTCACGCCCGACTTAAGTTTAACATTTATATAATTAATTTAACGGAAAACAAAATCATAATAAAACTTAAAGAACAAAAAATAAATAAATGGAAATGATTTTACAAAATAAATAAGAAAAAAAATACATCAAATAACATTATTAATGAAGAATTTAGTTTGGTCAGATAAGATTCTATTGCATTATTTACTAAAAAGTTTTAAAATTTAGAGTTCTTATTGTTTCAAGTGAATATATAAGTTCTTACAATTTTTAAAACGTCCAACTTTATCCGTTGCTTGCCATGAACGTAAATTCCCACGCCGTCCTAAAATTGGTATCCATTTAACCGTTGTTTTATTTATTCATTCGGAGGTTTTTTAATTTAGTTGGTCCTCAATGTAGGAAATGATAGTTCATTTCTCCCTTCTTTAACAGCTGAAAGAATTGACTGTGCGTCTGTCAACCCCTCCAACTCCGTACTACTACATATAGTCACATCGTAATAATCAATTTCCAGTCACTGATTAATAATTTCCAAATTTTCCTTTTATATTAATGTGAAGGATTGAATTTACATTACGTCACCGATGCGATGGTCCTTTCGCTGCGGTCCGATTCCATAGGGATTTCTTCTTATTTGCTAACAGTTTCTATTTTTTCCCAACTGACTGATGTTTTTACATTTTAAATGCCCAAGGCTGGTTTACATTTAACTAATTAACAATCATTTCCATTTCTGATTAATTAACCTGTTTTCCAAATCAAAAATATATTTAAAGATAAATTTAAAAAAATAATTTTATCTCCAAATCTTTTTAAAATTTAGTTTTAAAATACTTTTTCTTTAATAAATTTTTATTTTAATAATTTTTCATTATCTGTGCGATTTAATATATAAGAGTTTAAGATGATATTTAATTTCCATTTTTAATTCTTAAAGAAAATTTTTAAATGCGAACTTTTTAATTTACTTTCATGTTTAATAAATAAAAAAAACAACAACAATGTAACGAACGTCTGTGCTCGTTACATATCAGTAAAGTTACTTAAAAAAAATGATCAAAAAAAAAAAAAAATTTTACTTAGGGTTAGTAATTACGTTACACAAATTGATTATATATGAAAATTTCAAAAGGACAAAACTTTTTTTTTAAAAGACAAAACAGTAATTACACACAAATATAATGATTAAAAAAAAATGTTGACTGTTGATTCCTTATTTCCAGCTAAATTTCTGCCCCCCTCCCTTCCAAGTTTCATTTCTCCTACCTTTAACTATTACTTAGGCAAGTTTGAACGATTAGATTTTAATTTAACAAGACTTTTTTTTTTTTAAAAAAAATATGATTTAGATTTATTATTACGTTTTATTTATTAATTTTTATTCCTCGAATTTATCTTTACATATGCGCAAAATTTTTTTTTACTGGCAGTACCTTTAAGACCAAAAATTCATAACTTTATATAATACAAACAATATATTCTGATTTCAGAAAAAATATTACGGGCTTCATTTTCAATGTACTCGTGGTTTATTAAATATCGGACTATAACTATACGTTAATACAAAAAATATATACTTATTTAAAAAAAAATATTACTGGCTTCATTTATTTTTAACATTCTCAGGGCACTCGTGTTTATTCAAGATAGGAAATTTATGTGGTCTATTCATGCTCGACCCTAAATAAAAATGCATTAAATTTAAGTTGTTTATAGACGCTTGCATGGATTGTTTATTGGTTAACTATGTTTTGCGTTTCCATATTTGATCAAAATATATAGACATTCGATAAATAATGATACCTTACGGTGAGTATCTAAAATGTATTTATTCGGATGTCTTTTAAGTTATTGGTGACAATGCAAGTATCTTATGGTGAATACTATTGGGTTACGTATAAATTTCCCTCCGCAATTGTCAGTAATCAATAATTTTATATTTTGATCGTTTATGTTTACTTTGAAATGTTTTTAACCGTGTAATCTATGTAACCGATCTATAGCAACATATTAAAACAAGCTTTTATAATCCCATCTGTGCGAACTTAATTAAAATGTAAACTTATAATATAATAGAAATTAAAATGTAAATTAAAATCTAAGGTAAAGTTAAAAATAATGTTAAAATGTAAAATTAATACAAATAATTTTAAATCTTATATATATGTGCATAAATAAATGTTTGTATGTTAATTACTGGCAGTGGCTTATTTTATTTATTTTTTAATGTTGAAATCTAATTAGATAAGATATGATGTTATTAAATCTCTGCTACTCCCTGAGCTAGTGACATGGGCTAACGACCGGAATCAAAATTTAAAAAAAAAATAATTTTTTTTTTTTTTTGACTTACGTATCTGCCTACTTTATAAATTTTTCTAGGTTCAAATACCTAGATGGCGCCCCATAGTGCAGATTACGTTAAGTCACTTTCTCCGGATCGATACAATGGCGAACCAACTCGGGCCGATCTTTAATAAACCACATATACCCTGAGCAAATTTTATCAAAATGAAATATTTTTATCTGTTTACATATAGTCGTATACTTTAAATCTTATAAAAGCACTGCCAGAATGAAATAGCACATATATTAAAAACTAGAAAGTATAAATAATTTTAAACTGTAGTTTGTTAAAAAGAAAGTCAAAAGGTTGCGATTGATATTTTGTTGTTAATATAAATTATGCTTTAATGTGTATAGGCGCACAGCCCCGTAAGTTTATGATCGAAATGTGGTGCCTTACGATGAGTACCTTTGGGAATTACTTCAGTGTAACCCTATTTAAGCATTTTAATCAGTCATAAATAAGTTGGTGGTCTTTATAATTGTGCTGCAAATATACACGCATAAACCCATTATCTTTCAAAATATATTTACTTCAATGCAACCTTCCTAAATAATTTAAATAATTTGCTTGTCATGCCGTGAGTAAAAATAAAAGGTATAAAATAAAATAGAATTCTCGGGGGGAGGAGGTGTAAACGTAATTGGTCCTTAGGTAAGCGATGGTAAACATTTTTCTTTTTGTATATAGTCCTTTTGTAAAATTATTAACCGGATGTTTTGTAAATGTCTTCGTCAATCGTGTACCGTAATTACTAACCCTAAGTAAAATATTTTTTTTTTTTTTAATATTATGATTAAATATTTATTTAATCCCAAATACCCACCACCGTTTCATACTAATGATAATATAATAAAATAAAATAAAAATACTAAATAATTAATGAACACAAAACCATATATATATTCGAGGCGTTGAAATAGACAAAATACAATTTTAAATAAGAAAAATAATAAATCCCTAAAGCTATTTACAATATTTATAAGTAATGGAAGTGGTCTGAGCTCCTTTTACCCTGTAGAAATAAATTTTGCTTTGTGTGATTTGATATATAGATCTGATATTTTTGGTCATACAGGCATACGCTTTTACTCAGTACTTTAAACCCCTTTTATTGATAGCAAAAATAATAATAAAAAAAAAACTATGCATACGTATATTTGCATTATGTTATATTTCAATAATTTCGTATTTTTCAACAAGTCAATAAGGTTGCATTGGCTCAGATACTATATCGTACTCACCATAAGGTACTGTATCTATTTCTCTTTTGCTATAGATGAATTCCCATACATGTATATACGTGCAGTACAATTATACACTTACTATTATTTTAACTATAAAGTTATTAGAGTACTTGCTTACAGGGAATCTATAATATATCAATCCCTTCATGCACGCATCGTAAGGTGCAGCATTGACAAAAAAAATAACTTAAAAAGGATATACGGTTAAATACATTTTTAGATATTCAGCATGAGATATCGTATTTACCGAATATGATAAGCGTATCACGCATATATATACATGCATATTTATATATGACGAATTTTAGGAATAACAACAAGAGCAAAATGAATAGCAACAACAACAAAAAAAAATCTCATTGCAACCCTTGTTGAAAATACCAGAATTTGAAATAGAAAAATTGACTCAAAAGATTTAAGTAAAAGCTTTATCATTTGTGCCCGTAATTATTTCTTCAAAAACAGGTTAGCTAACCATATTATTGTAATTTCTTTCTAAATTATTTTCCAAATAATATTGTAAATTCTCTAAAATGAAATACTTTTGCAAATTTCTTTATTAATTCAATATTGTAAACTCTGTCTAAATCGTATTTGAAATCTATAAATGAAATATTTTTGCTAAATTTCTTTGTTAATTAATATTTTGCTATATAATTTAATCACGGCAGTTATATTTTGCTTTTCTTTTGCTTATTTTTAATTATTGTTAATTATGCCTATGTTTCGAAACGGCGTGCATTTAATTATTAATATGTTTTTAAACATATAAATTTAAAATCTTCGTATTATTATTCATATAGCGTCATTTCGTGCGCTGTTTTGAAACCCAAATTCATATTTTTGTCATTTAGTAAATTAATTAATATAAATATAAAATGTGGCTTTTCAACCTTTATTTATTATGTTACTAAAGATTAAACTAGCCTGGAGTGCAGTCATAAGTATATTTTTTAGTTAAGTATTCGTAAGTCCCCTATTAAATATACTTTTCCCCCTTTTAAAAGTTTAGTAGTTATAGATCACTAAAGAGATTGAACGGGATAAAGTAAGTTTGTATCTATATATTCCTGTCAGTAGCATATCGTATTTCTCATGCTACAGAAGAGTTGGCTCTTTTGATCAAGCTGATGATCTAGTGTTCATTTAATATATGATCTTTAATTTATAATATCCTTCGGCTTGGCGGATGTGGGATTTATTAATATTTTCTCGTTGTGCTGTTCTTTTTGATATATATATAAGATGGAGCCACGGCGTTGCCAGCACATCTTCTCTTATAGGGTAGTGCAGTAGCGAAGTCTGAGCTACGGGCCAGATTAGCACGTAAGTCCCCCGCCTCTGAACCAAATAAAGGTTCCCCATTAGCAGCATGACGACCGGTTCTTGGGTAAACCGTTGTTTGTCACAAAAACCCTAAAACTATTCTTCCATCCACAGAGCCACTTTATTATTATACTTTACTTGTGCCTAGCGTATTAGTAAAATCGTTATAGCCAACTCTCCCTCCCTAATATGGAGTCTTCGGCGTTGATCCGAAGCATTCTTGAAAACCCGTTCGATCTAAAGCTATCTGGGATGCTTTAAAAGCCCATAGTTAAAATAAATTTATTATAATTAAGATGTATTAAGTTTCACTCCAGACTTGGTTTGATTTTACGTAAAAGAGCCACTCGAACTGATTATCAAAAGACATAACAAATAAGTTAATGTAGTGATTAGTTGTATAGCAGGATATTTGGCTCCATTGAATCATAGCCACAAACCTATTTTGCCAACAACAATTGTCAATAAATATATTTTAATTCATCATATATCAGTTTCTGTCTCATTATTAAATCAATTCAATTCACTAATTGCCCATAAGTATTCATTAGTAAAGCCCCTATTATTTAAATATGTTAGATTTTTATCTGTGGAATGTCTAGTATTTACGTTGTTTATATATATGTTTAAGTCCATGAGTCTTATTGTTTTCTCCGATTTGCTAGTGGGGCGGATGAAGAATTAAATCTCGTGTGCTACCATTGTTATGTTATCCATTGGGTGTTAGATCTGGTGCTTGGAGAGTGGGTTCGAATCCAGGCTGGTCCCTGACCTAAATCTCGGGCTTGACTGGGTTTGAAGTACATTTTGTGAGTTCCAGCTCGTGTTAGATGGATAAGCATATTTTGACTGGCACATAGTTTTTTTTTTTTTTTCCGCGTAATAATCTTAGGTTATTTGTTTCGTGGTTGAATTGGCTCAATGGTTTCGATATATTTGTGTAGGTAGTAAATGTAGCAGGAGATCCGCCACGTGCAGGATTACATATATACGCCGCACACCCTCTGTTGCCTATGGAATTGGATAGTAAGACGCAATCCATTCCTATGGAGTTTTATGTTTATTGTTCTACTCGCCATCAGAAGTAGCATTCCTGGTGGTGGAGAGCAACAATGTCTTCTCACTATACTGTTCAGATGTGCATTCCTGACAGTATAGTCTATTTAGTGCCGTTGTATTTTCATGCTACATTGAATACATAAATGTATCGGATGATTGGCGTCAGTTTGATTTTGAACTTTTAGCCCAGGGTTAAATAAGGGAAGAATATTGTCTTTTCAAATGCAAATCTATGTAGCCTATTCATACCCGACCCTCTAAATAAAATATTAAACATTATAGCAAGCTATTTTAAATGTAAAATTAAAAATTAAGATAAAAATCTAAATGTTAAACTTATTCCTCGAATTTAGAATAATTTTATATGTGCGTAAATAAATGTTTGTATGTTAAAAAAAAAAAATTAGAATGTAATGGTAATTAAAGGTAAATTAAAGTCAAAAAAAAAAAAAATATTTTACTTAGGGTTAGTAATTACGGTACACGATTGACGAAGACATTTACAAAACATCCGGTTAATAATTTTACAAAGGGACTATATACAAAAAGAAAAATGTTTACCATCGCTTACCTAAGGACCAATTACGTTTACACCTCCTCCCCCCGAGAATTCTATTTTATTTTATACCTTTTATTTTTACTCACGGCATGACAAGCAAATTATTTAAATTATTTAGGAAGGTTGCATTGAAGTAAATATATTTTGAAAGATAATGGGTTTATGCGTGTATATTTGCAGCACAATTATAAAGACCACCAACTTATTTATGACTGATTAAAATGCTTAAATAGGGTTACACTGAAGTAATTCCCAAAGGTACTCATCGTAAGGCACCACATTTCGATCATAAACTTACGGGGCTGTGCGCCTATACACATTAAAGCATAATTTATATTAACAACAAAATATCAATCGCAACCTTTTGACTTTCTTTTTAACGAACTACAGTTTAAAATTATTTATACTTTCTAGTTTTTAATATATGTGCTATTTCATTCTGGCAGTGCGTTTATAAGATTTAAAGTATACGACTATATGTAAACAGATAAAAATATTTCATTTTGATAAAATTTGCTCAGGGTATATGTGGTTTATTAAAGATCGGCCCCACGTTGGGCGCCATTGTATCGATCCGGAGAAAGTGACTTAACGTAATCTGCACTACGGGGCGCCATCTAGGCATTTGAACCTAGAAAAATTTATAAAGTAGGCAGATACGTAAGTCAAAAAAAAAAATTATTTTTTTTTTAAATTTTGATTCCGGTCATTAGCCCATGTCACTAGCTCAGGAAGTAGCAGAGATTTAATAACATCATATCTTATCTAATTAGATTTCAACATTAAAAAATAAATAAAATAAGCCACTGCCAGTAATTAACATACAAACATTTATTTATGCACATATATATAAGATTTAAAATTATTTGTATTAATTTTACATTTTAACATTATTTTTAACTTTACCTTAGATTTTAATTTATATTTTAATTTCTATTATATTATAAGTTTACATTTTAATTAAGTTCGCACAGATGGGATTATAAAAGCTTGTTTTAATATGTTGCTATAGATCGGTTACATAGATTACACGGTTAAAAACATTTCAAAGTAAACATAAACGATCAAAATATAAAATCATTGATTACTGACAATTGCGGAGGGAAATTTATACGTAACCCAATAGTATTCACCATAAGATACTTGCATTGTCACCAATAACTTAAAAGACATCCGAATAAATACATTTTAGATACTCACCGTAAGGTATCATTATTTATCGAATGTCTATATATTTTGATCAAATATGGAAACGCAAAACATAGTTAACCAATAAACAATCCATGCAAGCGTCTATAAACAACTTAAATTTAATGCATTTTTATTTAGGGTCGAGCATGAATAGACCACATAAATTTGCTTTTGAAAATAAACATTCTATCCCTACTTAACCTTAGGCTAAAATTCGTAGTCAAACTGGCATCAATTCATCTGATACATCGATGTATTCAATGTAATAAAATACGGCAGCACAAAAGGTTAAAAGAAGAAATTGCCTCTTATGAGATAGGAATATTACATCTATCTGCAAAGAAGAGCAATAAAACAAAAAACTCCATAGAAAGGAACTGCGGTATCCGACATATAATTCCTTCCATAGGCAAACGGAAGTGTGCGGCATATGAAGCGATTCTGCCCGTAGCGAATCAATATTACATCTACTAATCACATCAATATATCCAATCCATTGACCCAATTTAACCACGAAACAAATAACCTAAGATTACCCTCCCCTAATATAACTTTACAAATCTATACAGCCATTCACGCCCGACTTAAGTTTAACATTTATATAATTAATTTAACGGAAAACAAAATCATAATAAAACTTAAAGAACAAAAAATAAATAAATGGAAATGATTTTACAAAATAAATAAGAAAAAAAAATACATCAAATAACATTATTAATGAAGAATTTAGTTTGGTCAGATAGGATTCTATTGCATTATTTACTAAAAAGTTTTAAAATTTAGAGTTCTTATTGTTTCAAGTGAATATATAAGTTCTTACGATTTTTAAAACGTCCAACTTTATCCGTTGCTTGCCATGAACGTAAATTCCCACGCCGTCCTAAAATTGGTATCCATTTAGCCGTTGTTTTATTTATTCATTCGGAGGTTTTTTAATTTAGTTGGTCCTCAATGTAGGAAACGATAGTTCATTTCTCCCTTCTTTAACAGCTGAAAGAATTGACCGTGCGTCTGTCAACCCCTCCAACTCCGTACTACTACATATAGTCACATCGTAATAATCAATTTCCAGTCACTGATTAATAATTTCCAAATTTTCCTTTTATATTAATGTGAAGGATTGAATTTACATTACGTCACCGATGCGATGGTCCTTTCGCTGCGGTCCGATTCCATAGGGATTTCTTCTTATTTGCTAACAGTTTCTATTTTTTCCCAACTGACTGATGTTTTTACATTTTAAATGCCCAAGGCTGGTTTACATTTAACTAATTAACAATCATTTCCATTTCTGATTAATTAACCTGTTTTCCAAATCAAAAATATATTTAAAGATAAATTTAAAGATATAATTTTATCTCCAAATCTTTTTAAAATTTAGTTTTAAAATACTTTTTCTTTAATAAATTTTTATTTTAATAATTTTTCATTATCTGTGCGATTTAATATATAAGAGTTTAAGATGATATTTAATTTCCATTTTTAATTCTTAAAGAAAATTTTTAAATGCGAACTTTTTAATTTACTTTCATGTTTAATAAATAAAAAAAAAAACAACAATGTAACGAACGTCTGTGCTCGTTACACATTATATTAATCTAATTGTTACTGTTGCATTTTTATAAATATTCTTCAAAATATGACAATATTCTGGGTTTATACCTTGATGATCTAATGCTTTAATCACTGAAATAATGCTTATAGAATCAAATGACTTTTCATAATCTACAAATCCAAAGCATAATAGCAACTCAGATTAATTGCTCCTTTCTATAATTTCTCTCAATACTTGGATGTGATCCACTGTACTAAAACTACTTTTAAATCCAGCTTGTTTTTTTTTTTGGCTAATTAAAATCCAAAGCTCACTGTAGACTAGTTGCAATTATTTTGATAAAAGTTTTGTATAAAACTGATAAAAGGAAGATAGGTCAGTAATTTCTAAGATCTTGTTTATTACCTTTTTTAAATATTAATATTAGTACAGCATTCTTTCAATCATCTGGTATATCTTTATCATGTAGATGTTTGATATATAATTTTGGCAAAAAAATTTCTATTTCATCCCTGCTTCTTTTAAGATATCAATTATAATTCCATCATTACCTGGAGCTTTTCCCTTCTTCATAAATTTAATTGCATGTCTCACTTCTTCATTTAAAATTCTGGGCAATTCAGAAGATATAGTAATTGTAGGAAGTATTTTTCCTTACTTTTTATTGCTATATAATTCTTGATAAGACCTCTTCTACACATTTCATGTCATCTCTCTTTTTAGTAATAGTTCCATCTTTTTTTCTTATTGCAGAAATAAGTTTCCTACCAATACCAAGATGTTTTACACTCTTGGGACTTTTACTCTCTTCTATAGCTTTCCTTGCTAGTTTACAATTATACATTTCTTATATCATTATCAACTCTTTTTTGCACCACTTTACAAAATTCGAAATATTCAATTCTTCTTAATGTACCATTTTTATATTTTTTTATATTCCTTCTTTTCTTCATAAATTGTCTTGTCTCAGAAAGAATTTTACTGGTCAATTGTGACTTTTTTGTACCAGCTATCTTTATTGTAGTTTTTAAAAGTATATCAGTTATGTTCAAAATCTGTTAATATTTGAAAATGATTTTAATGTTCTAATTTAAATTCATTGGAATGTTTCTGAAGATTAGGAATATCAACTGTGAATCTTGTTTTTCTTAATAATTTTTCTCTCTCTAGTTTTACATTAACATGTATCTTAAATCTTACTAAATGATTATCAATTCCTGTGTTGAATTTATTTAAAACATTACAATCTTGAAATACATATTTTCTATTAATCAAAATATAATCCAATTCGGCTGCACCTTCATTTGGATGTTTCCATATCTCAATTGTATTTAACATTCAAAAAAAGAATTCATAATATAAAGTTTCTCTTTTTCTAAAAACTCCACAAGTCTATGTCCTCTCTCGTTTCTATTATCATAACCAAATTTACCTACAGCACTTTCATCTTTTAATTGTTTACCAATTCTAGCAGTAAAGTCTCCCATGACAATTTTAAAATGTTGTTTGGTCTGATCAAAAACTTTTTGTACATCCATATAACTCTACTTCTTCATCACAATGACAAGTTGTTGGGCATAAACTTGAATTATCTGCATTTGATATCTATTATTAAGTTGAATAACTAATTTTGCCATTCTGTCTGATACACTATCAATCTTCACAATGTGGGTCTTCCACTTTTTTATTTATAATGAATCCTACTCCATTTGTACTTCCAATGTTTGGAGACAGTTCTTCCAATTCTTGCAATCTTCCTTCACTTTAAAGTGATCTGCAGATGTAAGTACCTAAATAAAAGGTCAATAGGATAACTACTTAAATATGTTCCCTATTGGACTGCTTTTAAAATGAAATCAAAACTTTATAATTATTATAGTTGAAATGGAATAATAAATACAAATATTAAATAAATCAATCAATATCTCTGGGGGGGGGGGAGCAGGTATGAGTGCTAGGAAGAAACCCCCCCCCCAAGTAAGACTAACTGAATATTTTAAAATTGTTTTTAGATATTAACCAATACTGCAAAGACATGGAAGCTATAAAAAAAAAATCATTCATAATGATTAAACAAGTGTCTTGGTAGTTTAACATAATGACAGATGAATTCAGAAATAAACACTTAAGATACTAACTAAAAAAAAAAAATTTCTAAGTGATTTCAATCTAATATTATAATGTTTAACATTATCATAAGACCATCTATGCAATTTCCATATAATTACTTTTTTTATTACTATTTTTAAACTAGTTTATACTGGATAATTAACTTTATTTAAACCAAGTGGTACTTACTAAAATCTATTTTGAAAAAATATCAATCTTCTGTAATTAGCTTCTGTTGGAATTCTTCGCTAAATTTACTACACCCACCTCTCTACCAACTTTCCTTCTTTTATTCTCACCCTTATTTTAATTATGCAAATGAGATCCACTTAAAACCTTTTTACTTTTTATCTGATTTGCTTCCTCTATAACCATGGATAGATGAGTCAGTTAGTTTAAACTTATCCATGTTTCAAATTGCCATATTTAATGAATATAAAGAAATTTAACTCTGGACACTAACTTAAGCTTTTATTAATCATTTCCATTATTAGGAAGATTGAGCACAATAAGAAGAAAACAAACTATTAATTGGAAAACAATGATCAGACATCTAAAATATTCTGAGGAAAATAATAGTAGTTCTTAATTAAGAAGAGAGCAAAATCAGAGCATTTAAGACAAAAACTATTGTGTAGCAATAACTATAAAAAGTATTCCTGTAGTACTATAAGTAGTTGTAAATTTCCAAACTGGAGAAATGATAGTCATAATTAGCAATAATGATATTAAAAATGAACAGATATATCCTTAAAGATTATTCTATTGTAAAACTTTTTTTTTTTAAAAAAAAAAAAACACCACTAAATTATTAGTAAATAATTTTCTCATTAATCTATTTATTTTTACACATTAATATTACATGCTGAGAATCATCAAACATTTGAACCCTAAAATATTATGTCAGAATATAGGTCATCTTAGTTAACATTAAATAATTGGTTAACAAGATATCTGAAGTTAAACGAATCAAGAATAAGAGATAATCCTAAACTATCTTACATAAAACTGTTACGTTATTTATGCAGTTTAAATCAACTTAAATGAAATGAGAATGATTTGGTAAAATTTATTCTAATTCACTTATTAAAATAAGCTATTAAAGTTAAATATAGTTGTTTTTTTTTTTTATTACAATGGCTTTACACATATATATACTGCTATTTTAAAAACAAAACATGATTAGATTAGTAAAAAAAAAAAAAACATTAGAAGAGATATAATTAATCAAATTTCCTTATAAAATAGACTATAAACCTGCAGAAGTAAAAAAACAAAATCACTGAAAAATTATATGAAAAATGTTTTTCCTAACCGTTACCTAGATTTTATACCGGTGACTACATATATATTAGATGGCTCAAAATAGACACATTTTTCTTTTTCAGCTACATTTATCTATAGCGATTTATTATTCAATTTATTCCTTATCTTTTTCAGATCCTATTTACGTTTATTTCAAAATATTCTTATAATAAACATTATAACACATTTTTAAAAACACGTTGCATATTAATATATTAAAAATATATACATATATAATGGAATTATAAAAGCATATACTGTATATTGAAGTTTGCTTCACGACCATATTTTTTTTAAAAAAATCGCATTAACTAATAAAACAAGATGAAATTTAAACTATTGACAATGATACTTATAAACCTTCATTAAAACTGAAGATTAATTATTAAACGTGAAAAAATCAATTACTGTATTATAAACATTATTTGACAATGTATATGAAACATGTATATGTTTAAAAAATAATTAAAAAAAAAAACTTTACCAGAATTTTTATAATTATTAACAGCCATTAAAAAAAAATTATACAGTGGTATAAACACGGTGTGCTTAATTTAATCAGATTAGATATTTTATACATGATATGAAATATATATACATATCAAAATTTAGAAACAAAAAAAAAAACCCAATAAATATTAAAAAAAAAAGTTTTAAATAGTTCATTGTTTTTATTAATTTTTAGCTTTTTATAATTAAATGTATATATATCAATAAAACATGTAAACTTAATATATTAATAAAAGACTAAAAATAATAATAATTCTAACGAGCTAATTAATGAATATGAGTTTATGAATAAAAAATTTTAAATTCGGTTGCAAAATAAGTTACTGAAATTCAATTTAATCTCCAAATGGGCAATAATGTTAACGGAATAAGAAAGCTGCTTTCCATATACAGTAATTCTTATCATAATTATTATATAACTTAAATGAAGATTAATAATTAGAAAAACTATATTTCCCTTGAATTTAAATTATAGACTACCATTTTATCTTTAAACTTAATCCAGAGATTAAAAATATATATATATAACAGATACAAATATATTTTTAAATAATTGTGTTTTAAA
Organism: Epiperipatus broadwayi; assembly: GCA_028023455.1. Taxonomy (NCBI): domain Eukaryota; kingdom Metazoa; phylum Onychophora; class Udeonychophora; order Euonychophora; family Peripatidae; genus Epiperipatus; species Epiperipatus broadwayi. The sequence goes on from JAQFVV010012464.1 coordinate 3,794,395, forward strand.
TAAAATAAATCTTATAAAAGGAAAAGTCTTATAAATAGTGGATAGTTAATCTGTTTGCCATATTCTCAATCTGGGTTCAAATCTTGGGTAAAAATTGTGCAGTAAACTAAAAATTTCAAAATAAATCTTGCATTATGTTCTATATAGCTAGCCTATAAGACACACCAACTAGCTAACTATTTAATTGTTAGTAAAAGGGCTATCTAATTGTTCTTAGTTGAAAAGTAAAAATTTAGAACTAATCTTGGTTGGTCAGATGAGTACCAATGAACTGCCCATAAAATAAAAGTATAATAAGATGCAACTTTCACAATTGGTAACATATTTTATCTCAAGTCATATGTGAAAAGACATGTCCTATACAGATAACTTTCTAAATATTCCTATCATTTGCTCTAATTTTCAAAAGTCTAAACTTATTCCTTCCTTTATGTTATCTATCAACATTTTCCTTCTACTACTCTTGTTTTCACTTTTTTACGATGTCTTTCTTCCAACATTTTCTTCACAACGCCTTTATCTCTATGTCAGTTCAATTCTTTTTCCTAATTTCTTTAATAAATAATCTTTTCTCAATTACTTTTATTTCTAACTTTGTTCTTCCAATTTATCTTTTCATGACCTCTCTAAATTTATTCTTTTTTTTTTCTTCACTCCTTTTCTACTTCATAGGTAAAATTAAAAAAAAAAAAAATTCACACTCTTGATTCTTAATTCCAATTTCAAAGAGTTGAAAAACATCTCATTATTTTAGTCATTACAATTCTCATTCTTAGTTTCTTCATTATTATTTCCATTATTAATTAACTTCATATATATATAAAATCACTAACCTTTTCTGTAACTTCCTATTTAACTATCACTCCTATTATTCTCTCCACCTATTTTAAATAATATGAACCAATCAAAATCTATTGTAATAGTCTGAATGATTCCATATACAATTTCTCTTTTCATTTCTGTTCATTACTTATAATTCATAATTTAAACTTTTTCATCTCTTTCCCTACTTATTAGTGTTCCATTATACTATTTTTCAATGTCTTCTTACATGCTTTACATAGCAGAATCACAAAAATGCTATTTATAAATAACTTTATTCTTAAATCTAAAACAATATACAATTCATTGTCTGCTGCTAAAAGCAGCATAACAAATAATCGCACTATTTTTTTTTTTGCTTGCAACCATCCATCTACAAATTTCTGAATATCTAATCTTTTCCTTTTTATTTCCTGCTTACTCATAAATATAATATTCTAAATATTTATTTTTCTAATATATTTATTTAATTCTAATAGTTGTATAATCAAATAATGAACTTAATTCCATTTATTTTCACTAATCAACTTAAAACACTTCTAAACCACCTCTTCCACAATAATCTGATATTTGATTGCAAAAGGTTTTTCAGGTTTGTGTAAGGAAATGGTTTTTGCTTTTTGCAATTTAGACACAACTGAGTGCATTTTCAGTGAGGTCTACCAGAATCATAACTATAATAGATTGACTAAGTGAGATGATTATGTAAGTGCTTTATTCAAATTTGATTCCACATAGTCCATTTGCTTGATAACTAAAGTTTTCTTTCTTATTAATTATACTCTTATGGTTGAGTATGAGCCACCTTACTTAACTTTTCTTTTCCTACTCCATGCTCACAAGATTAACTGTCTCTGAGTCAAATACATGTCCAAAACACTATTTGCTCCCAGAAGACGGATTTATAGTCGGGATCATTTTTAGTGTCCAGTATAGGTATTTGTGCTGTGCTAGTCTTGTGATATTAGATCTTGATTCCCCATAATATACGGCAGTACAAGTTAGGTTGCTGCAATAGATTTTATATACAATTTGTAGCACTTTTTCCTTTGGCAATTTATCCTTGGTGTTATTAATTAATTTATTAAGATTGGAAGGATGGATGAGCAGAAACTAATGTTCAATGTTGGTGTAAAAGATTTTTATTTTATTTGTTCATTTAGAGATATGTCATGCTAATCCATGATTTTGTTTCGGCTTGGGGTTAGCCATGATGTTTTACATTTTTATAAAATTGATACCATTTATTAGAATATTTTTGTCATAGCCTATACTGCATAGATCTTTAACAAAGGAATAAATATTCATTTTTCTATTAGCTTTGGGTATGAAAAAGATTAGATTTCTTTTTAGGAAGCCTTTGAGACCCGTTAGTTTATGGCCTATGGGCATTTGGGATTGTGGAAAAATCGCACCTCTAATATCAAGTGGTTTTATAATCAATTTATAGACCAACTTATTTTTGTTTCTCTGGAGTAAAAAGTCCAAAAACCTTAAGCCTTGTGAGGTGTTTTTGTACTCAATGATCCATATTAAGATCAGTTCTTATGCTAATAATTCATGCATCTGAGCACTGGTTTCTTCAGGAGCACATCATCAATATATCGTTTATATATAAAATTCTAAATAAAAACAGATATAATTTTTTTCCTCAACATCTGCCAGTGTTAAGCTACATGTGATGCCATTAATAGATAATCCTATTGGCCATGCCCTTTCCATATTGTAAAATTCATTGTTTAATTTAGCTGTAATGTCTTTGTCAATGCAGTTTGAGAATGATGATAAAATCGCATTTGAGAGGGTTATAGCGACTATTCTGTAACAGATTTCTTACAATATTAACAGACAGCCTCCACAGCACAGATGCATATAGTTAATGTCTAATGAGTCTAATTTATAGTTCTTTTTAACATGTGCATTGCTTATAGATTGATCAAAGTCAAAGATAACTTTATTATGAACTGTCCAAAACCTAAATGGCCCTTACAATCATTTGGCTATGGTACTAGCAGCTTTATAGTAATAGGCCCCTCCAAAATCTACCATTAAACATAGATGGTAGTTCTTTATGTAATTTAATGTTCAAAAACATACCGGGTATAACAGTTGATGGATACATTTTTAAATAATTCTGTCATAAGCTTTATTGCCATGCTTCCACAATATGGAAGTTATGAATTTATCTTTCACAGCTTTTATATTATATCAGGTGTACCCAGACTTTTGAAAGGCTGTCGTTTTGATATGTTTAATTTTACATTGTTACTTTCTTTGTAATAAAAATTACATATTATTAAATATAATATTTGTAATTTTTTTTTAAAGATTTTTTTTTACTAAACATTGCTGAATATGTTGCTTATCTTAACAGACTATGAAAGCATTTTAATAAAGCTAAAATAAAATATAATTTTTTAAATATACAGCAGTACTGTGCAACTTTATATTTACTGGGGTACCCTTTAAATAAAAAATTTTATTTTATTTTTTCCAATTTTTCGACAACAAATGTAAGTTTTTTAGCTTTATTAATAGTTACTGTTTAGTAATATTGTTTTATTAAATATAATATTTATAATTTTTTTCATTGGTTGCTTTAACAATTTTTTTTTTAAGATTTAATGTAACTTAAACCAAAGATTTAAAATGTGAGAATTGTACACCAGTCTGAAATGTGTTGTTTCGACTTCAATTATACGTTACCCAAAAATAAATGTAAATATGATACAATAGCATCTACTTTTTTCCTCTCACTAAATATCATATTTCAAACATGAATTTATGTATTGTAATCACATTTTCTTTGTAATTTAAATACTATACTTCTGTAGTTAAAAGCACATGTACTGATTTTTTTTCCAAATGGAATTACTTTCTTCATATAAACATAGTGGTTAACACATGACATTAGACAAACATTCATATATTCACCAATCAGACAACAGAGAAAATAGGGATATTATATATAAGATGGGCTGATTTGTTTGAAGTGTAGTTTTTTTATTTTGTAGTGTTTTTTTTTTTGTATATAGTCCTCTGTGTTCTTAAGAATGAAGTGATAGCCTTTATCCTCTTTTAAATAGATAATCTTTTTCTCCCACATAAATACTTTGCAGCTAATTGTGCTTTTATTCCAAGTTAAATTGTTTAGTTTAACTAGAATCGAACTTAGAGAATGGGCCACTTCCTTGCACACGTCTTTGTTGGCCTCGTTTTCAAATTTGGCCTCAAAGTCCACAATTATCTCCAAATGAAGATTTTTCCACATTCTTCCTATGAGTTTTGGGCAATATTCAAATACCGTATTTATTCTTGTCAGCATTTGAGTTCTGGTCAAATTGATAAAATGACTATCCACACTGGAGCTTTTTGAATATTTTTATTTGCAAAAAACTAATTTCCATTTATACTTAAGGCTTCAATGTGTTTGCAATTTCTAGATTTAATATATTCTTAAAATAATTGTATTTTATTAACTAAATGTCTCTATGACACCTATAAATCTTAAATATTTACTTTTCATATTACTAATAATTATTATATTTTTTTAAAAACTAAGAAATATTCTGTATATATATTGTATAACTTATTTTGTCATATTTTATTAATTATTTTTATTTAATTACTGTTATATTTCTGAAATTTAATATAAAAAAAATACATATATAAATAATTTCAAAATATGACTGAAAATTATCAATATATTTTACATTTTATTCTTAAACCATCATTTACATAAATTAATTTTTGCTTGGTACTTGTGCGTTTTGCTGTCTACCAAGAAGGCAGCTCATATTTTCGATAAATATACAGTTTCGGGGGCTACGAAAAATGTTTACAAAAAAATGGCTGCTAGGAAACATCGTATTTAATATTATATTTACATTTAAATTTTCATTACAGTTATTTTAAAAAAGTAAATTCTGAAAAAATTAATTACACTATTCACACTTTATTATTTTTTTTGTATTAACTTATTAATAGAAAAGTGAAAAAAGATATAAAGGCAAGTGATAAATATTCATGTTGGAGGGCTGCAATCTCTAATAGCCTCCAAAATGGCAACAAATGAATCTTGTTGTTGGTGCAGTCACCACATAAATTCTGTTAAATAGGAATCCAGTGGCCATTTGGCCAGCCCCCAAAGTCTTTCAATGATTTGCATATGCATGCTGGTAATTGGATCAACAAAGCTATAATGGTGATTCACTTGGAAATATTCAAATTTTGCATGCTTTAATTCATTACTTTTATATGACTTCCAACAGTCTGAATAAATTATAGATCCATCTGCGACATTTGGTTTTATTGCGTCCATATGAATAGTCGATGTTCTACCTAGAACAGTTACAATGAAGCACTCATTGGTTTCCCTGCACAAGCCATCAAATAATCACTGAAGTATTCCCCCTTTGTTGATTTTTTATGCTTGGTAAAAAGTTTTGTCGATTTCAACAATTCTGTTAGGCCCTCCGATTTTGCACGACATTCAATATAAAGGCTAAAATCTGCACACTTCCCCAAGTAGTTATTCCAACCTATGATGGTCTTGTGGAACAAATCCAAATGATCTTTCTCTCGTTTAATTGACATTCAATTTCTACTCCAGTTATAAGTAAATCTGTTATAGTGTAAATAATAATATAAAAATATTTCAAATTTCCCCCTTCCTTTTTATTCACCAATAATAATAATAATATTCCTTGTTCTACAATATTAACACATAGAGGGAAAATTTAAGGAATAATGCTGAATAATTTACAAATAAGTATGCTGATTATTTATATTACAGTTTATAAGCATAGCACTATATAAAATAAATTGTTTATTTAAATAAGTATATGTAAAAAATAAATTTGCATTTACAAATAATTAATATTTTCTTTAAAGACTCTAATATAAATATCTTCAAATTGCTTATTTCTTAAACCTAAATTCAATGGACCACAAATCATTCTACCATTTTTATTAAAAATAGATTAACCACTGGTTTTCTTTATCATTACTTTAATCATCAATGATTTAGTGTCCCAAATACTTAAATGTATTCTTTAAAAAATAAATTTCTTAATTCATCCTAAATATATGCATATCTTTTTTTTATATTACATGCTGACTTAAGATCTGTTATCAGGATCTCTTTGTTTTCTGAAATACATTCAGAAATTACTATTTTTAGGTTTTTTACAAACAACATTCATACTATTCCCATTTCACTGCAAATACTCATATATCTTAAGATTGTCAACCAGTATTCAATTTCAACAATAAAGTAAGTCTGACCCAAAGAGAGAAAATAAGATTATATCAGATCTTGAATAAATAGATACATATAAAAAAGCAATTAATTTTAAAAATCTAAATTTGCTGATAAAACTGAACTAATCAGGTGGAAAGTGTCTACTCTTCACAAACAAATCACTCTTTAAATTAATGACTTTTATGATTCACAAAAGGAGCCAAAATTATTTTCTAGACTAAATAACTGGAAGACAATTAATTAAAAAATATATATATAAAAGAAAAAAATAATTAAATACATTGCAAAGGTTCTGATAGTTATAACTATATATGATCTATTAACATTCTAGAAATCCTACCAGATTAAATTATACATAATACAATCTGGTATCCATAGAAGGAATTAATAATAATTTGTTTATGATCTATCAAATTATTCTATAAACAGAAAATTACTTGATTTTTTAAAAAAAAAAAACAAAAAAAAAAAAATTGAAAACATTTTGCCTACATTAAAACTACAATAAATATATTTTAAAATAATAACTTTAAAATAAACAATAAAAACTGACTACCATTTTGTGTACAGAAACAACTTCCGCTTATTGGAAAAAAAAAATTAAAAACATAAAATGTGATATATTTTTCTAAACAACTTTTTAATATGACTAAATGTTTTGCTTATATGTAGTAATAAAGTTATATATCTTTAAATACACATTATTATAGCTAAGCATACACCTTAAATATTTGATAACAATCAACACTTAAGTTATCAAGAATCTCAACTTGTAGTGTTGATTACATACAATGGATGGAAAAAAAAAAACAAGTCGTACACTTAAATACAGATATTCAACAATACAACTACATTTAAAGTTAATAGAAAAGATCTTATCACTATATGAATAAAAAAATTAAACTTGACTATGATGAAAATGTTTAATGATACTGTCAAATGGATTTCAGAAATCAATTTTAGAGCAAAGATGATTGCCATGAAATTCTATAGTGAGATCATTTTCAACCATTATCAGTACACACTCCCAGTGACTGATTTTTAGCCTCTTTCTCCACATCACGTGAATAAACTTCTTTATTTAATCCATCTATCTCATATATGGTCTCTTTCTAGAGCTTTTACAATCTCTTGAAATTCAGTCTAATATTTCAACTGTCCATCTATTATTATCTCTTTGAGCAATATGTTCAGACCAGTCCTATTTCAGTCTCTTAATTCTTTTAATAATGTCAGTAATATCTAATTGTTCTCAAACACACATATTACATTTTTGACTATTTTTTGTTACTCCTAACATGCATCTCTCCATACATTGTTGAATGGTCTGAAGACTTAGTGATGCTCTTCTGTTAAGTGTCCAAGTCTCAGATTCATAAATAAAAACTGGTAAAACACATTTATTAAAAAATTCCTTTTTAAATACAATAGACATATTTCCTTTTAGTGTTAAGTTATTTCTACCAAAAACACTCCATCCAAGTTTAATAATATGATTACTTTCTCTATTACATTTTCATCTGTATTAATAATTTGACCAAGGTATTCGATTAATTTTTCTTAGTCCATCATTATCAAAATACATTTATCTTTAGTCCTACTTGGTCACTTTCATCTGATAACCCTAACAACATTTCTTGGAAGTTTTGAAGCATTATTTGCAAAAACAACCCCATCATTTGTTAAATCTAGATCGCTTAAATAATCTCCATTTACTTTTAATCCCTTAGTTTCCCATTTTAATCCACAAAATATTGTAAAACTATAGTAAAAAGTTTTGGAGATATTGAATCACCCTGTTGTACCCCCTTCTCAATGTTAATCTTCTTAGTGTAAGTATGTAAATTAACCACTGTTGTTGCATTTTGATAAATATTCTTCAAAATATGACAATATCCTGTGTCTATATCTTGATGATCCAATGTTTTAATCATTGTAGAAATGCATATAGAATCAAATGCCTTTTCATAATCTGTAAATTCAAAGCTTAATGGCAACTTATACTCATTGATTTTTTTCTATAATTTCTCTGAATATTTGGATGTGATACACTGTGCTAAACCCATTTCTTAAATCCTGTTTGTTCTTTTGGTTGATTAAAATCCAAAATTCACTATAGACAGGTTGTAATTATCTTGGAAATTTTTTTGCACAGAATTGATAAAAGATTGATAAATCTGTAACTTCTAATATTTTCTTTATCTTTTTTAAACATCAACATTACTAATGCATTCTTCCAATCATCTGCTACATCTTTATCATTAAGACATTTGATATATAATTTTGTCCTCAATTTTTCTATATCTTGATCTGCTTTATTTAAAATATCAATTTATTCCATCTTTATCTGATTTTTCCTCTCTTCATAGATTTATTTGCAAGTCTCAATTCTTCATTTAAAATGCCAGGCAATTCAGAAAATGTAGTAATTGCAGAGAATATTTTGTTTATTCATTCTTTATTGGTATACCACTCTATAAATTACTTCCAATAAATTTCTTTTTAATAATAGTTCAATTTTTTATTCTTTTTGCAGAAATAAATTTCCTATCACTATCAAGATGTTATTTTATACTTTTGTTACCTTTTTTCTCTTCTATAGCTTTCCTTGCTAATTCACAATTCTATTTTCTTATATTGTTATTAATTCTTTTTGGTACCATATTACAAATTCTAGATATTTAATCCTTTTTAATGAATCCCTTTTATATATTTTCATATTCCTTCTTTCCTTCATAAATTGTCATCTCTGTAGAAATTTTACTGGTCTATTTCTGTTTTTTTATATTATTTATCGTTGTTGCAGTTGTTAATAGTGTACCAGTTATCTTCCTGTTGATTTTATTCAAATCTGTACCAACTTCAAAATCTTCTAATATTTTAAAATGATTTGCAAGTTCTAATTTAAATTCACTGGAATATTTCTGAAGTTTAGGAATATCAACTAAGAATACTGCTCTTCTTAATCATTTTTGTCTCTCTAGTTTTCAATTAACATATACCTTATAGCTCACTAATCGATGATCATTTCCTGTGTTAAATATATTAAGAATATTAATTTTGAAATACATATTTTCAGTTAGTCAAAATATAATCCAATTATGCTGTACCATCATTTGAACGATTTTATGTCCATTTCCGTTTAGCATTTTTCTCAAAGAAAGAATTCATAATATACAAGAGTTTTTTTCCTTGGAAACTCCACAAATATGTGTCTTATCTCATTTCTATTATCATAACCAAATTTACCCACAGTATTTTCATATTTCAATTGTTTGCCAATTCTAACATTAAAGCCTTCCATGACAATATTAAAATGTTGTTTAGACTTATGAATAGCTTTTTGTGCATTCATGTAAGATCTATTTTTTCAACACAATGAGTTGAGACATAAACCTGATTTAGCTAAATTTGGTAAAGATCTTCCATTAAGTTGAATAATCAATCCTGTCAGTCTCTCTGATACATCATTCTCCATAATATTATTATTCCATTTTTTATTTTAAATGAATCCAACTTCACAAGAGCTTCCAATATTTTTACCTTTATAATTAAGTGCATCCTAATGTTCCAATTTGTACATTCTTTTTTTATTTGAAAGTGATTTGCAGTAATATAAAGTTGTCATCAAATGGCAGTTTGGATCTGCAATCAAAAAATTTCAGCATTCTCCACTTTTAGAATATTTCTTGATTTTAAACTCAAAGATAAAAAGCAGTAAAATGGCTATGCTAGTTGATGCATTTGATGAACAGACTATCAAGTATTCATATACTATATATAATCATATAGCAATAATAGCTGGAATAATAAAAATTTATGGAATAGGCATTAGGAATTTGGATTGATTTTTTTTTTGTAGTGAAATATAGCTATTTTAATGCTAGTTGTGCCATTTGTTAAAGCCATATATTATTTTGATAGTATGCTTATTGTTGTCATTTTAAATGATACACTATGGTTACTATTATTATAAATAGTATTATAATGCATTGCTACATGTTTGTTGCATTCTATTTAGTTGAAAATTATACTTTACACAAGTTTATTTAAAGGTATTAGCTATCATGCCATGGTTAACAAATCAATTAATGTTTAGACTTTCCTTGAATAGTTTTATAATAAGTAATAATAAAGATAGCAAACTGTTCTGCATATTTACTTGCTATGTCTAGATATACTATCCATAATAATGCTGTAATAAAAGCATTCTAAGATTACATTCAAACTTTGAACAAAATACAAAAGCAAAATTCTTTTACTCAAAAAAACTCATTAAAAATACAAAAATGTAATTACCTTTCATCACAACATATGAACTTATAGATACAAATACATTTTTTTAAAAAAGGGTACTTTAGTATTAAAGCTGCAACATAAGGGAGATAGGAGGCCTTTTCACACCCACAATAAATGTGTAATGCCGCGACGATGTCAAATAGAAAGAAAATAATCTCTGCAAGTATACATGAAAATGTGGTTTTTTTTATCAACGCGATTTTTTTTTTTTTGTAATACTGCAACATTTTCAGTTATTATCTAGATTTCTTTCTGACAAGAGCCAGGATAAATAAAAATCTAATAAAAGACTAATAATTAATATGTATTTTATTTTATTTTTTGTACTTTTGGTTTAATTTCTTTATAATAAAAAGTTTATTAGCACTTCTCTGAAAAACCCAGCATACTTTGCAATCATGTGATACATTTTCAGAGTGAAAATTTTTACTGTACATCTCCATTTTCTGTGACAATAGTACAGTATATATGAAAACTTTGATTGTAACATATAAATTCCTGTTATATATTATATGGTTAGTGTCGTAGGAATATAGTTCAGGTACTTTTATCCAAATTATTTAAAAATCAAAATCACTTACTGTTTGTTTGGTGTATATTTAAACTAACTATTTTTTTGATTAATGGCATCATTATTTTAATATTGCAAATCACATTTTATTTTTTATTTTTAATATCATTCTTAAAAGTTACTAGTGTTGAAAGACGCTTTTTTTTTTGAAACTTGTTAATGTAGTCGTACATATTTATGAAAGTCACATTTTTTTTTTTTTTTGGAAACTTGTTAAGGTTGAAATTTTTTTAAAATGTCATTCTTGAAAGTTGTTACTATTGAAAGTCGCTTTTTTTTTTTTTGAAAGTGTTAATGTTGAAACTTGTAGATATTTGAATGCATTTGTTATTGAAAGTGATCTATATATTTATTATGTTTTACAATTTTTTTACTTTTACTTATTTTTAGTCCTGCAATACGGAGCATATATTAGATCTACTGTGCCCGCTCACATTCATATCAACCTCCCGATAACTTTGTAATTCTTGCCAAAATACCATGTACAATATCCATGCACATGTTGTTGTTTTTTTGCCGAAAAAAGTCATGTACAAAATCCATGTACACGTTATTTTTGTCAGATCACAAAGTTATCAGTGGATTGAAATGAATGTGAACAGGCACAGTAGGTTTAATACATGCTCCGTGTTGCAGCTTTAATACTAAAGTACCAAAAAAAGTTATGATTGTTAAATTGTGTAAATACAATAAATAATACCGTACATTATTTATTAAGATCTCTTGGTGAAATGGTTAATGCATTTTATGTTCATGCCAACAATCTGTGCTTGAATCTAAATAAATATTTTTTTTTTCAAATTCCAAACAAGTTTGTGATTTATATTTCAAGTAGTAAGGCGATAACTAACCCATTCAACAATTCCATCATAGCCTATATTTATTCTTAGTTATGGAGTAAAACAAGCAGAAAAAAAAAAAGCTTCACTACTCAGCATTTGACTAATGTTGTGAATCTGTTGCCTTTACTATTATTAATTTGCATAACAGTAACCATTTTTTGCCTTTACGATTATTTATAAAAAAGAATTGATTGTACTTTCACAAAGATGTTTTGATAACATATTCACATTAAAATTCAAGGTTAAACAAAAATATTTTATATATGGACTTTTACAATAAGATGGGTATTTGTATTTACATACTCTCTATATGTGTGAATATTTGTAACAGATAAATATTTGATGTGAAATTCATTTGTTTACCAGCTTCTCAAATTGGATTATTCCTAATTACTAAGCAAGGAAATATTCCTATGTGTTTGAAAAGGAAGGTTTTTAATAAATGTATTTTATTAGTTCTTACTTATGGATCCTTTATCATAAGAGCAATACAAAGACTTTAGACTACTCAACAAAGCATGAAGAGATGCATGTTAGGAGTATCAAGAAGAGATTGAAAATGTAATAAATGGATGAGAGAAAAAATATGTGTTATTGACATCATTGAAAGAATTAAAAAACTGAAATGGAGTAGAGCTAGATATATCACTAGAAGAGATAATAAATGGATAATTAAAATCTTAAACAGGATTCAAAGAGATTGTAAAAGACCTAGAAAGAGAACACGTGAGATGGATGGATGAAATAAAGAAGTGTGCTGGAGTAATATGGAAAAGAGATGCTAGAGATTGGAGAAGATGGATTCAACTTGGAGAAACTTTCATCCTGTAGTAGATCAATATTGGTTGAAAAGATTGATGATGATTAGAACATTCTGAGTAACATATTAATATAACAATGCAAATAAATGAGCTGATATTATTATTATGAATTAAATTAGAAAATGTAATAATGATTTTTAAAATGTTATATCTTCATTCAGTTTTTGTTGTTACTTTGTTTTGTTGGTGAAATCATTCCTAATACACCTGGGTCTCGTTTTACACGATAGATAGGTTCCTCAGAAAACACGCGCAAACGAAATCGCACAAAAATAGACGTAACTTACATTGAAAAAGGGGGGGTGCGGTCTGTGATTTTTCAAAAGTCACGTAAAAGCAAAGCACCGACGTAAAATTACGTTCAAATTCGCGCAAAAAAAAAATAAGGAAATAAAATATGACTAATAAAAAATTTCAAATTTGAAAAAAATTGATAAAGACAAACTTTTTTTAACTATAATATTTAATTTTATTCAAAATAATATATGTTTATGCATAATTTACAGTATTTTATACACGTTTTAATTATTATGATTTTCTGGTGACAACGTAATTAATCTTTGAGACGATGATTTTATTAATTGTTTACGAAACTCGCGATATCCAGACATACAATCATTTAGCTCTCGTTGGAATTTAAGAGCACGTTAATGATTAGTGTCATTAATAAGAAAATAATAATTGATTACGTTCTTTTTTAAAAAGAAAAAACAGAATGTGATTTAAAATGCTTACGTTCTTTTTTAAAAAGCAAAAACAGAATGTGATTTAAAATGCTTACGTTCTTTTTTAAAAAGCAAAAACAGAATGTGATTTAAAATGCTTATGTTCTTTTTTAAAAAACAAAAACAGAATGTGATTTTAAATGCAAAATTAACACGCACAATGTTTGAACAAATTTACATTTCAATCTTGTAAAATTTAATATGTGCATACATAAAATGTGGAAATCATGATTTTAATTTCATTATTGCATAAAATATTACTATTATAAAACACTGAAAATATTGAAATTACTAAGATGAAAGTCAAATTTCATAATGTGCTATTACTTTCAATATAACGTAAGTGCGCGAAATTTATTATTTAAAGTAATAGCGCATAATCGGAAATCGACTTCCGGTGAAACACAAATCGCGTAACTTCAAAATCGTGTTAAATAAATCCGCGTAAAAAGAACCCCAGGTGTATTATTAAAATTATAATTTTTAGCAATTTCATCATTAGTCTTTTTAGAAGGATTAAATACAATTCAGGTTAAATCATATGATTATTACAATATTAAAAAAATGTCCAATACTATGTTCTCTTTGAATTTGATACAATGTAAAGTGGCAGATCCTGGCAAGATCAAGGTCCATGGATCACATTCCAGCTCTATCATTTAAACTTCTTATCTCAAGCAATAAATCATTTGATTATTATTATTAATGATTTTTTTTTTTTCTTAATGAATTTTTCCCACTAGTTATAAGATTTTTTATTAACTTATTTCAAAATTATTAAAAAATAATAATAATAATTCTTTGAATTAGGATTTTAATTTTACTGTTATAATTTTAAAAAGTATTTTAATTTTAAATAAAAGAATATATTTGTTGATGTGCACAATCAATAACACAAAGTAACATTATAATATTAAGAGAATTTAAATTTATATTGAATTAAATACCATTACTATAATTATCTTTATGTAAGTACAGGGTATTGGACTTAAAATTTTTTCATCTACATTCGTCCTTCACTCCATTTCACACCTCAAGCAACCGATGCACATGACCACATACATGTGAAAAAGATAAATGACCCCCATTATAGTACTTCATTCACAACCAGCACTCATCATTTGGGTATCTCCCACATATATATACAATCAGTGCTCTGTTTATATTAAGATAGCAATTCCTTAAATTTTACTGGACAGGTTTCAATATTCTCACCTCATTCTTACATACAAAATATTTCAAAACTCAGCTCAGCATAAGATAAATATAGAAGACTCCATAAGTTAATTAAAAAAATATTTTTAAGATGTGAATTTTATTTTGGATGCTGAGCAACTTATCATCATTTTAGGCCATTAGAAGTATAAATACAGTATATATCTTATAATTAATCTCCATATGCCAGCCAATCTTCCAATAATCACAAAATAGCTATGACTTAGCAACAATGAATCTTTATTGGTCAGTCTATTAGAATAACATTTGTAAAAATCTCATTTTTTAGACATGTTTATTTTGTTTTTCTAAGAAAAAAACTTCCTGAATTTTGAGTCTATTGTTAAATTAAAAATATATAAATAAAAATATGATGCATTTAACAGGAAATCAGAGCTTTGAGAAGACTGGTAGAAAATATCAATGACCTTTCTTATTAGAAACATAATTAGTAAAGAGGATATACATATTTATTAAAGAAGATATATATAATATTATATACTTAATTAACATTGGCTGAGGAAAAGAATTTGTTTATAAATAAAATATCCTTTTTGTAAAGAACCAAACAAGGCAATTTCCTTAAATCCACTTCACATATTCTCATCATTACAGTTATTATAATTATGTGATTGCTCATATTATAAATAAACATAGATGGGCTTCTCAGCAACATTCATCGATCAGCATTGTAAGTTTACTCATATTTTACTGTTGAGTTTGAAATAAAAAAACACCAATCTTTTTCTCAATTGCCTGACAGTTCCTAACTAAAATATCAGTTGAGTTTTCTTGAAGCCAAGATGAATATGTGTTATGATTTCTTTTATAGATATTGCAATTAATAGTAAACAAATTACGGCTCTTATTTCCAGAAAATTGTTAAGTTACCAGCCAAAGCAGTAGTTGGTGGCTGAAGGCAAAGCTATGAATCCATTGATCGTGATTCCAGGCTGCCATTCGATGATCTTTTATTAAGGTATTTACAACTCCAAATCATTTTCAAGTGAAAGAAGAATGTATGAATTGGCAGAAGAGCTGTTTAATTTTAAATGGGACATTTTTGAACTTTATGAAGAATAGAAAAAAAAACTGAAGAGGCAATTGATTTAAAAAGTGAATATATACTTTAGTACAAAGACTCAAATATTGTAAGCACAAATAGAGAATAATGCATTATAAATAAAAAATGGAAGAATAGGATTGTGAACATCGATGGTACATTAGATAGAGTTAGTGGAAGACATTAAATGAAGATAATTTAGATTTATGGCCCACAAAATTCTCATTATGATAAAGAAGTATGAAGTAGAGAATTTTTATTTGGAATACAAAATGCTTTTGACAAGCTCAAACAATATTTTAAAATTGTCATGGGAGACTTTAATGCAAGAATTGATAAACAACTGAAAGATAAAAGTATTGTGAATAATTTGATTAAGGTGTTAGAAAGGAATGTGTACAGATCTGTAGAATTTTCAGAAAAAGAAAAACTATATTATGAATTATCTCTTAGAGAAAAATGATAATCAGAAATGGCTTCAAAGCATTCAAGTGAAGGGATAGCAGAATTAGAAAAGAAAATATATATGTTAAGATTCAACAAAGGAATATTAGAGATATAAGATGCATATTGGAGAGACAAAAACTTATGAAAATCAGCATTAGCAGCTGATATTTATAACCTTCAGAAAGACTCCAATGAATGTTGTATATAGTTGGCACAAAAAAAGCAGAAATTTATTAATAAATATATAAGATTTTGTAATGTGAAAGAGAGATAATAATAAGATAAAATATAATTGTGAATTGGCAAAGAAATCTATGAAGAAAATAAAAGTAAAACATATTGGCAATGGAAAAAAAGTTGTTGCAGCAATAAGAAGAAAAAATAGAACTATTATTAAAAAGAAAAATGATATCATGAAATGTGTGGAAGAATTCTATAAGCAATTATATAATAATCAAGACTAATAAATATCTCTTATAATTATTATATTTTCTGAATTACAAAGTATTTTAAATGAAGAGATGAGACATGCAATTAAATATATGATGAAGAAAAACCTTTTATAAAAATTATGTAAATATTATTAACATGTTAAAAGGAGTCAGTGAAAAAATAAAAAAATTGTTGGCACAACTATTTACCAAATATTAAATAATAAAGGTATATTAGATAATTGAAAAAATGATTACAACTCAATCACAGTGAACTTTGGTTTCTAACCAAACTAGATTTATCATAGTAGATCATATCCAAGTATTGAGAACTTATAGAAAGGACTAATGAATGTGAGTTGCCATTATAAAAAGGCATTTGATTCTATAATTATTTCTACAGTGATTAAAGCTTTGAATCATCGAGATATAGATCTAGAAAATTGTCATATTCTGAAGAACATTTATCAAAATGCAACAGCAGTGGTTAGATTATATGATTGTTGTGTTTTATGAATCCTCATTTATGAATCTGAGACTTGGACACAAAGACTTCAAACCATTAATGAAATATGAAGAGATATATGTTAGGAGTAACAAGAAGAGATCAGAAACAAAATACATGGATAAAAAACATTCAAGTATCACTGACCTTATGGGAAGAATAAATAGAGTTGGATTGGGCATAATGCTAGAAGAGATGTTAATTGATGTACAGTTTTATTTTTGAATTAAATTCCAAGAGATTGTAAAAACGAAGTTTGAAAGTTTAATGTGGAGAAGCTGTAACTAGTTAAATTTGGAGAGACCTTGATAATTATTGAAAATAATAATGATTTAACATTACAATATTTATATATTTAAAAAAAAAATTATAGATTTTTTTTTTTTTTTGTAAAATACAACTATTATATTTGTTTAAATGTGACCAGATAACAAAGACCATATAATTGCATTAGTTTAAGTCCATAAATAGGGCTCATTTTAATAATTATATTCTTTATTTTATTTTCTATAATTATTTCTCATTAATAGATTTTCCTATCTAAAAATTATCAACAAGCAGGGCTGGAACAAGTTTATTTTGCATTTTAGGCAAGGCCAACTACTTACTAGCATTTCATCCTCTATCCTCAAAAACGTGGCAACTTAACTTTTTTAAAATAAATGTTTAGTATAAACCAAAATACATAACTGATTAAGGTCACAAAATCAACTAATTTGCATAAAAATGTGAGCCTTAAATTTCTATACTAAGTCCTTCATTGAATTCTGCATATAAATAATTGTGCAGTTAGTCCTGCTTACAAATATAAATTCTACTACCTATGTAATTCTTATAAGATATGTTGAATGGTTATTAATTAAATTGTAACTATTAGAAAAAACACACACAATAACTATAAAAGGGAATTAATAAAAACTTGTACTAAGATAAACATCTAATATATCATAAAAGAAAAAATCTGAAAATGTTGTTTCATTTATATTAAGAAATCAGAAATTAAAATAATTATATTTTTCTTACAAGAATTTCACAATTTAGTTGACTAAAACATAATCAATCCCTAAAACTTAAACTGCCACTATAAAAAAAAAAAAATTGATTACATTTTTATCAGTTCACAACTGTTCATATAATAATGGGTTGTAACATTAACTTGCTTTAAATTAATAATTTATTTGCTAATTAAAAAGATCAATCAAACCTTCAATAGTCTAACAAATTACTTATTACAATATAATTCAGCCAAGATACTTTATATGTAAGGAAAAATATTAATTTAGAATTCTTGGTTGCTTGGCTTTCCAGGATTAATAATTTTATCCAATTAAAAGAACATGTAATAATTCAGTATTTATTTTCTTGTAACAAATTTCTTACATCTTTACAGCATCAATATTCTGCTGGAAATTTTAATAAGTTGTTCATTTTATTATCATTCAAATTACATTTTCAATATATGTTATTTATCAAAGACTTGTTTTTATATCCATATAATACTTTTGAAAAATCAAAAAAGTACAAATTTACTAATGACTTTTTCACTTTAATAAATGCAAATATTAAACAATATTATAACTGATAGTTCTACTGTCAATTAGATATACATTAATATTCTATATATTAAATGCATTTATATAAATAAAGCAATCTTATGCTATTCAAATAAAGAAAAAAATATTAACTAGAAATTTTCTTTCATTTTTTCTCCACAAGACTCTGTAAGATTAGCAATTTGCTACAGTAAAATGTTCTTAAAAAAGTTAGTAATTAAAATTTACAGTTGCTATTTTCTAATGAAAAAAATGAATCATGAATTGAGTAGAACAATTATGCAAAGAAAAAAGCATTGCAATCAATTACAGATCTTTACTATAATTATGGTTTTTAAAAAAAATATTTTTAGAATATATTAATGTAATTACTATACAGTATTTATTTTTTAAAATTTGTTTAAATTAAAATATATACTCAAGTAAATCATAATTCTATGCTAAAAAAAAAAACAAGTCTGATTGTTATAAAAATTTGAAAGACTTTGTAATCGTCTAAGGATTAAAATAATTTCTGGAATATTAGTTGCAGGATTAATGTCATTCCTATTTGTATACAGTGGATCCACGATATGTTATACTTTATATAACGTCACCATCATGCATATCACATATAATAACTCATCACATTTTATTAGTAAACTTTGATTATTATACAAATATGTATTGTTTATTAAACTGCAAATGCACAGTACTTTTCAACATGCATACATAAATTAAGATTATAATAAAAAAAAAATTTAAAAAAAAATTATTAATGTAATTATTAATAACAAATTGAGGGAATACATTTGCAAATATATTGTAACAGTAGCCGGGTTCAAACCCTGTTACAAAAAAATTGAATAACACCTACACATTACCCTCAATACATACACTCATTAAGCTGTCGTTAAGAGATTTAAAATGTATAAGTAATCAGACGTATATATATATACGTGAATCAATTTTGAATTCTCGTTATTAAAAGAAAACAAATGGGGAAGGGATTAGTTAGGCATAATTACTTATTTTAGAATATTTTATTTTTAAAATATTATAAATTTGAAAAAAATACAGTTGTGCGCAAATATTTTTTTTATATATATTCTTTAAGATTGTTCCAAATATAGATTTTTGTTTCAATCGTATCTAGAATTAATGAGGGCAGCGAAAAAAAATATTGTATATGCCTCCAAGCAATTCTTGGCTATAGCAATCATTAATTGCTTTAAAAAAAAAAAAAAAATTACGAGAAAGCCAAGGAATGAATTGTGAACTAAAAAATACCAGGAATGATGGCACCAAAGGACAAAGGAAATGTTAGAGAAAGAAAAAAAAAAGAAATATTTTTAAAAGAAAAAGTATTCAGGAAAGGAAATAGATCGAAGAGCGGTAAAATTCTTTTTTTTTTTGAAAAAGGACAAAGCAGTTAAGGACAGTTAGATTGAAACAGCTGAGGAGGTGAGAACTGTAGACATCTTAATGCAAACGTTTCAAATGACGGGGTAATCGCCAATACGTGAAGGGCTTCACCATCTGCCGCCGATGCAAAGCTGACTCTACACCACCTGCCTGCAGAAAAACCCGGGAATCTCATCAACAATCTGTGCCATCTAATATAGGACAAAATGGGGAGAATCATATCACAAAAGTATGAATAAACTCACTTTGGAACTTAAATCGCGTCTTATTCATAATCCAAATAAAACGTAATGCTAGACTTTACACCAGAAAAGAAAAATATCACGCTTTCATAAAGTAAACTTTGAGTACTTCAGGACTCTAAATTGGAACCAGTTACACTATGTGAGAGACTATATTATAATCCAAACCCCGGGGTTCATCAGGTAATATGAATTTTGTATTTTTTTTTTATATAACTTGGAATTGCTACTCGCTGCCCTTACTCGCTGCCCTCATAATAATTATATTCAATTAGTCTATGGTATTAAATTATTGCGTATAACTGTATATAATTTTTTTTTTTGTAAAGCAATATTTATTTGTTATATATTAAGTTTTTTTTTTATTATTTCATTCATGGGTTGGGATTTTATTATATTTTCAGCTGGGAATGATATAATTTAATCTTCTAAATAATATGTCAAAACATTAATAATAAAAGTTATATTTACCTTGGAGTTGAAGTTCCTTATTATTTTATCATTTATATTCGCCTATTACTTTACCTGCCAAAATAAATTGCTAATTATTTAAATATGTCCAATGTGAATAGACAAGTGTATAGATTCAGTATATTTTACATTCAAATCCACCTTTCTTAACATATCTGTTCATCCGATAGGTTTTCCTCCCAACCCTGAGAATGAGCTAGCTTGGGTCAGGCACCTCGTTAGACAGGAAAAGTATGGAAAATATAATTCTCATCGTAATAGTGAGTCTGGCGCTTGAGGTCAGCTACCAACTTATGCTCATAAATATATTCTTCCCGTATATATATATTTTTATAGATATTACTCAAGGGACAAGGGCCACCGGAAAATATTTAATTTGTTTTTCGTAAATCAGATATACGCAATATCTCAAAATTGCGTTCATCAAATAAAACATATATAATTAATTCGTATTCGAATTCTTCTTTGGTAGATAGTGTTTAAATACTATCTGCAGGTGTTATGGCGACTAGACAGCCCTAGTATTTCCATCTAGTCTATTGTGTGGCCCATGTCCATTTTTGAAGATCTATTTTAATTAATTCTTGTTGACAAGCATTGGGTAGGACAGTTAGAACGGGGCATGTCCATTCCTTTACTCAAAAATTAAAATAAAAAATTACTATATCATATCTTTGTTTGTTTTAAATAAAATGAATAGTGATATATCAGATTTTCATCACAATTAAACATAATAATTTTTTCTTCCTATGGAAACATAATTGCAGTTTTGATATTAGCAAACTATGGTTTTCTAATTGTTTTGATGTTTTTAAGTCCTTATCAATTTTGGAATCTATACAGTCACTTCCACTTGCAATTGCCCATTTCAGATTCTCAGTTAAACTTCTCAGACTTTAATCTTTCTGAAACAATATAAAAACATTTTGATAATTTTTTTTTCCTATGGCTACTATCATCGAAGAAAGATATTTTATTAATAATTTGTGGAATCTTTATAGCTTCTCGTTCAAGCGTTTCACACACTTTTTAATTTGTATATTTATTAATTTTCTTAAATTTCATAGAATTTTTACTCTATGGTTAAAAAATATTTTACTACATAAAATACTGTACTGCATAAGAATTCAGAAAGGATAAAAAAAAAAAAGGCAATAATAAAATGAATGTGTTTTCAACATAATTCAAAAAAACATTAATAAACAGGATTGTGTGCAGAGCTCCCAAGACAGAAACAGGGCTGCTGCTATATTGTAAAAATTATTAAATTGAGGAAATTTTAACATTTTTATTTTTTGCTTATTTAATTTTTTTTTTTTTTAGAAGTGAACAATGGAAGTAGTATATGTTGACACAGTGCATGTTGCAGCCTGACTGTATTAGATATTCACAAAAATGCACAAAAAAATATGCAATCACATTAACAATAACTGTAAAATGTAGGATAATTTCTTTATTTAGTTTAGACTAAGGTAGTTTGAGCAAATGCTTGAATAGCTTTACTTTCTGATTATTCCTTCTGCATGATAAATCTCTAGACCTCTTACTAGGAAATTCCCTATTATGAATAATTTATATCTCCTAATTTATACAATCTCACATCCTCCATTATATTCTGTATTCTCTGTATATATTTTTTATTAACCTATTTGCATTTCATTTCATTCTTTTTTACATTTTCACCTATTCTCTATCAATTTTATTAATCCCATAATCCATATGTGTGTCAATTTTTCTATCATATCACTTTCCAAAACCATTAACTGTTCCTATTTTACTATTCCTACATAACATCAAAATTGTTGATAAAATTTATTTTCATTTACTCCATGTTTTATCATAAATTCCGATAATTCATTAGCCACTCAATATTTCTTAAGCATAATATATATCTATAGTGTGAAATTATGGCCCTCTAGCCATAAAATCAATTAATATTAGCAAAAATTTAAATTTTGTCTAATAGGGAGGATAGGAGCAGGTTGATATATATATATATGTATGATTAAATGTCAAAATCTTACTTTTTTTTGTAAAATGAATATATAATTTCTCAAAAATCTTTTATGAGATTGATTAAAAATGTAATAATTATTTTTTAAATTTTAAATATTAAAAAAAAAAAAGGATGAGGTTTTTATCCCTAATCTATAAGTTTAATTTTGGATTTTGCAAATAAATTTTATTTTTAATAATGTTCTAAAATATGTTTTAAATTTTGAACATTTTCATTATTTATCAAATTTATTAATTGCAATTTAATTAGAGACAATGGCAAATTTATTATTTTTAACAATAAACCTATGAAGCTTTGCTTTTTAATTTGCTTTTGAAATTGAGCAATATATAAAACACTTTAAGACAGAAAAGTTTTAAAGTTAATTGACAAGAAAGAGAGACTTGTTAAATTAATTCATATCAAAACTTTTTATCAACTCAGAGATAGTACTAAGCCAATAGAAAGTATAGCCAAAACATTTCAATAAATATGAATGGCTGAAATATTTTGAATCATCTGCTACTATATTGTGAAATGACCTAAAAAAACCTTCAAGGAAAAAATCTTCTAAATTAAAGTCACTAGCTACAAAAAGCTGCAGAAATCAACATCACTGCAGAATTTCTAGGAAGTAATGAAAGAGTTCAGTTAAAACAGAGACTGAACCAATTATAAAAATAAAAAAAAACTATTTTAAAAAAATATTATAATATAAAATAAAAAACCCAAATTAAAAAAAAAATTGGTTTATTAATTTTTTTTTCTATTTTTTTTAAATGTTTTATTTAAATTTTGATTATTACTACTAATAATGAATATTAAGTAAAGTGTATTTAATATTCCTGAAACATACACATATATATATGGAAAATAATATTTGTCAATATCTTCATTAATTGTGTCAATTAATAGAAATATTGATGTCAATCAAATATGTGTATTATCATCATATATATTTGCAACATGTTTAATATTTGAACATTATTGTAAATTACAAAATTTTGATTAAAAAAATGCAATATTATTTTTTTGACCTCATTTAATATTCCTTCTATATATATTTGCTGTGACTGATTAACATTTTGAATCTGCATTTTTATAAGCTGAAAGGAATCAAATGTTTTCAGTGAGTTCTGTAAATAATATAAAAGTATGTCCATGGTACAATTTAGTGGCTGTATCTAGAGATGGTACCTGAAGATAAGTCTTTCATCTAGCAATGTGTGTATAATTGTAATAGTTTTGTTGTTTTACTCTTCACACATATATGTACATAGTTATTACCATTTGATATTTTTTTAATGTTCCACTACATTTTAGTAGTCCAATGTGAAACTGGATACTGATGGTATTCTGCATTTTGTTTTGCATTTTTTGATGCCTAATATGAAGTTCTATTATACGACATTAGTCCAAAATATTTTATTACATATTTGTAGTGTTTTGTATAAAATGGCGGACAAGTTTGTGCACTCCAGAAAAAAAACTAGAATGTATTCGAGAGGTTGTTTTAGATCGCGCGCTGATAGCTGTGGAATTTAATTAAGGCATTGACATAATGGCGATCGACTATTTCAAGAGATATTTGTTGATTGCAAATATTTCTGGATAAGAGACGATACCTTATTGGACGGTGTATTAATTGCTACAGTTGTCAGCAAGCAATAGAAGACTGGGTAACATCTACGCAGGGCAGCAATTAGAGGACAACTCCAGTAGAGAGCAGTCACGCAGTAGTTGAGTAGCAGTATTGGAGTAGACGTCGGTTTAACACCAGCAGAGATATCTTGCATGAGTGCTTGCGGTTAATGACCAGCGCCCAGTGGAAATGTAGTTCACGGGTGTAGCTGAAAGAGACCACAGCAGAGAAGAGCATTAGTTGCAGAGAAGAGCATTAGTTGCCGAGAAGAGCATTAGTTGCAGAGTAGAAGCATTTGTTGCAGAACAGAGCATTAGTTGCAGAGTAGAGCATTCGTTGCAAAATAGACCATTCGTTAGAGAGCACTCGTTGGAAAAGAACAGCGTGGGAATTGCGATTACGTAAAGTAGAGAGAGAGAGTTGTTGCAGACTGTTCGCTATTCTGATTACTTAATAACATCGTATCCTAATGTATATAGACGTGCATATGGATACTTCAATATTTAGATCACCAATATGTGAATTTTTATAAGTATAGTTTCATTCATTCAAGCAAAGGCATTCCATCACATATTTGGTACCTAATGTATGATCAAGTATATATGTCTTATCTATAAAGGCAGATCTTCCATTCCATTCAATATATTGTAATGAAATATATGGTAACAGCCTATATTCTGGAAATTAATTCATGTAATAGAAATATAAAGTCACATGATTTGTATTGATCACGATGCTTCAAGTTGGAAATTACTTTATATAATAGAAAATTTGTGATGAATTTTAAGAATGGCAAATCAAATAATTCCATCACCATCAAACTTCATATTAGATTTGCAAATTTATGTAATGAAAACATATATATATATAGCAAATAGTTTAAATATACAACTAAATATAATAGTCCACTGTCTTGTTATTTTTTAGAATTATGATTATCTACTTGTTTATTTAGGACACCACATAAAAAATAATGCAAATTGATGAACTAAAGGCCCCAAAAATTCTGTAGCTAAACTTAAGTGTAGAAAGATGAGTTCAGAAAAGAATAAAAAAAAAATAAGACTAAGGTAATAACAACACCAAAAACAATATTTAACAAATAATACAAAAATTGGTTAATAACAATTTAATATATGAATAAACAATAATATATAATTATTAAACTAAAAACTATAATGATTAATAGAATATCTTTTCAAGAGCAAACCATAATCCAACCATTAATTTTGAGAGACTTAATCTGAACACATAAAATTACTATAATTAAATAAACCTGTAATTGGACTGCTATCCTGATAAAAATAATTTCCACCAAAATATAAGATAATTTAGATAAATATTGTTTAAAAATAATAGTTTTTTAAAAAAAGCAAATATTAATTATATAATTTGCATAAAAAATAGTAAGGACTTGTATTTTATCTGTGATTTTAAATAAAATTTATTTGTATTTTAGTGTTTTATATTGGAAAGGAATATTACTTCTGGCAATCCTCAAGATAATTAATCCCCAATTTCATAATTTTTCTTTTTTTTAACTAATATTTTTACAAAACATTCATACCTTCAGGTATATAACCCTCAAGTAGATGGATGATGACAGATTATAGAGAAATCTGGAACTCATATGACCAGTGGGATACTTGGTTGTTTGATCAAAGAATACCTACATCCACAAAGCCATTCATTTCAGCCTCTTATAATATTACTGATTTCCTTTCTTTTCCTCTCTTTACTATTTTCTTCACCTCTTTGATCTTTAGGATGCTTTCATAAACAATACCCACTGCACATACAATTAATTATTCAATCATAAATTAGATTATAAAAATCTTAAACGTACACATAATCAAGCCATGGTAGATAGATATACCCCTACTTTTTTGTTGCCATTTTAAGTCAGCACTTCTATATTGAAATTAACGACAAAACAAAACATATGCAATTAAATACTTCTATTAAAACAGATTATGACTGCAACTATCTCTCTTACACTATAGTATTTTGATATTAATTTGTTTAACCCTCAATTAATGGCTACACAATCATAATGTGAACCATATATATAAAAAAAAGAATTAAAAAAAATCAAAGAACTATTTAGTTTCAAACTTTGAATTATTTATAATTGTAATATTTCAATATAAACAGAATGCAGGTGATAAATAGCATTTGGTTTCCTTCCTTGTTGACAATATAATAATTTAATATAAATAGATTTTTTTTCTTTCTCAATTAACAATCCATAACTTATTTTTTAAAGCACTGTTTAACATGAGAAAATATACTTTTTTTCTACAGTACTTTCTGGAGTCAGTGAAAATAGGTAGAGTGTGATTTTAGTTTCTTTAATTGAGCCATCCTTAACTTATATTCAGGCTTATATAAAAATCCAAACTATGTTTATGTTTCTATGTGTTACCAATGATATCACTAACTGTTGGTGATTTTACCACAATGTGGAACTCTCAGCAGCCACCCCAGGAAAAAAAAATGATTTTTTTTTTTTCTTTTAACACAAATTATAGTTATATGGAAAATTTTATAAAGGTAGTGTTCTGATCAATCGTGTCAGCCACTTGATAGCGTTGATGCTAAGCAAAAACACATAGATATAACGTTCCCGGGCCAGCACTATTGACTTTATTTTTGGGTATAGGAGATAAAAGTAAATTATATTACAATTTACACCAAATTAAAAAATCCAAACAAAATATAAAAATGAAAGCTGACTTTTTGGACTTTTAGATACAGTAATGAATCAGAGCTTTTTGTGTGTGTGTGTGCATCGATAAAAAATTACATTACTTTCTAATAGCAAATAATAGTACATTAGAGATTTTTGGGACAGGAATTAATCAGTGCACAGTATTGATGGAACAGTGGCAACACTGTTAAAATTGTTAGAAGGTACCAGTAGATCAGTTCACATGAAAAAAAAGATGTTGGAGCTGAAAAATTAAATTATTTTGACACGATACAGTCAACACCCCCTCACAAGATACTGTAGCGAAAATAGACAACAGAGCATTATGATCAAGTTCATAACATAAACAACTATGGCAGCCAATGAAGGCATTTTTCCGTGCTTTTAGCATAGAAAGAAGCCACAGCGATAGCCAGCAGCCGAGTAAACAGACTTTCTGTGTTTTATCATAGAAAGAAGGCTATCGGCCTGGCTGCAGCCGCGGAAACGGCATATTTCTAGGAATTTAGTGCCATCAAGCAGCTGCCACGATAGATCAGAACACTACCTTTATAAATATTCCATTACCTTAAAAGCCCCTAGTTACCTTAAGTAACCTTGGATAAATTTATTTTCTGTTAGTAAAACAGTATTCCAATGCTAAGTAAACATCGACATTCGTATATAATTATAACATACAATGAAATAAAATTTAAATCCTTAGCAGTTTTTTAACTTTCATTCACTTTATTTATTATCACTAATTAAATCTGTTATTAATTTCCATTATTAAATGTATTACATGTTCCAAATTCACTTCTAATCTTTTACACTTATAAGCAATGTTATACTATCATATGCTTTTCTATCCTTCATTACTCTTCTAGCTACATAATTTCCCCTTATCTCATATTTTTCTCCTTTCATCCTTTATCATTCATCATGAGCGTGCATGAAATATTATATAATAGCATGTACATTTGCTGAATAATGAAACTCGCATAGGTGGCTGACCATTTAGAACTATTTTCTTTTTTAATTTTTTTCAAGGACTATGCTCATTTACAGTAATCAGGAATCCAACATATACAATATGGTTAACAAGAATTATTTCTGTTAATTAATTCTATGTCTAAGTTGTCAAAGTTTTTAGTTCAAAATTAGATAACTTTTTGTTGAATTACATACAGTAGATGGTAATGAACACAACTGTTTCAAAAGTGATTTGTTTCAAAAATATGTAAGTATTAAATCATTAAAATCTCACATGATCACGATTTCCTAAGCTTACACAAGCTGCTACAGTGGTGTCCTCCAGTGCAAGCCTTAGCAATCAATGTACGCAAGAAGGTTCGAAAGTTTTCTACTGTTTTAATAGCTTGTGTAAACATAGAAAATGGTAATCATGTGATGTTTTTACCAATCCTACTCATAGGATGATTTGTCACTGATTTTTAAAAAAACCAAAGCCACCAAAATGCATCGATATTGAACAGAATTTATGTACAAGTGAATCAGCTTGGATTGGAAACATTATCTTGGGCTCATAGCTTTATAATCAACTAAATAGGTAAAAGGTGGATCCTAAGATCTAAGTACAGTGCTTTCAGATCCAAGACTCCTAATTGATGAAAGCCACAAGTTAGAAACTAGTCTGGGGATATTGGATGAGTAGGCACTGGATGGGGATTTTATGCATAAATCTTGCACCTACTGACTACCAAAGCTTGCCCTAGATGACATTACTGTGTGGAGAGTTTGCTATACAGTATATTAGCATTCAATTAATAGTGATAATAAACAATACTAATTGCAAGATTAATCCCACAAGCTATGAGCTCATTGCCTGCTAACAACTTCAACTTTTAATTTTAAACAGCATCAATTGCTTTAACTTATGATAATTTTTACTTTTATAATATTTTCACATTTGTTTAATGAAAAACAATCACATTCTAATTTCCTGGTTTACAAAATATCTTAACATTAAATTCAAAAACAATCAAAATTAATTAAGTAACTGTTAATCAATCCCAAGGCTTTTAAAAAAATCCTATTTATAAAAGATTAAAAAAAACAAGCTAACAAAAATTAATAAATTTAAATGAAAATTAATTTAGCTTAACTTTATGTACTATTAATACTTAAATTAAGTAACTTAATCATCAAATGAGATTAGTTTGTGTCGTATATATCCTTTTTTTTTTTTTTTTTTTAGCAACAAACAATGCTATGTAAATATATAAAATCAGAAATTATTTTTTAATAAAATGATGATGAAATTTAAAAAAAACTTATTAATCAAAAAGTTCATATAAGTTCTTGTTTATTCAATAGCTTGTTATTGTCTTATATAAATACTTCAAACTTGGGTAAAATATTTTTTATAACTTCTTACACTAAATTAGAACTATAAAAATCTGAATAATTATTACTTCAATGAAATTATTATATTATTCTTTTATTTTTTAAAATTCTTGAATCTATTACTCAAATTAATTTTACTATTAAATAATAATATTATATATCATTTCACAAGATGTTGACGAAATTCAAAGAAATTTTATTACTCAGAAAATTCATAAAAATTCTTGCTTATTTACTTACCTTTTTTTTTCCCCAAATTTTTATACAAATACCTCCAATTTAGTAAAATATATTAATCTGCAAATTTAATTTATCAAAATAAAAGAGATATATAACTTTAAATTTAGAAATAATTACAACCCAGTTATCTATTCACTAAAATTCTTGAATTCATTTCATAGACTAGTTTTAATATTATTAAATAAGATAAAATATATAATTTAAAACAAAATCATATCTCAGAGCCACCATCACCAACATAATATATAAAGCTTATATTCTATGAAAGAATGCATTTAAAAATCTCTAATAAATTATTATTTAACTAATATATAAAATGCTATATAAAAACCAAATTCCAAATTAAAGATTATAACAAGACTCACAGAACTGCTTTCAATTCAATATAATCCCCTTCATTATCTGTACAAACTGCAACATCATTAACTGTAAATCAAAATAGGCTTTAAATCTCATTTATAATAAATAAATTTTATTAAGTTTATTTCAAAATATGAAAGATAAAACACACATATATGTTATACTGCCTGGCTACTTAACTTACAATCTCAAACCAATAGATTCAATAAGCCACACTTTGAAAAAATATATTAATAAAAAAAATCAGAAATTTCTAATATATTAATATAAAAAAACAGAAATTTCCATGTTTCACATGTATATTACATACCTAAATAAATCAACCTTTTTCTTTTTTTAAATATACAGTGACAAAGTTGCAATTACAAAATCAATATTGGCACTCATGATACTGTATGGTTGTGTGAATTTGAAAATTAAAATTTCATTTAAAATAGTCCCCAGATTAATAATTATATGATAAAAAGTAATGGATTTAGTTTTAAAACATATATATAATCATGTTCTTAAGCTGGCCATATTCAATAAAAACAATAATATTTCATGAAATAGAAAATACTTATAAAAAATTTTTTTAAAAATTATAAGTAGAATTACTGTGCTCCTTAAACTTTTAAAAGTTACATACACAATACAAAAAAAAATATTTAGTAAAGCTGGAAAAGCATCAAATTTATTTCTGGAGGATATCAATAAAAAGAACATTCCAATAGACATATAGGGATTTGAACTCAGACTTTCAAGTCCCTTCACTATCCACACTATCTCATACTATGATACACATGACCACAGACACCTGCAGAAATGATAAATAATCATCCGCATGTGTGTGGTCATGTGTATCAGTAGTATGAGATAGTGTGGATAGTGAAGGGGCTTGAAAGTCTGAGTTCAAATCCCCTATATTTACAATTAGGCTCCAGGTTTAAGAGTATGTGGTATTTCAAATATTCCAATAGACAGTAAGTATTGCAAAAGAAAGTTTTTAATCTGTAGAGTGCTTAGTAAAATATTTTAAATGAAATTTTAATTTTCTAATTCACAGTGCAAATGCTATTACTGAAGTTAATGGCTGCAGCTATTGTGGAAACAATTTGAAATTTATGAATTTGCATCATAAAGGCATTGTATCTTTTGCATTTCATAATCAATATTCACCGCAAAAAAAAAAATGTAGTTGAAGGATATGTTTAATTTTTCTAAAAAGTGATCAACCAAACACATTAATATATGTATACTCTTATGCTCTTTCTTTTTCAATTTATTCTCCCATTTTTTTTCAATATCACATTATTTTTATAAATGTCTTCACTTAAATGGTATTATAGATATGCATACACATGTTTAAAACATCTATATTGCATGTATTTATATCAAAAATATGTATTATATAGTGTTCAATTATCTATGAATTCTAATATCCATATAAAGGCTTGGAAGCAAATGATTCATTTATCATCGATGTAATGTGTATAAAAATCATTATTTTTAATCATTATAGATCCATTGCAAGTAGAAAGTCTTTCCAAGTTTAATCTAGATTTTCTAATCTTTAGTCTTCCTTCTCAATATACCATCAGGAAACTTCTTTGTCATCTATCCATCCAAAATGTTGTCTCATTCTAGACTTTTTATAATATCTTGGAATCCAGTTTAAGATTAGTTTTCCATCTACTATCACCTCTTCTAGCAATATGTTCAGTGCAATTCCATTTCATTCTCTTAATTCTTTTAATGCAATCAATAATACTATTTGTTTTTTCACATATTTCATTTTTAATCTCCATACTTAAAGAGTTCTGAAGTCTCTGCATTGATTCATTAATTTTCCATATTTCAGATCTGTCAGTAAGTTAGAGAGATTAAACCACTAAACGTCACATGATCACTATCTCATACTAGCACAATAATTGTTATTAAACAATTCAAAACAAAACAACACTCTCCATATAGTAGTGCCATCTTGTGCTAACAAGAGCAATCAATGGATGCCAGAAGGCTTGTGCATAAAATCCCTATCTAGTGCCTACTCATCCAATATCCCCAGACTAGTTTCTGGCTTGTGGCCTTCATCAGTGAGGAGCCTTGGATCTGTTTAATAAGTTAGAGAGATCATAGAAATTCTTTAAAAGATCTAATTGCACTAATAATCATGATGAAATAATAAAACTACCAGCCATATGGAAGTTTCCTTACTGATATAAATAAAAAATGCTGGCCAAATTTAAGTCAAGCTAATCAACAACTACATGACCCAATTCTTGTTTCTATAGCAATTATGTGACCACTATGTTATCCAGTTGAGAGCAAGGTATCTTGCTAAAATGTTAGTTATTATTATTATTATTATTATTTCATTTTTATTTTATTTTATTAAACATGATTGCTCATGAAAAAAATCTTTAAGATTTATAAAACATTTTTTACTTGTGAAAATATTCATTTCAATATATATATAAGTAGAAATCAATGTTAAGATATAATCATTTTTAACAAATAAAAATTACAGAAATTCAATGTTTTCATGATCTTTCTGTTTTACCATATAAATGTCACAAAACTTTGTGTCAGATTCATTAAAGCATTTTCTAAGTCATTACTGCCACAACACTAATTGTCATTTCAAAAATTTATAAATAAAACTTCAAGAGAGTGGACCACTACACTGCATATTTATTGAATAATAATTTTAAAATATAACTAAATTAAGTCAATAGAAGTATATGTCACACCACAAAAGAAAGCTATGAAAATTACATTCCATGCTGCAGACAAATTTATGAAAAGTCCATCTATCAGTCATACCAACCACACAGTTAAGCTAATACTAGTCACTTCTTCTTAGATAACATTTCATTTTGTGAATCAAAGTGTTACTCTTATATCTTGTCTAATTGTTGTGTACTACTACTATTTCATTGCAACTTGTAAAACTTCATCAATAACAAACTATAATTATACATCATTAATGTTCTCATAATTCGCCACTTTAGAAAAGTAAAGTCAAAAATGTAAGCAGTTATTTATCACTATCATAAAAGCCAGTTGTAAGACATCAACTTTGACTACATTGTATAATATTTATTTAAATTGCAAATACTTTATGCATATACTTTTAATATTTAATAGACATGTTCACATCTTATAATGGTTATTGCCCTAATATAAAAAAAACCAATACCATTATACTCTTCTATGCACTTAACACAATGTAAAAACAACATTTTAATATATTCAAATTTTTAAAATAGTTGATAGTTTAGATTGCCCAACAGTCTTCTTCAAAGTTTATTCTATGATTTAAAAAAAATATTTAAACTAGTAAATAAAACTATTTAAATATTGCATTTCAAACTACTTATATATCTTCCGAATTGCCCAGGATTTTAAATGAAGAAGTGAGACATGCAATTAAAGTTATGGATCAAGGAAAAGCTCCAGGTAATGATGGAATTATAATCAATAAATTAAAAAAAGCACGTGAAGAAATAGAAATTTTTTTGGCAAAATTATATACCTAGTATCTAAATGATAAAGATGTATCAGATGATTGGAAGAATGTAGTATTAATATTAATATTTTAAAAAGATGATAAAAAGATATTAAAAATTACAGATCTATCAGTCTTTTATTAGTTTTATACAAAATTTTTATCAAGATAATTACAACTCATCTACAGAGAACATTGGATTTCAACCAACCAAAAGAACAAACTGAATTTATAAGTGGTTTTAGTTCAATAGATCATATCCAAGTATTGAGAGAAAATAGAAAAGATCAATAAATATGAGTTGCCATTATGCTTTGGATTTGTAGATTATGAATAGGCATTTGATTTTGCAAGCACTTCTTCAGTGATTAAAGCATTGGGTCATCAAAGTATAGACCCAGGATATTGTCACATTCTGAAGAATACAGAAAAAGAATCAGAATTAAAACCAATTCCTTTTTTATGTTGCACTTTAAGTACACAATAGTCAAATATGTTTAAAAATACATATATACAAGCAAAAAAAGATTACAAATTATAAAATTATTATAAAAAAGCCTTTTTCAGCAAATTATGTTTTTTGCCCTTTTCAATATATCTCCACGATTTAAAGCACATACAGCGACATCTACATCAATACATGATAGAAGACAGATAAACAAATGGATATCTGACACGATCTATTATGTGATTTTTTTTTTTTCCTCAATTCTACTACAAAATTACTCTGTTATATATATTGAATGTATATATATCCACATATATTAATTAATTAACTATCCATTCTTTATCCATTAACCACTTATTATTTAACTTAATGGAAGTTTTGTATATATTCATAAAAACAACTGTATGAATATATACAAAACATCCATTAAGTTAAATAATAAGTGGTTAATGGATAAAGAATGGATAGTTAATTAATTAATATATGTGGATATATATACATTCAATATATATAACAGAATAATTTTGTAATAGAATTGAGGAAAAAAAAATCACATAATAGATCGTGTCAGATATCCATTTGTTTATCTGTCTTCTCTCATGTATTGATGTAGATGTCGCTGTATGTGCTTTAAATCGTAGAAACATATTGAAAAGGGCAAAAAACATAATTTGCCGAAAAAGGCTTTTTTTATAATAATTTTATAATTTGTAATCTTTGTTGCTTGTATATATGTATTTTTAAACATATTTGACTATTCTGAAGAATATATATAAAAATGCAACAGCAACAATTAAAATGCATAATGATACTAGAAAAGTTAACATTGAGAAGAGTGTAAGACAGGGTTGACTCCATATCTCCAAAACTTTTTACAGTAGTGCTACAAGAAGTATTTTGTAAATTAAAATGGGACACTAAAGGAATAAAAGTAAATGGAGATTATTTAAGTCATTTAGATTTTGCAGATGATGTAGCTGTTTTTGTAAATAATGCTTCAGGAAATGTTGCAAGGGTTATCAGATGAAAGTAAGAAAGTAGGACTAAAGGTAAATGTTAAAAAGACTAAAATAACGTTCAATGGATTTTCTCAAAAGATGAAAATAAAGATTGATTATGATAAGTTAGAAGAAGTTAACAATTACAAATACCTTGGTCAGATTTTTACTACCAATGGAAACATAATGGCTGAAATTAATCATAGAATTAAATTTGGTTCAAGTGCTTTTGATAGAAATAACTTAATATTAAAAGGAAATATGCCTATGTGTTTGAAAAGGAAGGTTTTTAATAAGGGTGTTTTACCAGTTCTTACTTATGCATCTGAAACTTGGATACTTCATAGAAGAGCACTACCAGAGACTTCAGACCATTCAAAGAAATATGGAGAGATGCATGTTAGGAGTAACAAGAAGAGATTGAAAATGCAATATATGGGTAAGAGAACAAACAGATGTTACTGATATTGTTGAAAGAATTAAAAGACTGAAATGTAGTTTGGGCTGGATATATTGCTAGACAATTGAAATCTTAAACTGGATTCCAAGACACTGTAAAAGACCCAGAAATAGACCACATGTGAGATGGATGGATGAAATAAGAAAGTGTGAGGGGTGATGTGAAGAAGAGATGCTAGAGATTGGAGAAGATGGATTGAACTTGGAGAAACTTTCATCTTGCAGTGGATTGATAGTGGGTTGATGATGATGATTTTTTTATCATGTATATTATTCAAAATCAATATTTAGAAATGTTGTACACATTAATATACTTCTTATCAATAAGTGATCATATGTTTAAAAAAGACATAAAAAACTTTATTTAAAATAAACAAAGTTAAAAAATAAGGAGAAAGTTATAATAAAATATTTCAAACATACTACAAAGTGCAAGTTGTTTAATTCTTTCTTATAGATGACATGCAATTTTTCTCTGCATAAATGAAATCTTTTACATTTCTCCTGTCAAAAAAAAAAAAAAATCACAAATAAAAGGGCTACATTTTTAATCCAACTCTTCTAACACATTGATATTCCAATGAATATTGTCCACTTTATCATGTATTAACATATCTAATGAAAATATAGACAAAAATGTCATATCCTGATTAAGATAACAAATAAATCTATTTATATATTTGTACTAACATTAATATTTTTATAATTATCAAATAAAGAAATGAACAAGCAAATTGTCTATGAATTAAATTAAAATATTTTCTTTCAAAAACAATAAACTGAGGGATATATATATATGAATCCTTTATCTTATTTATGCTAAATTCAGAAACAAAACTTTTTGATGAACCTATTTGTTTTGACTTCTTTCTTGGTAGAATTTTAAATCATTCTTATTTAAAAATAAATGGAGTAAAGTTATAATAAAATAATTCAAACATATTATAATGTGACAAGTGTTTAATTTTTTTGTATAGATGACATGAAATTTTTCTGGCTAAATGAAATCTGTTAAAATCCCCCCCCCCCCCACCATGAGAATGCCATACCATTCTATCTCTTCACCCTCTGATTAAAATAGGGCACTAGCCTACTGAACAAAAAACAAACGCAATCTATCCTTGAGCATGAAATAAGCACGGGGTCAAGAGTGCTGAAAAATCAAACTTTTTGAATTAGTGAACATTTCAGCAACACTTTTCATACATTGTGTAATAAAAAAAATAGTGCACTTCAAAACTAAGATCTTCAGCCTGCATATATATTCACAATTAATATTTAAAAGTAGTATTTGCATTAATCTAATTATTATCGGGGGGGGGGGGCACAAGAACTTTACTCAAAATAAACGAAGGTAAAAAAATAGGAAATTAGAAATTTCATTCCGTTTAATTTTTTTGTTGTTTTTGCAATAAAGTGCATTTAATAAGGCAACAATGTTTTCATATGTGATCTATTATATAGAAGTAAAAATTGTTTAAAATTGTATTACCGTTTCGAATATAATCATAGAGATATGGATAATCGAATCAAAAATCTAAAACAATTTGTGATCATTGATAACAAAATTGAAGGCTATATTTTAAAAATTCAAAAAATAAACAAAATACATTCGTTTTATATCAGCACTTGAGTATTTTTGAGGCGAATATATAATTTCCCGGGTTTTCCATTACTTTTCTATTTTTTCATTATATTTCTCTCCATAAATGTTTTAGGAAAAGTTAAACGGAGTAAATTAACAATTGAGATTTCTACAATAATTACCTTTTTTTGAAAATCATACTACTTATTTATTTAATTTTGTAAATATATAATTAATACATATATTAATAAAATAAAATAAAAATCAAATGTGTTACTAACCTCTGTTAATGATATTATTACTCTAAGCTATATTTATTATTTTCTAATAGACTTTCACTGCCATCTTTTAAAGCAATTTTAACTTCCGTCCTTTTTGCGCATCACTTTTGCGCATTTCGTATTTCCCTTGGTCTTCTCAACGTCAGACCAAAATGGGAGTAAGTATCTAACAATTTTATGTTAGCAATATCTTTAAGAATCTTTTGCAATCAAAATTAAATTAAAATTTAATTAATTCTTACATAAAATTATGCTAAAGTAAAAATTAGTGTAAATTGTCATTTTTTTAAAAATATTTGTAACAAATACGTTATTTAAGAATTAATATAAGACCATGCATTGGAATAATCTTCATATATTTTATTTTACTTTTAGTCTACTCATAAGAAAAAAACTAGAAAACTTCGTGGGCATGTAAGTCATGGAAACGGTCGTGTTGGTACGTAATTTTAATATATCTTAATTAACGATTAAATATTTGTATACAATATGGCTTTATGTCTATCTTCGTAATTCCTTACTTGAATAATTTTGTATCGATTGAAATTTTTCTTGAAGATAAATGAATCATTCTAATATCTCCACTTAAAAAAATGATGGAAAATAAATTTAGTGGTTTTAAGAAATTAGGAAATACAGTATTGGAGATAGCAGTGCAAGGATTTATTTTTATAAATATTCTAGGAATAAGCCTAGTGTCTGTTTAGTGTAAAGTATAATTGGTTGCTGAAAATGTGAAATATTGTTGTACACTTAGTGGGACTCATTGAATCTATATATTTTTTGGCCACCATTTCTTTTTTGCTAATGAAAATTCATTAGGACAAATATTGAGAGAATTATAAAAATTGGAGAGAGAAAAACGTTTTAGCAAAAAATGGCTAGATTAATTACAGATAACCACCATATTTGAAAGATTGAAGCATGTACGGAGAAAAGAGATTGTTAACTAAGTATGTAGGGGGGCTTGTTTCTTTTAGAAGATAAATATCTGCTCTTCTGAGAAAGGAAATGTTCATATATTTTATTAAAGCAGATACATTTCAACTCTTTAGAATCTAAATTTTAGAACCATATACTAAACTTATATTAAGATGCGTAAAGCAATATTAAAACTCCAGTAAATTATATTCTAATATTCCTTTTCTCCAACCAAGTTTAATTCTATGATTAATTTCATCCATTCTGTTTCCATCCGTATTAATAGTCTGACCAAGGTATTTGTAACTGTTAACTTCATCTAATTCATCATAATGAATATTTATTTTCATATTTTGAGAAAATCTAGTAAACATTACTTTAGTCTTTTTAACGTTTATCTTTAGTTCTACTTTCATCTGATAACTCCTGGAACATTTCCTGTAACTCCAAAGCATTATTTGCAAAAACAACTACATTATCTGCAAAATCTAAATGACTTAAATAATCTCCATTTACTTTCACTCCTTTAGCTTCCCATTTTAATCCACAAAATATTTCTTACAACACTGCTGTAAAACGTTTTGGAGATATGGAGTCATCCTGTCTTACCCTCTTCTCAATGTTGACTTTCCTAATATCATTATGTAATCTAATTGTTGCTGTTGCATTTTTATAAATATTCTTTAAAATATGACAATATCCGGGATCTATATCTTGATAATCCATTGCTTTAATCACTGAAGAAAAGTTTATAGAATCAAATGCCTTTTTATAATCTACAAATCCTAAGCATAATGGCAACTCATATTCATTTGTCCTTTCTATAAGTTCTCTCAATACCTGGATATGATCTATTGTACTAAAACCACTTTTAAATCCAGCTTGTTCTCTTGGTTGGTGGAAGTTCAATGTTCTCTGTAGATGAGTTGTAATTATCTTAGTAAAAAATTTTGTATAAAACTGATAAAAGACTGATAGGTCTGTAATTTCTAATATCTTCTTTATCACCTTTTTTAAATATTAATACTGCATTCTTCCAATCATCTGGTACATCTTTATCATTTAGACATTTGGAATATAACTTTGCTAAAAAAATTTCTATTTCTTCACCTGCTTCTTTTAATATATCAATTATAATTCCATCACCCCCCCACCCCCCCGGAGCCTTCCCTTTCTTCATAAATTTAATTGCATGTCTCACTTCTTCATTCAAAATTCTGGGCAATTCAGAAGATATAATAGGTATAGGAGGCACGTGTTCTTTATTACTATATAATTCTTGATAGAAGTCTTCTACACATTTCATGATGTCATCTCTCTTTTTAGTAATAATGCCATCTTTTTTTCTTATTGCAGATATAAATTTCCTACTAATACCAAAATGTCGTTTTACACTCTTTAGAGTTTTATTCTCTTCTACAGCTTTCCTTGCTAGTTTACAATTATACTTTCTTATATCATTTTCAACTCTTTTCCGCACCATTTTACAAAATTCGAGATATTCTATCTTTTTTAATGCATCATTTTTGTATATCTTCATATTCCTTCTTTTCTTCATAAATTCTCTAGTCTCAGTAGAAATTTTATTGGTCAATTGCTGCTTTTTTCTACTAGCTATCTTTGTTGCAGTTTTTAAAAGTGTATCAGTTATTTTCCTATTAATTTCATTCAAATCTGAATCATGTTCAAAATCTATTAATACTTGAAATCGATTTGTAAGTTTTAATTAGAATGTTTCTGAAGATTAGGAATATCAATTGTAAATATTGTTTTTCTTAATAATTTTTGTCTCTCTGGTTTTGCATTAACACGTATCTTACTAATCGATGATCACTTCCTGTGTCAAATTTATTAAGAACATTACAATCTTGAAATATGTATTTTCTGTTAGTCAAAATATAATCCAACCTTCATTTGGATGCTTCCATGTTCATTTCCTTTTAACCTTTTTCTCAAAAAAAGAATTCATAATATAAAGTTTTTCTTTTTCTGCAAACTCCACAAGTCTATGTCCTCTCTTATTTCTATTACCATAACCAAAATTACCTATAGCATTTTCGTCTTTCATTTGTTTACCAATTCTAGCATTAGTCTCCCATAACAATTTTAAAATGTTTACTCTGATCAAAAGCCTTTTGTACATTCATATAAAAATCTTCTACTACTTCATCACTATGAGAACTTGTTGTGGCAGAAACCTGTTTTATCTGCATTTGGTATTTGTGCTTTTGGTAGAAATAACTTAATACTACAAGGAAATACGCCTATGTGTTCGAAAAGGAAGGTTTTTAATAAATGTGTTTTGCCAGTTCTTACTTATGGATCTGAGACTTGGACACTTAATAGAAGAGCAATACAGAGACTTCAAACCACTCAAAGAAGTATGGAGAGATGCATGTTGGGAGTAACAAGAAGAGATCGAAAACGCAATGTATGGGTAAGAGAACAAACAGGTGTTACTGATCTTGAAAAAATTAAAAGACTTTTAAGTGGAGTTGGGCTGGATATATTGCTAGAAGAGATAATAATAAATGGACAATTGATAATTTTAAACTGGATTCCAAGAGATTGTAAAAGACCCAGAAAGCAACCACATGTGCGATGGATGGATGAAATAAGAAAGTGTCTAGGGGTGATGTGGAGAAGAGAAGCTAAAGATCGGAAAAGATGGATTGAACTTGGAGAGACCTTCATCCTGCAGTGGATTGATAATGGTTGATGATGATGATGATTCCTTTTCTATTTGCTTTTTTATTTTAAATTATTTTGATCATTCCAATAGTTAATAATTATCAATTATATAAATATAGAATCTAGGAGCCTTTATATATTGCCTTATTTTTGTAAAAAAAAAAAAGTAATATACTATTAACTATAGATGCCATATTGACATTTGAGTTGAAGGTACAATTTTCACAGTGTCACAATAAAGATGAAGTAAGCTCCACAACTTTAGAAAATATGATTATAATGAAAAGAAAAAAGTTATTAATATTAAATTTATTCATAAATTATAAATTTTGATGTGTAAGTTTTAAAATAGTTTATCATTTTCTACTATTCTACATAAAATTTGGAATAAAGTAATTATAAAATAATGTCTGCCATTTTTAATAAATAGCTCTTATAAAAAAATATTTTGTTGCTTCATTCATACCCAGGATCAAAAAAGAAATCAGTTTAGGAGGTTTGCTTAATAAAATAAATATTAGATATGCAATAATTAGTTTTCAAGTATTTATTGATAAAGTGAAAGGAAATATATATTACTAACTATGGACAAATACATTGCATGCAAAAAAGCATATAGAGTAAATATATTTATTATTACTTCAAAAATAATTAAAACATCACAAGTTGTCAAAACAGTAGCAAACTCTTCAGACATGGATGCTAAATTTGTGCACGAAATCTATCTAATACCTATTCATCCAATATCCCCAGACCAATTTTTAGCTTTTGTCTTTCATCAGTAAGGTGCTTGGGATCTAATGCAACCCTCCAGCAGCGCCTTTTACCTGTTTAGTTTACCATTATTTTGTTTTCATTTTGGGCTCTGAACTTTATAGTTAATTAAATGGGTAAAAAGTTGAAGCGGGAGAGTTACATTAGATCCTAAGACCTAGTTGCAGTGCTCTCCGATTCAATGCTCCTCACTGATGAAAGTCATAATCTAGAAACTGGTCTGGGAATATTGGACGAGTAAGCATTAGATAGGGTTTTATGCATAAATCTTAACATCCATTGATTATCGTGGCTTACTGTCTGGAGAGTTTGCTAATGTTTTTACTTCAAAAATAATTAGATTTGCCAGAAAAAAAATTAAATATATATTTAAAAAAAAATATTGCAGTGCTTTAAAATTTAGTTTTGAAATAAATATATTGGAAGCTTAAATTTTCTCATTGTACTATGAAAAAATTAGAATATTTACTGTAATCTGTGACTTGATTTTTTTAGTAATGATTTTATCATTGTAAAATGTAGGAGAGGGATTAAAAATAAAGTTTAGCAAATTCAGCAAAAAAATTTTGTTTTCGCTTTAAAAACCTACTAT
Organism: Epiperipatus broadwayi; assembly: GCA_028023455.1. NCBI lineage: Eukaryota > Metazoa > Onychophora > Udeonychophora > Euonychophora > Peripatidae > Epiperipatus > Epiperipatus broadwayi. The sequence continues at coordinate 3,836,602 of JAQFVV010012464.1, forward strand.
TACTACTGGAAAGTTTGTTTAATAATTATATTGAATGCATGTAGTTTGTATTATTTTGTATCAATTTGAAAGAAAAATAAATTTAAAGGTAGATTATTTTGGTTTGAATAGCATTTTTTAAAAACTGGAAAATTCAGTGGAATTGGAATGTCGTCATTTAAAATGATAAAAGAAAAATGGTTAAAAGGGGGTTATCTTTTAAGTCTGCTATATGTGTGTCTTAAAAATATGGAGAGTTTATAATAAAGAGGGGAGTATAGTTGTTGAATTATTCTTAGTTCAGTAAAACAAAGCTCTGAAAATAAATATCAAGTTAATGGCATTGTGTTATATGTCTTTTTCTCTTTTTGTCATCTTTTATAAGAAAATTCCACATCTGATATATAAATTTTCAAAATATTTATTGCTAAAATATTTTTTAAATGCTTAATAAAGAATACTTGATGACCTGGAGAAAGAAAAAAAATTTATTTTTATGGGTTGAGTATAATAAGAAATTAGTTAAATTTGCTATCAATGTCTATGTTTTGTATTACTTTTCAGAGCTTCTTATGAATATAACTTATCTATAGCTTTCTGTTTTGTTTGACCTTGTTGAAGTCTATTTGCAGCCATAAGTTGTTATTTATGGTACTTTGGGGTGAAACTGACTGTTAGCGGCCACAACTATTTGCCCTCTATTTTTAAAAAATTGAACTACATTTTTTTCGGACTAAGTGTATCTAACTACTAAATGTATCTAAGTATAAATTATTTTTTACGTGAAGGTTAATAAAAAAAAATTTAAAAAAACTTAACGTTTTTATGTGTAGTTTTGAGTTGTAAAGTATATCTAACAGTCACAACTTTATATATAACTATAAATAAGTAAATAAATAAACTATATTTATTAACTATAAATGTTTTTACATAAAGATTAATAATAATAATAAAAATATTACATTTTTATGCATAGTGGAGCTATGCACACAAGAAAATTCACGAAAAGTGTCACGTTTGTGCATACTCCTAAATGCAAATTCATGCAGGTAGGATGAAAACAAAGCTCTGCTGGTACCAAATTGGTATTTTAGCTTATGCTTTGCTCTCATCCACATATTTTCCAATTATTAGTGTGGATAAGTTTCGTCAATCGGATCAACAAAGTTGTTGCAAAAATTACACATGGCAAAAATAGTTCATAATTTTGACAGCAGGGACTTCTTTGGTGACACTTGTTAAGTTTTGCCACATAACGTAGCTCAAAATTGCACATAAAAATGTAAGTTTTTTAAAATGTTATTTATTAACCTTCGTGTAAAAAATATATTTATAGTTAGACATATTTTACAATTACATAGTAAGAATAACGTAGTTCGAATCACGGATAGTGCACATCGATGAATCATACTTTCATATATCCTACCTGCACAAATTTGAATTTAGGGGTATGCACGAACATGACACCTTTTTCGTGTGCATAGCTCAAAACTATGCATAAAAATATGTTTTTTTTATTAACCTTCATGTAAAAAATAATTTATACTTAGATACATTTAGTATAGTTAGATACACTTAGTCTGAAAAAAATATAATTCAATTTTTTAAAAATAGAGGGCGAATAGTTATGGCCGCTAACAGTTTTACCATACTTTGGTATTAGACCTGCAACATAGGAGAAATAGGAGGCATTTTCACACCCACAATAAATGTGTAATGTTGCGATGATGTCAAATTAAAAGGAAATAAACCCTGCGAGTATACATGTGGAAATGTGTTTTTCTTTATCAACATATTTTTTTTTTTTGTAGTACTTCAGACATTTTCAGTCTCATAATTAATATGTACTTTTTTTTTGTGGTTTTTGTTCCTTTTTTGGGGGAGGGGGTTTAATTTGTTTATTTAAAAAAATATGTTTATTAGCATTTCTGTTGAAAATCCCGACATACTCTACAATCACGTTACATTTTCAGAGGGAAAATTTTTAATAGAGATCTCCATTTTCTGTGGGTTTTTTCAAGGCGACAATTCCTGTTATATAGTTCACGGTAAGTATTGTATGCATAACAGTATGAAAAGTAAAGCTGCTTTAACCTAACCAAGAGATGCAGGTAGAGGAGGTTTGAACCTCACCTACTCCAGATTGCTATTAAGCAACTTACCCCCCAAACCTCACTGGAATTTATTCTTTATGTATGCCTGGTGGTCAGGGAGAGCTGAGATCCCAATGGGGAATTTACAAGTAATAATGTTACATGGAGGTGTTGATAATACAAAAAGATTTATTGTTCACAAAAGAAGAAATGAAATTTATTATCTACAAAACAAATCACGAAATTAATATCTAAAGAGGCTGTCAATAACTTCTCGGTCTACATGAGAGCACCAATGGACTGACACTGTCTACAGATGGGCAGTAAACATCAGTTTTAGTTCACAAATTACATTACATTTACATGGCATAGAATGAATGACTTTTGGAAGAGAGAGAGAGAGCAAAGGAATCACTCAGAAGTAGCAGAGAAACAAATAATGGAAATGCTAGTTAAATAGATGTTCTTTGAGGCATTATGAAAACATAATCTGTAACTGAAATTTGGACCCCTTTTCTTTTTTTTTACATGACCATCATCAGGTTTTCTGCATAGTGCTTTGAGCATAGAAGATAGTCAGGCTTAATAAAACAAATTTATTAATTAAATGTGTTACTCAGCGATTCGTTTTTCTCCTTTTTGGCAAGCAATTTTCCAGAGATATTTTTTTATATGAGGAGTTTAATATGAAATGCGGCTGGATGGAGCTCTGACCCTAAAACATAGTGGGGTAAGAAGGAACTTGTTCGCAGAGTGTGATAACGAATTCAGAAATTTTATATCCAGTCACTATGTTTAACATATAAAAATTCCCGGAATCTTATCCTGAAACATCTGTAAGATAAGCCCACCAATATGGAGATACAAGTAAGATAATTCAAAAGGTATTTCCGACTCCCCAAATAACACAAGAAAGATTAAGACGGAATTACAATACCTTTTTTAAAAAAATCAAGCCAGAAATTAAATACCGATATCTAAATTCTAATGCTACAAAGTTCTTACGAGACAGGTAAAACTTAGTAGATTAAAAAGAAATCCCCTTATATTATCGGTCTTTATATAATCATTTATATATATGAATAATAGTGGCTTGATAAAAGGATACGAGAACTGTCTAACCAACTCTACCCACCTTGTTAATGAAACTTCTTTAGCGTTTCTTGATTATATAATGAACCGGATTGATGTCCGATTCAATGATTTTACTGCCAAAATTAAAAACTTAATTTTTGATAAATCTTATCTAATGTTAAAAAAATTTTTTTAATTATTTAAAAAGAGTACGTGAATTAAAACACATATTCGTTTATATTTCAAATAGATCGTTTTAATGTTTATAGAATTGATTGCTAATTACATTGATACTGCTTGTTTTTATTTTTTTAAAACCAATTTGCTTAAAAAACAAGCAAGCTTGCTAATTACATTCCTGTTGCTTTTATTTTAACATTTCTACTCATTCTAAAAGCAGAGATTTACTTTTATGTTGTTTTTGTTCAAAATAATCCCTGGATAGAATTCGTCATTAGATTGAGCTGGAGATTAAGATTTGCCCCTGCCCTGAGGCGTAGAAAACAACAACAAGGCTAGTTTACGCGGGAAATCGAGTAGAGGTATAAATAGCACCAAAGAATTTCATGGGTTTTTCTATTCTATTCTAGAGAGCCTTGACTTTGGAACCTCCTCAATGTTTGTACCATTAGCAGTTTGGACATTTAATTTTTTTAAAAGTAAAATTTGCAGTTACTAAAACAATTTTGCTTTCTTCGGGATGCCAAAATATACTGCTATACATTTTAGAACCAACAATATGTCTTACTTGCTTAACTCAAAAGACGGACCCACACCTGCCAACTCTCCTTCAATCCTGCCATGAACATCTAAAATAGACACTGCCTCTACCTTGCCACTGTCAAAGGACCTGAAAATGAACTAAAATAAACGTGCGCACTCTTCGCGAACTGTGCTTTACCGCAAAGTAAAATTTTCTTTTATTCTTTCCAGGGTAAATTCTTTTAATTAAATCTCCACTCAATCTAATAAACCTGTATTCTAAATTAATATTTAACCTCGTAGTTATTAGCTTTATTTGTTTTTTTTATTGTACTTTGCAGTGTGTCTTGGAATCTTAGTTTTAAGATTCCAAGTTTGCTTTCAATTCTGTTTATTGGAGAGTCACTGGGGATTTTGTATTATTATATGCCTAACTTTTATAAATGCTTTAGCAGTTTTGTATATTTTTAAATGCTCACCCGTAATTATTTTATTAGCTGAACAATTGGTTTAAAATGCTGTGTTTGCACTTTTGCAAACCACAAAATCTTTTGGCTGGTGACTTCTAGTATTTTTTGTCCTAGTTTTCCATATGTGGTTTCGTTTCTTCTTTTCTTAAGTCTCTGAAATCGGAAACTGGAATTGTTGTCTTTGTAATTTTATAAGTCGCCAGCAGGAAGATAATATTTATCCTTTTGTAAATTACTGGTGATGAGCGTTTCTTTTGCTAAAGTATTTAATGCCTTAAGTCAGGGGTCCCCAACCTTTTTGCACTTAAGAGCACATTCTATAATACCAGCCAGGTAGCGGTCACCATTTATTTTTTCAATATAAATTTATAGTTGGATATTGTTAATAATACACATAATGTACAAAAAAATATTTATTTCAAAAATAAAATTTTAACATATAATTAACGTTTATATTTTTACGCTGTAAAAGTATAGTATGACCTACAATTTGATTACAATATAATACAATAATTTATAAGATATTTTAAAAATTAAATTTATTTGTATCAGATAAATAATTTTTTATCGTGTTTGGATAGCGGTGGGCACATGTAAAATGGTCTGCGGGCACCATGGTGCCTGCGGGCATAGGGTTGGGGACCCCTGCCTTAAGTTAATGGTTTTTTTTTTACTCATAAACACTCTTTGATAAACTAACTTATAAAAATCTAGGAACGTTGACATTTGCTTGCTAGATTTATTTTGTATCGTGTAGCTTTAAATTTATCAGACCGTGTACTCAGAACTTGTTTCATAAATTTATTTCTTAATTATAATTATTTGTAATTCATTTTTTTGAAATGCTGGGGCAGTCATAACTGATTTTATAATGATTTACTTGTCTCCTATAGAGACCTTTAGTTATTATTAGTTTTGGCCAATCGTTTGGTTGGGGATTCGCCAGTTAATTATCTATTTTTCTTTCTCACTAGATCATATTTTTTGTTTGTTCTTGGAGTAAATCAATCATCTTTACTTTAAATGTAGTATAAAATGCAGCTTCTATACTGGCATATGACATTTTTCAGGCCGAGAAAAGCTCGCTGGCGCTGGTTTCATTGATTTATTTCAAGAACGTATGGTTTTCATATCTGTGAATGGGAAAGCCAATGTTTAGGTGAATTCTCTGCTGAAAGAAATTTGCTCCCTCCCTTTATAATTCACTATTAGATCAGTCTGTCTGCCAGAGCATTGAATTTTTGTCTTTCTGATACACGCCTGATATAACCCTAGTTGCTATCGTATAAACTTGTTCTTACAAGTTATTTTTGTATTAAATAAAATTTCAAAATTTGTTTAAACTTAATTTGGCTGACGTTTGTCTTTGTGCTTTTATTTCTCAATTGTCTAAACAATATTTAAGATTTCTTGTTTCTCCCAGAGTTTAGTAGGCGCAAACTATCATCATCATCCATTCTGATGACAGTAAATAAATTTTTCCAGATACGTAGTGATCTGGTGGTGCCCTCTGCGATCAGAATAGATTGAGTGTCCGGTACAATAAACACTTCCACTTAAAATATACATACATTTATTTCAAATCATTTCACCTTAATTAAATAACTACATATATGCGCATATGTGATTATAATCCCGATGAAAAAGCAAAATGAGAAATTAAAAAAAATAAGCTGAGTTTAGTTTTAGTTATTTTGGCTTTTTTTTTAAGTAAGCTGAAATGCGAATGATCTATTGACTTCTTTATAATAAATAAATAAAAAACATTAATTTAGAATGATCCTTGCGCTTCTGTCATTTCTCACCGAGATAAAATAATAGATAAAAAAAATAACATTTTATCATTCTACTTTGAGATTCATACAAAAGCAACCAACCTCTAGTGTCAAATTATCTTATCTAGGGATGTAGATGAGTCACCATTATACGAGAACAGAAATCAAACATTTTAATAGTAACATTTAATAATATATTTTTAAAACAACTTAAATCACACACCTATATTTATATAAAACTAAATGTACGTATACGTTTTTCATTGATTATAATATTATAAAGTGAATCAAACACTAATACAAAATTTATGTTACCGGTAATTTTTGAAATGCGTACATCTTTAGTTAGATAGCCATAGAAATATTCTAGTCCACAGCTAGTACTGATGACTTATTAGGATTTCGTTCATCTTTCTATTTTTATTGACTTTCCACCCTGGGCATCCATTAATAGCAGCAAGCATTGGATCGGGCAAGATTTTTCTGGCACTCTACACTTCTTCACTACAGCAGTCCGGCTCCAGAAAACAGGAAATGCCGAGAAAGGGGGGGGTAGTCTACTCAGCCATTTGAACTACAGCATACATGTTAAATTTTTCTTATAGCAGCTTACAATCCACATGGCAGAGCTTTCATGGGTACAAGAGAGAGAACAAAAGACAATCTCTCAATTTATACCCATCTTGTTGGCCATCTTGCATTCCAATCCCATTGTTTTGCTATCTAATTGATAATCTTTTCTCTAATGAGTTCTGCGATTCCAGGAATTTCTCTTTGTTATCTACAATTTAAAACTTTTACCTTCATTTTATAAAATTTCTTGAATGTATTATTTTTTATTAAATACCTTCAAGTTTCTATTTAATTTAACCTACTTTCATTGTGGTTGGACACAGGATCTTTAGTTAAACCACAGTGACTGGTGAAGCAAGCATATATATGTAGCTTCATTCTCCGATGTGTTTTTATAAATATTATTAAAAAACCCAAGTCATTTACTGTTTGTTTAAAAATAGTTTTAAAATGCTGTTTTTAATATTATTTTTTATACTTTAAAAATCGGTCTTTTTAATATCCATTTTTTTTCTCAAAATTGTTTTAAAATTGTCTTTTTAATATCCATTTGTTTCTCAAAATTTGTTTTAAATTGCTGTTTTTAATATTTTTATACTTTTAGTTATTTTTTGTCCTGCAACATGGAGCATATATTACACTTGCTGTGCCTTTTCACATTCATATCAACCTGCCGATAATTTTGCAAAAAATATCGTGTACAGGTTATTTTGGTCAGATCACAGGATTACAAAATTATCAGCAGATTGATATGAATGTGAAAAAGCGCAAGTCTAATACATGCTCCATGTTGCAGGTCTAATACCAAAGTACCGTTATATATATATAGTCATTATATTTCTAGAAAGTTGTATTTATAAAAGTAAATAGATTAATGGCTTTTAATATGTATTTTTGACCAACCAAATTTCTTGAAGTAGGCCTGGACAAACATAATCCAAATGTCATATACTATTGGTTTGTATTTATTTATGTCGACGGAACCTCACAAATCTATCTGCCATGCCAGAGCACCACTAGGCTATTTCAACCTAGAAAATTTATAAAGGCGGCAGTTACTTACGGGTGAGATTATTCTTTTGTTGAACTGAAAGCCCCAATTGCTACCTCTTGGAAGAGCTGAGCTTATAATATCATGCTGTCTATTCAAAATGTTTTTAGCTCTTGATTTTAAAAAGTATTATTAATGAAAATCTATAAAAATGTTACTGCCAAAACTTAATTAAACATAACATTCTTATAATGCACACATTAAAATAAAAAATCTGAAACTGATTTAACGATTAAATATATTTAATTTATGTATATGCACATATGGATGCATTTAAGAGATTTAATACAATTTCAATATTTTGCTGAACATAAATACGCTACATAGATTATGTATTAACTAACTCACTTTTAACTTCAGGCAGACTACAAGTTTGCGTCCAAACCAACACCAGCTTACTGATATACCGATGTGATCAATGCAAAATGAGGATGTTAGGATATAAAAAACCATACTGACAAGACTGTGCATCTGTAGCATGATATTATTAAAGAATAACCCTCGTCCAGTACAGGAATGTGCATCTGTCTGGCAAGATAATCATTTGGAATATATATTAGACATGCTCCTTAATGGGAGATTACAATCTTTGCCGTCTTAACTCTTACCAACCAGAGCGTAAGGAGATCAGTGGCATAGGAAATACATCTACGACCATTAGCAATACGATGGTGACATTTTTGGGCCGTGCATTCAGTTGGATGCTCTATATGCTAACGTAGCACAAGGGAATGAGAATCCAATGTGCCTCCCCAGAGTACATTGACATAAAACACCCGTACATCCCTCCACTAGCACTGATTCAACTACGAAACAAATAGCCCAAAATTATTACACCTTAAAATAACAGTCTTACGAATCTATGCAGCCATTTACGCTTATTTTAAAATTATTAATTTAAAAGAAATTACGAGAATGGAAATAATAATACCAAACATTAAAAGAAAAATATAACAATTTAAATTTCTGCTTAATCGGTTTAAGCATTTATAAAAGTTCTTTGTTTAGATTATTAAAATTCATACTTTCTGTGGCTGTAGGTTTATTTGAAGTTCGTCTTGGGGTTCATGATGTGTCACACAACTCCAATCAAAACCCATTTAGTATTAATATTGTTTTTGGGAAGACCAGTCTGTTTGCTGCTTTTCAGGAACCATAATGCTGGAGTTGACTCAGCTGGTGCAAATCCGGGAAAACTAATTTATTGCATGACTCTTACATTTTTGAGATTCACATTACACGTAAATATGCTTAAATTATGTAATCAACAAGAGTAATATAAAAAAACAAAATTTCAACTCCAAAGTTTTTTTTTCTTTTATATCGTTTTGAATTCCTTATCAAATTCCAGGAGCGATCTTGCCTCGCTTTGTGCTGATCTTATTGGCGATGATGATTTTCTTTGTGGACTATGTGTTTGTTCGCATTGTTTATTGGGCAGTTTACTTTTGAGCGGGAATGTCATTTTATTACCAGGAAATTTTTTTAATTGATCTCTTATCTGACTGATATGTTAAATGCCCTCAATGTCCTGTTTGCTATCATATAATTTCATTTAAAAAATTTTTTTTCCATTCTACTAAGATTTAAACACAATTTTTGAATAGAAACTAATTAACAGTTTTTATTATTTTCTTTTACATTACTTTTAAAAGAAAATCTTTTATCTTTAGATTTTTCCTTTTTTTTTACTTTAACTTTTAAGTTATTATTTTTGCAATTTTATACATTGGTTTAAATAACTTTATATAATTTTTTTAATTTTTATTTGAATGATTTATTTATTGATATTTCTTTAATTATCTGACAGTGATGTATTACATTTAATAAATTTAAAGATTGTATCTAAGATTTGAAAAGTATAATTTCAGTAATATTTTATATATTTATTAAAGGATTTTTATTGTAAAATTAAATATTTACATAAAAATATAATTTGAATAAAGTAATTTGATCAATATTATTTATCTACATGATTTTATAATATTGTGTTTAATTTTTTTAGTAAAAATATGAATGAGTGAAATATTCTATATTAAACCCTAAAGGTTTGTTAAAATTTTTGTTGTTTGGCTTTTATTTTGAGAATCGTCATTTTTAAATAAATTAATATTTAATTATCGTAGTTCTATGTTTGGTAATTAATGGTTAACTTGTAAAAAAAATTTTCATAATAGCAAAACTCACTAGTAAATTATTAATATTTTATTGTCTTTGTTTCTATATGCATTTTTTAAAAATAAAATTTACATTAAATATATTTTATGAAGAGTTAACAGTTTATACTTCTCGTATTTTAAATGTAACAGACATAATATATGTGCTTATACACATTAAGAGATTTATTAGTTCTACAAAAATTATATGGCTGAGCGCTTTGAGAACTTATAAGATTCTCATATTCATAGCAAGATAATGGAAAATATTGGAGAGATGAGTGTATGTTTATACAATTGATGGAATTCAAGTTTATTTAAATTACAAGGTTAATTATTTAGATTAGAGCTTTAATTTTTTGGAGAGGGGGCAGGATGAATCTTTGTGATTGATAGCATTATTGTTGTGTATATATCATGCTTCTCAGATTTTCCTCTTCGAGTCCTGTCGTCTTTTGGTGTTCCAGGAAGATAGAGCTCTATTCTGGTTTGTCTGAAGCTCTTGTATAGATATTGATGCTGTATAAGGCGTGTAGATAAGTATACACGAGTTTCACCATAATAAATTGATTGGCATCCAGTTTGGGGGCCTTTAATTTTATAAACAATGCTAGAGGTGAATACAGGTTTAAGCCTATCCTTGGAGTTGTTGAGTAGAAAAGTTAAGATTTTAAATTGTTTTAATTAACTTTAAATAATTTAAATCTTGTTATTATTTTTTACATAAATATGACATTAATTGAAGAATTAATAATGAATGGATAATTCAGCTGAAGGAAGCTTCGGTGCCTTTCATCATCATTGCTACCTTTTTTCCCATTATAATATTTAAATATCTAGTACAGTTTAATTCAATTATGATTTGAAGTAAAAATTCTTGTAATTCAATTATTTGTTGTTTTTTTACCTTCAATATATTTTTGCGGTCACTATCAATTTCAAGTATATTGATCATGTTATAAAATATTTAAAATGTACCATAACTATTATTTCAGCCACACTCTCTTTAAATAAAGAAAGTTCAAATTTTCCTTTTCAGTGAAATTGCTAAAATTCGAGCTTTATTTAAAGGGGGAGTGTGGCTGGAATAATACTGGTATGGGGCATTTCAAATATTTTATATAGATTTTAGGTAGCAGTATTCGTTGTTTCTCTGATAATATACACAAAACTGTCATTTTAATGTGATTTTTAAATCTTGATTTTAACTTGCTTTTAAAAATCGTTTTGTTTGTTATAGTTAATTATGTTTAACAATTTCACTGGTCTAATTAAATTAATTTTGGTTTTGCTACTACAAATGTTTTAAAAAATTTGCTGATACTTGTCTTCTACCATGAGATTATTAAATTTTTTTTTTTTTTTAAAGCTACTTAACAAAATGTCGGGGGGGGGGGGTTTCCAAAATCTTTTGGTTTAATTATGATTGATAATACTTGAATGAAAAAAGGCATAGTAGTTTTCATCAGAGTGCAAATATTAGCCAATTAAAAAAATCTGAAAAATTGTTGTTCTCTCATGTAAGTATTGCTAATGTAAACAATATTTATTGTTTGTTTTTTAAAGTAAGGACAATTTATTATGGTATGATATAGTCTTTAATTGGTTTCAAAAACTCATTCGTTATATCCTTCCATTTTAGTACACATTAAATATATATTTATCTGAAAGTTTGTGATGATAGTATATTATTAGATGTGATATGTTGGACTATTTCCATCATCTACTATGAATGAATGTTGAATGTCTAGAAAATTTTACTTTCCAAATACAAACAACTTGTTAGTACACACAAATAGACAACACAGATTAGTAATTAGACGTTTCGAGTAGTAGTATTCTCCACTCTTCCTTGAGTGTTGCTGGCCTATATGCAGAGTGACAATATTGGCTTAGAAGTTGAACTCGCATCTTTAGATTCTTGAATATCAAATTTAAGGCAAACGCTCTAACCATCTGAGCTATTCTGTCAAAGGCAACATATAATAGGAATTTGAAGGACTCTGGAGGATTTGAACCAACCCTCATATGTAAATATATCATATTGCTACTATATGTTGCCTTTGACAGAATAACTCAGTTGGTTAGAACGTTTGTCTTAAATTCGATATCCAAGAATCTAAAGGTGCGAGTCAACTTCTAAGCGAATATTGTCACTGTACATATATAGGCCAGCAACACCTGAAGAAGAGTGGAGAATAATACTACTCAAAACGTTGTGTAATTGCTAACAAGTTGTTTGTATTTGGAAAGTTTAAAATTTTCTATACATTCAACATTCACCCATACATAGATGAAAATAATCCAACATATCACATCTATTATTATATACTTAGGGAATCCATTCCAGGTCCTTATCCTAGAACTAAGTTATCATTCAATATAAGTATTTAAACTGGAAAAATAAAATAAAAAAATGTGTGCCAAAATTTATATAGAATTAATTAGCTATACATATTTAAATAATATGCACATAAAAATTTGGAAGTTTAATTTTAGTGAAATTAAAAATATAAAAAGTTAAAGATTGTTAAAGCCATTTCATATTCAGAACTTGCATTTTCTCATTTAGAAATGCTCTGAAACTATGATTCTATGAATTATTACTAAATGAGTAATCTTTGAAATTAGTTAAAATTAAGAAAAAGAAGATACTCTAAGAATTAAATATAACAAAAAATTAGTAACAATAGTTATTCTAAACAAATATTAAAATTAATTTAATCATCTTTTCTTTTTTTTTTTTTGTTTAATTAAAACTTTTTTATTTTGTCACTTTACTTGGATTTTCAATTAAAAGACCAGTTTATTAGATTGTACTTATAAAATGTCTGTTTGAATTAAAATTTACAATCTAACTGTTAAGGCAATTTTTGATACTCATGTAAAACAAATATCCAAACTTCTTATCAGTTTTTTGTTTTGTTTTTTAAATTTTTTTTTTTTTAAAAAAATCTTAAATTTGTTGAAAACTTGGATTATCTTTTTAATGCATGTTATGTATTTATTAAAAAAGGCAAAACCCCGTACAGTAGTGCCACTCAGTGCAAGCCAGAGTAATCAATGAATGCAAGTTTATGCATAAAATCCCTATCTAGTGCCTACTCATCCAATATCCTCAGACTAGTTTATAACAAACCTTCTTGCATCCATTGATTATTGTGGCTTACACTGGATGGCACTACTGTATGGAGAGTTTTAACAGCTTGTGTAAACATAGAAAATGATGATCATCTGATGTTTAGTGGTTATTGATTTTTATATATTTCTATGATACAAGCTTGACATTTAAAATAGTAATTTTGCTCAGAGATTTTTGTTTTAATATTTTAATTTAGGAAAACACCGTAAACATCCTGGAGGTCGAGGAAATGCTGGTGGTCAACATCATCATAGAATAAATTTTGATAAATAGTAAGTTGTTGGGTTTTTGTTTTTTTTTTTTTAGAAAATTTAATATAATTAGAATTCTTTATGAAATTGCTTTTATTTTTGCACCATTTATATAGGAATTATAATCTTTGCTAATTATTTAGTAAAATTAATAATTTAATAATTATAAGCAGTTATTACATTACCATAAAGAAATAGCACTTAAAAAGTGTGAATCTTGCAGTTTTAATACTAAAAAAAAAGTACATAAATTTAGTTTAGCAGAATTTAAGTGCTGAAATAGTATATATAAGGATTTCTTTATTCATTATAACTGGAGAACATGATAAAAAATATTTCTGTATTGAAATATTATTCGTTATTGGATAATCTCTAGTCTAATCAAAATTATTAACATGATAAAAAGTTTTGGTGGTTTATGTTCATGGACCAGAAGTTCACAATAAAAAAAAAAGTGCAATTGATTTAAAAATACAGTGGCCACTTTATTATTATCACATTAGGTTATTTATATGCAAATATTTTAGTGAGCTTCTTGTGTTTACATTTTTTTTTTGAAGATTTGTGATAGCATTTTACCTGTTAGTAATAACACTGGTTAGTGTAAAACTCAATGTTTCAAATGGTATTATTTTATTTTCTTTGTTAAGTATTTCTGGGCTGTCCAGTAACAGTATTAGCATGAGAATTGAACTAATTTTTAAATTTATGAATATAGAATATAAGCTGATGTTCTTAACTAAGTCAACCTAACAATGGCTACATTTAGTAGAAATTTTATACATTTATGAAAGTCCAGTTTTTTTTTTTTTTTAGGGTAATGTTAAGTTGTTTCAATGGATTATCACGCTAAGTTGACTTAAGAGTTTATTTGTCATTGTCATTTTAATTTAATTTTTTTCTCACTGTTCAATTTTCTTGTATTTTTCTCACTGAACATAAAGTTCATTAGTACATACATGCATAGACATCATATTTCAGCAGATTTTACATCTTTATGGTTTACCTGAAATCCATAAAAACCATATTACATTAAGACCTACAGCAGAGCTGTGAATTCAATTATATGCTTAAAATTTAAATGTAAAATAAGCAAAAAAAAAAAAAAAACATTAAAATTCGCAAATTTTAATATATAGCAGCTATTTTTCTTTTTTTCTCTGAGCCAAGCGCATATAAATTATATATATTTTAATCTTCCTTATTATCTTTCCTGAATTTGGTGTACAGTATTTTGCTTAATAAAATATTTTCTAAAAGTAAAAGTTTTATTAAGATTTCAGAATATTAATTAAACATTAATATAATTAGGGGAGATAGTATTTTTCTGAAGGTTTGCGATGATGGTATTCTAGTTGTATTTTTATATTGGACTATTTTCATCATCTAATATGTCTGTTGAACAATTTAATTTTATTTAAATATTCCAAATACATTCAACTGTTAGTAATATCACAGCAAACAGGTTAGTATATGCACCAACTGTTAGTAATATCACATCAAACAAGTTAATATATGCACTAACTGTTAACAATATCACAGCAAACAAGTTAGTATACGCACAACATTTCAAGAGATATTGTTTTCCCCTCTTCTTCATGTGTTGCTGGCCTGACCAGTGACAGTTCTAAAGACATTCGACACACTATTAGGGGAGATAGTAGTTTTTTGAAAAAGAGGTTTATTGTTCTATAAGAGAAAAAAGTTATTGTGAGGAAAAAAAAGAATATTGCCCAGAGTATATTTTGCTAATTTTTTTTTTTTTTTTAAATATTTGATTCCACGATTACTCATAATAAACTTTTTCAAGAATTTTGACTAATCATAAACTTTAAATCACATAGTAATAAATTGGTACAGCCTAAAAACACAGGAGATAGATCATTATTTGCATTTTTTTTGAAAGTTTTTGTAAAAAGAGATTTAAAAATTTGAGGTGTTGGTGTATATGTTACTCAGAGGTCTTGAAGACTTCTGAATTATAATTTTCTACTAGCTGTAAGTATATATAATCTTTTTCAGGTAATAGTTGACTAGACAAAGACGGCTTGGGAATGTTCATATATTATAGTTTTGGCGTAACAACGGCACCATCAGGCGGCATCTTTGTCTAATAAACTATTATCCTTTTTCATAACAATCTGTTTTGTGTGTATGAAATTTAAGTTTTAATTGCAGCTACATTACAAATATCCAAAGTTTTTGGTTATTATCTCTGAATGAGTTCTGGTATAAAATGGCTTCTTAAACTGTCATAAGTTTATATGCACAGACTACATGCCCAACAACCATATTAAGTAAAATTTTCTCATTCTCTCTGAAATCATTATACATCACAATAAACTCATCTACTTTTTGCTTTTTATCAACAAATTATTCTTTTCAATCTTATTCTTTTCACTCTCTCTCTCTCTCTCTGCTTCTATTTTAGTAAATGCTGAATTATTAATTCTAATATTTCATATTTGTAACATAACGAACCTAAACAAAAATAATTATAAAATTAATATTTCATTTCCTTTAAATGTATTGTTGTACCTTCTCTACAACTTGTCTTGATTCTTAAATGTTCAGTAATTTTATTCTTATCTAAGCATAAACTATATCTACATTTCTTATTCCATTTTTGTCTCTTTTTTTTATGTCTAAAGCTCTTTCCTATTCTTGCATCAAATACAAACAAGCTTTCTCTATGCTTTCATACATTTTGCCATATGAGGATGTTCTCAAAAAAAAAAAAATTGTTCTCTGGTGGGCTTTTGCTTGCAATACATTTCCACTGGTACTCTTACGGCCACTCCATTCCTCATCATTCTGCTGACTAGCATCATCGAGTAATGTTATGGTGCCACACAGTAATTTTTTTTAATTGCATCTTGCTTATTTGTTGATTTTTGTAATGGCTGTAAAATTGTAACAATGTGAATGCTGGTTTCCGTTAGAGAAAATAGCAAGAGAAATTTAATGCTCGAAAAAGTTGATCAAGCAAACTGCTATGAGAAAACACAAGTTTGCTAATGGTTTAATGGAAGAGTTGAAATTCACCTTGTCCCAAAAAAGCACTGCGAATGAAGTCAATGTTAAGACTATGTTATACTTTTTTTTTTGTTTGTTTGTTTGATGAATTCATAGAAACAGTTGCATGATGCTGTAAAATGAAAATGTCCTGATTTGTGACAAAGTGGGGAGTGAAAAGTTTCAGCAAGACAGTGCCTTAAATGTGAAACATTTTAAATCAATAACGGCATTTGTCATTTTATCCATCAGTCATATTCACCCTATCTTACTCCGTATGACTTTTTTTCCTCCAAATGAAAAAATGTCTCAAAAGAGATTTTGTGAACTTGGAAATGTCCACTTTGGAGTTTCATGACGGTGTTGAAAAGTGCAATAAATTTGACTGGTACATTGCATTAAATGGACACTGTACTTTGAAGGAGATTCTATTTGGAACATCAAAAAATAAAACGATTTTTTATTACAAAATTATGGGTTTGGGGAGGGGAAGTGCCCCCTTGTATCTTATATATTTTTTATGCCTTTTTGTCACCCCTCATAATTATGAACTTATAGTATATTTTCTATACATTTATCCTATTTTTTATGTAAATATATCAGAAATAATAGTCTGTTAATTTTGATTAGTGTAAAATTTTTCTTACCAATCACATCGCCACTGATTGCTTATATTCTTATTAATATGCTTCTATAAGTATTTATTTTCACCCTATTCTGGAATCATTTAATTATAAAATCTCCAGAGTGACCAATTTCTGGCTTTTGCTTTCACCAGTAAAGAATAGGATTTAAAACTGGAACTAATGCACTTAAGCCTTCTACCAGCTATTTTTTACTGTTCGAATCAATAACATTTTTTTTTAAAAAAAAAAAGTCCCTAAGGTTTCAAACCAAAGCAAACTCACTTAAATAATTATATAGATCAGTCACCGAGTCAGATTCTATATGATTTTGATACCTTAGTGTTTCATAATAGCTATCGGCCCTCTCAGCTTTTTGGTTAGGAAGTTTAAGGCTTATACCACATGACCTCATGTTTCCAAAAACAGTTATCTTTAACATATTGTAGATCTACTTACTTTAAGTTTAGTCATCAATGGATAGCAGATATCATCTTATCCTTTTTTAATATGAAAGGTGAGTTTGTGGTTTAATTTATAAAATCACTCTCTCCTTTAATGGAAACTAGAATTCAAAGCTGGAATTAATACATCTATCATTCACTCTTTATTCTTTTTTTACACCCAAAATAACTCGCTTAGCTATAAAAGATCTATCATCAGATCAATTTCTATATATATTTTTTTCTTTGTACAGAAGTGGTCTACAACTTTAATTGAACTGAAATCTCAAAAATTATAGAAACTGATCTGTCATTAAATTTATATAGCTATACAAGTAAGAAGGTCTGTGTTTGAAATCTCGGAAGTTTTTTTAAACTTCAGGTTATTAAAGAAATTTAATATGTATTAATTTTAAAAGCATTTTTATTATACTCCTTTTAAAATTACGTTTATAATCAAAACTTGAAGTCAGTTTAAATGTTTTGTGCCCCAATTCCCCCTCAAAAATGAGGAAAATAAAATATACTATAGATGTAAAGTATATCTAGCAAAAACATGCCATGTTTTTAAAATGCTCAATTTATCCCTTCGTATGTTTTTAAGTATTATTATATGTTGCAGATAAGTACTAAAAATATAAGATATCCAAAAATGTTGGAGTTTATTTGAGATTTTGAAATTAAGTTGTAATAATAAATACAGGTTTTCTTAGAAAATTAATATTTAAATTATACTGTATTCATCATTTGTGCTTCATTTTACTGGTGCACAATTTTATATTTCCGATATGCAAAGAACCATGTAATTCTAAAAAAATACAAATTAGAACTGGATTTTTTTTTTTTAATATGTATTTTACATAATTGGCATGTACTTTTATTTAGGTTTTAACTAATGTAATTATAATCACTTATTTGCAATCTTTAAATGAATGGCACTTTTTTTTTTGTAAAATGTATATTCTGTATATAGTGATGTGTAATTAAGCATTTTGATAAACAATAAACTTATTTGTGTCAAGCATTGGTGGTCGAGAGGTCAGCGACAGCTGCTTTATAAGCAGTTGTCCCGGGTTAGCGGGTTCGCTTCCCGGCTGATGCTATGACACATGAAAAAAAAAATAAACATTTGTTTCATAAATTGCATAGATTAAATATTGTATAATGTTGTGTATGTGTTGAACTATTGCCATACGCTAAATGAAATATGTAATGATATGCTATAATATAATTATTACTAAAATGCACATTTAATTAATAAAAAATAATCATAATGAGTCTTCACTTTTTAATGGCCATTCTAATTGCAATGCAAAATGAAATGTTAAATTATATATGTGTTATAAAATTGATAATACAA
Organism: Epiperipatus broadwayi; assembly: GCA_028023455.1. NCBI lineage: Eukaryota > Metazoa > Onychophora > Udeonychophora > Euonychophora > Peripatidae > Epiperipatus > Epiperipatus broadwayi. Next base: position 3,855,309 of record JAQFVV010012464.1, read on the forward strand.
ATTTGATCATTTTTTGTTTATTTATATAGTCACCCAGGTTACTTTGGCAAAGTGGGTATGCGACATTACCATTTGTTGAGGAATCGATATTACTGTCCAATTATTAATGTTGATAGATTGTGGTCGCTTATCGATGAAGAAATACGTTTAAAGTATGACAACCATCCTGATGGTTTAGTGCCCGTTATTGATGTTCTTCAATCTGTAAGTCCTTTTCCATATAATTTGCATTCATTGATCTTATTTTTAACAAATCTGCTTGATTTATTTTATTTTGTTTATATTCGGTTATTTTTTTTTTTTTTGTATCAAATTTCCTTATATTTGTTATCATTACAAGGCGAGTCCTTATTAACCCTGATTATTTTTTTTAAATCTTTTTTTTCCTGGTTTGATTGTTTTTTTCAGTTTTTTCCCCTCCATCTTTTACTTTTAAAAAAAATTTTTTTTCTTAAAGTTCAAATAAATCTATTTTAATTACTAAGCAAAAGCATACCATAATTAAATTATAATATTTTACTGCTATTGGAAATTTATCTTTGCTTACCGTCTTATGTACGAATCCATTATAATAATCATTTTTAATAGCCTTTACTTCAATGAACAAGAAACTATTCACAATATTGTTCTTTCAAAAAATGTCTGCGGTTAGCGTAGCTGCCTTCCAAGCAGCCGGCCCGGGTTCGCTTCCCGGTCAACGCTTTGACATATAAAGAAAAAAAAAATGTCTACTATTTCTTTAAGAGGTGGTCATAATATAATATTGATATAATTTTATCCTGATGTCATTAATTTATTTATTAATGCAAGTACCATATTGAATTTTATGTATTTGGTTAAAAGAAGCAACTTTCATGATAACTCCAGTTTATATCATCTTAAAGATAAAATATTGTATGTTTCATAAAATAAATGTGCCAACAAAAAAAAAAAAAACTGAGAAAAAACATTTATTTTTTTAAAAGTAAAAAAATAATTTAAACATTTTTAAAGTTAATAATTTTAAGTTTCTTTACAAATTGAGAATTTTGATATATATGTTAAAATTGCCATTTTACTAACAGGTTTATTATATTTCTTATAAAATGAGAATTGAAATGGTGAATAAAAATGTATTTACCTAAAACTGTGCCACTTGTCAAAAAATGAAAATGTTTGATATTTAAAATTTTTAATGTGGAATTTGTTTTTGTAATCAAACATGGGATTGGGGGGGTCTTTTCTAATAGAATAAACATTAGATTGCAATAATTACATTTTGTTTTTGATTTCTTATTTCTAATATACATCCCTCCGTACATCGTTGAGTGGTTAAGTGTCCAAGTTTCGAAGTCATAAGTAAGAACTAGTAAAACATATATATTAAAAACCTTTTCAAACATAGTTGTATTTCATATTAGCACTCCATCCTAATGTAATTGTGTGGTCATCTAACCAAAGTATTTATCAATCTTTATTTTCTGGAGAAAATCTAATGAACATTAACCTTTAGTCATTTTTAGCATTTATCTTTAGCCCTACTTTCTTACTTTCATTTGATAATTTTTGTAAAAATTCCTGAATCTAAAGCATTAATTGCAAAAAGAACCACATCTTAAAATCTAAATAACTTAAAATATTTACTTTTACAGCTTTTGTTTTCCATTTTAATCCATAAAACACTTTTTATAAAACTGTGCAGCAAATTTTGGAGATATATCATTATTCTGTCATATTCCTTTCTCAATATTGATCTTGTTATCATTGTGTAATCTAATCACTTCTGTTGCATTTGATAAATATCTTACAAATTATAACAATATGCTGGTTCTATATCTTGATGATTTAAAGTTCTAATCACTGGAAAGGTTTATAGAATCAAATGCCTTTTTCATAATCTATAAATCCAAAACATAATGATATCTTATATTCATTGGTCCTTTTCTTAATACTTGGATATGATCCACTGTTCTAAAGCTATTTTTAAACCTAGCTTGTTCTTTTGATTGTTTAGAATCCAAAATCTTCTAGATGAATTATAAATATTTTGTGTAGAACTGATTTCTAATAAATCTTGTAATTTCTATTTTTATCATGTTTATTAAATATCAATATTACTAATGCATTCTTCCAATTCTCTAATTCATCTTTATCATTCTGATGTTTGATATATAGATTTTCCAATAATTTTTCTATTTCTTTACCCCTTTTAAAATATCAATAATAATTCCATGATTTCCTGGAGTTTTTTCCTTAGATTAATTGCATGATTTGCCTCTTCATTTAAAATATTTGGCAATTTGACTGTAATAATTGTCATGATTACTTTGATTTTTTGTTCTTTATTACTATATAATTTTTTATAGAACTCTTCCACACATTTCATAATATTATTCTACCTTTTTATTGCTGAAACAACATTCCTTGATAATTCATAATTATATTTTCTTATTATTAATTCTTAAAACTTTAGATAGTCGATTCGATTCTTGTCAAGTAGCCACTGTACATCGCTTAATGGCGCTGTTTCTGTTTAAAAACACAGAATAATATCGCTTTCGCAGCCGAACATACGGCTAATAAACCACTACGATCGTAGTGCACCATTTGGCGGCCATGTGCATATTACAGAAATGTTTCACCCAGCTTTGCGTGGCTTATCTATGCATACGATCAGTAATGGTACTTTGCTACCATTTAATCTGAGGCTATGTGAATGGAATGTCTTAGAAGTGTTGAAATGTTCTTCCAAATGATTTTCCCTAGACCCCAACTGACGTAGTATTATCTACTACTAATTGTCAGTATATCAGCAATACTTCCCTATGCAGTGTGGAACTGTTTTAAATTTGGAAATGGCTCTGCCACCGCACGATTGCAGGTATTCATGAAAAAGTCCCATTTTGGCCGTGACTCATACGAGAAAAACAAAATGGCTGAAGACAATAGTGTAATGATTCAACTGTGGGACGTCGTCCCAAACACACAAGCTGATGCAGTTGCCTTTCTGCAGGTTCAGAACATCCTGCCACATGTCAATCAATGTTGATGTGGTAAAGCTATGATACTTAGTACACGAACTTGGCAGTTTTTGTGCTCACTAGTCTCCAAAGTCATTTCTGTCTTGTTTGTTCTTTCAATTGTTGTAGGTAGTCAAATTTTAGACTTTCCACTTTTCAGCCAAAAAAGTTTTCTTATTAATTACATTCATATGTTGTCAATAAATTTATTTTTTCAATGAATCTGTTTTGTGTCGTTATGGTGAATTTGTAAGGCAATCAATTCCAAAGTTTTGTCTTTTGTTTTGGTGTTGTTCATTTTGTTTTTCTTTAAAGCTTTAATTTAATATTACAACCAGACTGTCAGTGTTGAAAGGTATGGGGGTAGAGTAAAGTAGACTGGCCTAAAAAAAATATCCAGTCTTTGATTCTTTATTGTAAATAAAAAGCAAGTGGCCTTTTTGGGGGTAACCACTGTAATAAGACGATAAACAAAAAGAAAATGTGAAAGAAGGAAAATAAAAGTGGCCGAGTCTAATTAATTGCTGGACAAAAAAACGTCCGTTTTTTAGAGTACATTTGTTGTAGTATTATTTTTAAAAAAGAAAGTTGCCTCTGCTTAATTACTATAAAATAAATTACGCTTTTTGGAACACATTACCTGTATATTGTAAGCTAACTTACTGTTATTCTCAAAAAAGGCGTATTATTAAAAAGAAAACACCCCCCCCTTGTAAAATATAACCCCCCCCCAAAAGTAGCTTTTTTTAAAACATAATCCAATTACAAAAAAAAAAGCCGTCATGTAAGATAATTAAAAAAATAATTACCAAAAAAATGCCGCTTTGTAAAAAAAAAATAAGAATGAGATACTTTTTAAAGAAAAATAAAGGTGTATTATTTCAAAAACACCTCTTTTTTATATAAAAAGAAAAAAAGGCGTTTTTTAAAAAGAAAATAACATACATTTTTAAGAAAGAAAAAAAAGCCGTATTAAAAAATAATGTAAATCGTTTAAGAATCGACAGGCCCGGGAATGTTATATCGCTATGTTTTTGCACAGAAACAGCGCCATCAAGCGATGTACAGTAGTTATTTAACAAGAACCATCAATTCTTCATAATAGATCATTTTTAAAAAATTCTTTATTTATTTTCTTCATGCATTGCCTTTTCTCAGATTTGATAATTTATTTGTGAACTGGTGCTTTTTTGTACCAGCTATCTTTCTTGCAATTCTTAATATTGTATCGGTTGTTTTCTTATTGATTTCAGTTATATCTCAACTATCTTCAAAAACCTGTTGATATTTTAAAATAATTTACAAATTCTAATTTGAATTCATTGGAATGTTTCTGAAGATTAGAAATATGAACTGTTAAACTGCTCTAGTTTTACATTAACATGTATTTTACGTCTTACAAATTTATGATAACTTCCTGTATTGAATTTATTAAGAATATTATGATCCTGATATACATGTTTCTGTTGGTAAAAATAGACCTGGATCTTTTTTTGTGCTGATATTTTTAATGCAATTTTGAAGTTATGTGATTCATGTTTCTTCTTAATATCTTTTTATGGGGTTTTCTTTTATACATTAAAGAAGTTCATATTTCACTAAAAATCGGGATTTCCCCATTTTATATACATACTTTAAATGCCGGTTGGAAAAAGGTTTGACAATAAATTTAGATAGTGTAGAAGATTTAGAAAAAGATAATGAGACAGAAGTGGGACGTTTTCGTTTCACAGCAAAAATGATCCAAGAAAGTTTTCAACTTTCTAATCAATTGGAAAATCATTTTCTTGTTGATGACACCAATTATGAACTAAATTCCAACGAGTGTTAAATAGTTGTATGTATGTGTATGTTTATATTTTCTTTTATATACATATTTACATGGAGAAACTTTTAAACAGAAAAAACTTACAAGTAAAAGTATTTAAGGACTTAATTTATACTTAAAATGAATGTATCTTTAAAAGTTTTTAAATATTTTTACTTGTAACTTTTTTCTATCTAAAAGTTTCTCCATGTATATATGTGTATAAAAGAAATTTTAACCATTGGTCATTATTAATACATTTGTGGAAGTGCATTCTCTAACAGCTAGACATAGCAGTCTGGATATCGCAAGCTTCATAAACAATTAGTAAAATCATCATCTCAAAGTTGAATTACTGATTACATTGTCGACAGAAAACCATTAACGCAGCAAAAACTGAAGTTGGCGCTAATTGTATTTCTTCTTATGACGAATCTGATGTCTTTCCAGTACACAAACGAACCGCATATTGTCAAATAGTGATAATGATTAAAATATGTATGAAAAAATGTAAAATAAATTACACATAAAAACATATTGTTTTGAATAAAATTAAATAGTTAATAAAAAAAGTTTGACTTGTATCAATTTTTTTCAAATATTTGAAATTTTTTATTAGTCATACTTTATTCCCCCGCCCCCTCCTTTTTTATGCGAATTTTAAAGTAATTTTATCTTGTTGCTTTGCTTTTAGGTGATTAATAAAAAATTTGGAATGTATCCCACATTTTTCAAAGTAAATTAAGTCTATTTTTGTGCGATTTTTTTATGCAGGTGTTCTGTGGATCCTATCTGCCGCATAAAAAGAGACCAAGGTGTATAATTTAATTTAGTTATATCTTTATTCAAATATTTCCTTGACCAGTTTCCTTTAGTATTGTTTCAAAGAAAGAATTGATAATATACAGATTTTCTGTGAATTATCATTGCTGTCATGATAACCAAATTTTCCAACAACGCTTATATTCTTTATTTATTTACTAATTCTAGCACTAAAAATTTTCCATGACAATTTTAAAATATTGTTAGGTCTTATCAAAAGCATTTTGTAGATCCATATAAAAATCTTTTTTCATCATGAAAATTTATTGAGGCATATATCTGAATTAACTATGTTGGTATCTTCCATTAATTTGAATAACTAATCTTGCCATACTGATTTATTATCTCCATTTTTATAATAAATTCCATTCTAGTTATGCTTCCAATATTTGTGTATTTGTACTCAGGTGTATGATGACTTTTTATATTATCTCTTCATTTTTTCTTAATAACTTCACAAAATACATTTTACTTTTTTATATTATGTAGTTTCTTATTCCAGTTCATGCAATTTTCCTTCACTTGGAAGATGATGTACTGGTATATGTACCTAAATAGATCATCATTTAATGGGAACCTGGGTCTGTAATCAGAGAATTTGATTGCCTCAAATAAGGCTGTGTCCTAATTGTAAATGTCTGTAACAAAAATAAATCGTACATAATAACTCACTTGATATTTTAGTTAAAAACTTACCATGCAACTGAGAAAAAAATTCATGGTTTTGATCATAAATCCAGAGGTACAAAACCAATAAACTCTCTAAGCTGGCTGGTGCTTGTTGGTGACTAGCCTGTGTTTGTTTTCTATATGAATAATCTGGACATTAATAAATTTGCCCTTCTTGATTTCTTTAATGTCCCAAATAGGAATGAAATAATTTTGTTTCAATTATTAGCGAACTCCTTTTGCAGCTAAGAAATTTACATATACTTAGGTGATCAATTGATTTTGCTAATTGCTGTTTAACTTGTAATTTTTTAAGTTTTAATTTATGAGGAATAAGTTTGAAATATTTATAAAATTAATTTAATATTAGTACTCTCATATAAATAATTAATAAAGACTAATTGTTAATAATTATCTCCAAAATCTCTTTTTTTTTAAAAAAAAAAAAAAAAAAAATAGTTTTTACAGAAAGTTTCATTCAGGAGAACAAAAAGATTTACATCAAAGCAATTTAATCTTTTGATTATTATCATAGTCATGTTGGATTTTAGGAGAATTGGTTTAAGGCATGATTTTTATAACATCAATTTGCTTTATGGAAAAACTCAAGTAGTTTATTAGAAAAATAAAAAACACCAAGTAAAGTAATAAGACTGAAAAATTATTTATTCCAAATAAAATATGTTATATCAGGATGGTGGATATTCAATGATGGTAAATCATCACCAATAAGTTAAAAAAATATTTCAAATAAAATTTACAAAGAAGCATAATATTTAAATAAATAAGATATAATATTAAAGTAATATAATGTATAGAGTATGATACTGAAGTATGAGATATTAAAAAAAGTATGGGATATTAAAGTAATGTTTAATATCACAAAAAATATATAAGTAATTTTATATATTAAAGAGAGCATGAGATCTCTGAGGGATCAGCCCAGTTAACCAATCCACCAACATTATGAAGTAAAAGTAAATATAATTAATACTCATTATTATGAGTGATTAACAATAAAATAAATTAACAGTCAAATCTTGTGACTATATTTGAAATGGGTCTACTGTAGACCAGGCCAACTATTTAGCCTTTGCCAGCTTGGGGCAATTATTTAACCATTAATTTGGAAGCACAAACTTTTTAAGTGCTGATCCATCTGAATAAATAGCTATAAAAACAATAATCCTGGGACATTAAATATGCTGATCATCATCAAATGCTCTGGCCACTTAGTACCATTGTTGTACTGGCCAACTATAAACTTAAATTTTGATAAATACTAAAATAAAATATAGTGCATGGGCTTTAAAGAATATACTCTTAGCACCAACCAGGACTCCTGGATGCCCATAAACACTAATTTACATCCCCTTTTACATATCAGACCATAATGCTCGAATCTCGCTCAGAGAACATAAGCTCTATAACTGCTATTGTGATCAAGAGACAATGAAAATACATAAGATCTAAAAACCATTTAGAATTAAGTCACTGGAATAATTTTAACAATTGAATACAAGTTTATTAATAACAAAAATGTTAAGGTCTTTAGAATATGGCTATGCATATAAAATTAAGTCTTCTGATTTTGAGTAATATACAAAAAAAATCACATTGTAATTTACAATACTTCCTAAATGGTTTACATAAAATGCATATATATACACACAGATGTGTGTTTTATGATATACAATGGATATATTTCAATTGACATTTAATAAAATTTTAAAAATCATTAGAATTTTATGTGTTTACTTAACACTCATTGATATATATATATATATATACGCACTCAGACATGTGACAAAATAATTTCTGAATATGTTTGACTTGCCATAAAATAAAAATCGTATGTTATTACTTTTAAATGATATAAATACCTTATACTAGTTTTACTTCAAATACATATATCTATGTGGTATAATTTATTATTTAATATTGTCATAACTCTATAAATGAAATTTAATTTTTTTATCATATTTGAATTTATCAAAATAATAAAATTATTAACATCTTTCATAATTAATTTCATTTTGAATATACATAAATTTCACTGCTTTAACATTAAAGGCTTTTTCCTTTCCTTTTTTAAAAATAAAATCAGCCTTGACAGATTACTCTAAAAAGATTTGATTGACTGATTATAACGTCTTTAAACCTTTACACTGACGAAGCAACCATATTGAATATTTAAAAAATTATGTTAAGCCACAAATTTTATCATAATATATATTTGTATTACTAAAAAATGACATAATATATATTGTTTTAAAGATCAAACACCAAAGAATGTAGTTAAGCTGAAAAAAATATAATCATTGATATTCAAAGTAATAAAAAAAGAAAAAAGAATAAAAGTTAATATTTCTAATAATTTTCATATTATTTCATAAATTCTAAATTATCATACATACAACTTAAAATTATATTTTTGTTAGTAGGTTAGTTGGATTCATCATAAAATTTTTAAAAAATTAGTATATAATAACACCTAAGTAATCCATCACTTGAAAACTTCATAGAATAAAGTTAATAGTATAATTTGAATATTATAATAAAGAACTTCAATACAGTTTGTAATTTATTAAAAAGTACTACTAAAATAGTCACTATATACAAAATAAAATAAAAAATGAATGAAATACTAAATTCATTATAGAGTTAGCTTGAGGTACATAAGTTAGTAGTTTATATATATACTGTCAAAATCTTTAGCTTTACCATTTGCATATTTTTATTAAAATGCAGACAAGATATAGAAAAATCTAAATTGGGACATAATATTTGCAAAATATGTTTATCTTTACCTCATATCACCTAATTCAAATACTGGACCCAAATTCCCCCACGTCATATCAAAAAATGCAGATAATTCGTGATATAAATGTACACAATCACGAGCTTTTTTTTTTTTATGTTTCAATACTAATTTTTTTTGTATATTTTTTATCAAATATATATATGAATAAAATAATAATTAAAAAATATGTGGCTTTGAAATTTACATTTGCACTAGTAATAATTGATCTAAGTTTATGTACTGTCAAAATCGTTACTTTTAGCATTTGCATATTTTTATTATTATTAAAATGCAGACAAGTGATTATAGAACAAATCTAAATCAGGTCATAATATTTGCAAAATAGGTTTATCTTTGTCTCATATCATCTAATTCAAATACTGAACCCAGTTCATATCATAGCAAAAAATGCAGATAATCACAATCTTTTTTTTTTATGTTTCAATAATAATTTTTTCGTATATTTTTTATCATATATATATATAATAAAAAAAAATATAGAAAAATAAATACTTACCATTAGGCCCTCCCATAACTGTCTTCAAAATACAGAAAAAGTAAAACTTTTTATCGATGTATTTTTTATGGTGAAATCTTTTCCAGTAACTATCAAAAAAATGAAAGACTTGATCACAAAAATTATAAAAAAAAATTTTTTATCATAGAAAAATAAAACTTATCTTTATGGAAAGTAGAAGATGAAAATGATGGTGTAAAAAGCGCATGCGTAGACTGCATAGATTTCCGTTAATATTACATTGAAAACGGATGTTTACGTTTGGAAAATGCTTGCTTGCATTATGTGGGCATAATAACGAAGAGGTTAAACTTAGATTTTAAATGCTTCTTTTCCCATAAAAACAAAATTACTATTCTGCAACAGTCTCCCCTAATAGGTCACTGTTGATTCAAATTTATAAATGTCTTTAAAAATAATACAGTAGGTATATATTTTTTTCTAATCTAAAAAGAGTTTTTCTTTTTTTTTTTTTTTAAATAGGATTGACCATGAGTTAATTTTTTAATCTTAGATTTTTAATCCAAGCAAAATTATTTGCATTTGTTTCATTTTTTAAATGTCTTTTTTTTTTAATAAATGAAAAATAAAATTATTTGATATATATATTAGTATCACAGATTAATTAATTATAATGTCTTTCTTTAGAATATAGAATTGTCTATTAACCTTTTTTATTTTTTTATCCAAGCAAGATTATTACTTGCACTTTGAGTTATATTTTTTTAATGTCATTTTAAGGATCTACTAAAATAACTCACCAGTTGTGTTTCATGTATATACATTTATCTGTGCTTCTCTGCATATAGCTGAAATAACATACATATAATTACTTTAGCAAGCTGAAGTTTTTTTTGGTGAGAGCCAGTCCAGGATTAACCCATCAGGAAAGGTATAATTATGTAAATGTTGGCATTCTCCCTTCTGTCTATGATTTGAATTTACTTCAGGCAAGCAAACTCTTCTAGGACACATTTGTAGCTATGAACCACTTGAAGTTAATCATTTTCTCCATGTGAATTCAAGCTCCAAGCATTGTGAACTATATAGCAGCCTTTTGACTTGCCTTCCTTACAGACTTATATTTTCATTGTAGTTTTCTATCCTGATCTGGAGTACTCTGCTGGCTAGCTACTTCTGGCCAGTTATAATTACTGCCAACTGCTTCTTAAAAAAAATTGCTAGCCAACTCTCTTCAAAAAAAAAATTACTAGCCAAACTAAAACTAATCTTTTTATCAATACTTTTTATATGTTCAGCTGAGATGACAAAAACACTAAATTAAAAACAATTTTAATCCTTTTGAAAGCAACAAAGATTTTTAAAAATAGATAATAGACATTTTTACAATTATCAGAAAACATGCTTGATTTTAATTTCAAAATCAGAATTCAATAAAAATGTTTATTAGATATCTTTAAATAATTCATTTATAATACAATTTTATTTTAAATTCAAAATTATTTAATCTTTGATTATTATTTTGTTACCAGTGAAATGTAGAAAAACTTCTACAAATTTTTTGTCTGTTTATTTCTATTTTTCCTTTCAACTTTATATATTTTTATGCACACACTATGTTATTGTGTGCTATATAACAGAAGTGTTACAATATGTCAGATTTTAACACATAAAAATTATTGTTTCTTCATAAATTCTAAATTTTAATAGATAAAAATTTTAAATTATATTTTTAACAGGTTCATTAATTTCCTCATAAAATTTCCAATATAATTGAATTACCAAAGATAATTATTCCCATACATCAAAAAATAGACATATCTTTTGTTTTTTCTAGAAAACCCATGTATATAATTATTATAGAAAAAGTTGTAGAGATGAATAAGTTAGTCTAAAACAGTCCAGTCTGGTTGTGTTTGAATAATGATGGTTAATGCAACTTAATAGTCACCATCATCATCATAAAACAAGTTAGTTAATAAACAATACATGTATGTGGATGGGTGTGGATTTTAAAGGTGATTCACTATCTTAGCATCATCAATTTAATTCCATAGAGAAGGGAATAGATATCCCACAATAGATGATTTTGTATTTTAGCCTTTAGTGGTTTATTATTCTACATTGCTGACTATGAATGATTTAAGAAAATTAAAATTTTACCTACCACAATTCCAGTATATCAGATAATTTATAATTTCATTTATATAAGTTTAGATACTTATTTTATTTGCATTTAATACTTAAACTTAGAATGCTTGATTTAGTTTTAGAGTTTGATTGTGGTGACTTATAAATATTCAAGATAAAAGAAAAATCATTTTTGTTTTTTAAATTTTTTTCCCCCTCCTACAAGAATTTAAGTAACGGAAGTGATTTTAATAACTAAAGTTTAGTTTAAGTTAAATTAATCTTTTTCCTAAATAAAAGTTTTAAAAAAGATTTGCCCGAGCGGTGCTATTATGAGTAAATTGGAAATTGTTTACAATGTGCGCCCTTGATAACTGATGGATGTAGTTGTGTCTTATATGAATCTAACAGTTGTTTTCTGAATTTTTGTGCCTGCATTTTTTTTTCTTTTGTATGGATAATCATTCTTAACTGTAATCATTTTTTTTACCACTACTATTTTTTATTTCTTCGATTAACACTTGATTTAATGGTAGATTTAATAAATGGAATAATATTTTCATCCTAGATAAATTTTTATACTTAAATAAATTTAAACATCCCGGTGTATATCACTAGCTAAAAATTAAAATATTCACAGAGAGCATTACTGAAAAAAATTGCTTAGGAGGTTTATTTGAAATTTCAAATAAACGTTAGGTTTTTGTATATGAAAAAATAAGACATTCCCTGGAAATAAGCCCTAGGTTCTTTTCTGGAGCAAAAATTAATATAAGACCCAGTTTTATTTTCAGGAAAACACGATAATTTGGAAAGACAATAAACTAATACACTTCCTTCATAAGCTAGAATTCCACTCTCTTACTTATACTTTTAACCAGTCTCATTATCTTGGTTTGTCTAAAAATTTTATTATCTATGGAATTAACTTGTATATTTCCAATTGTTCTAATTAAACCTGTAAATAATTTATAGAAAATTTTTTTTACTCTTGAATGACTCAAACCAAAATCATTTTAAGAATTCTTTTCATTTAATCTTGTATAATTACAACATTAATTCTTAATTAAAATACTTTTGATCTAAACAATTTGTCTTTAATAATAATTAACATTTTAATTAATTTAAAACATTGTTAAAACAAAAGAATATCATTTGAATATATTTTATTTGTTTTCTTTTAATATAGATTGAATATTATGTATTTTACTTTTCTATATCCTTTAGATTCACCTGTACCAATCATTTTTCAAACACATACATAAATGTATATTGAATTTATTTTCTTAATGGTTTGAATAATTTAACATTTCTATTCTAAGAAAAATAACTATTTTAGGCCTTGATTGTTATTTCTACTTTTTTCTATTGCATTGGCAATGTTTCAATAAAGAATATAATTACTAATAATTACCTCAAAAATATCTATCATTTCCTTCTACTTTTAAAAAATTAGCTTTTATAAAAAATTTAATTAAATAAAAAAAAAATTATAGCGAAATTGTTGCCACCATTTAATATTTTGACTATTACTATAATCATTTGGAGAATTGGTTTTAAGATCAAATTTCTATTGTAACTTGAGTTTTCCCAATGCAAAAATCAAGTAGTTAGTCATTAAAAAAATAAAATACCAAGGAAAGCAATAAAGCTGACATTATTTAAACAAAATAAAATATATATATTGTAACGGTCAGAATTCTTATATCTCGTTAACCAGTTGCATCTTCCCTCCACTACAGTCGAAGAGCAGCACTACAGGTGGGTTCAAGGCCTGCAATGCTGAGTTCGAACCTAGTAGATTGATTACACAACATATAACTACCGGATAACGTACCTACCACCACATTAGCAAACATCTTTTAGGGACGGGGGTCAGCGAGATGCAAGAGACTAATTCTATTACAACTAATATTACTAATCTAATGAATGATCTTGTTATATTTAATTTATTTCGACACGAGACATTATGGCTAAGGGCATTAAGGAAATAAACATGAAGACGTAGATATAATTAAAACTATATTTAATATTGATGTTAATCTATTTACAAGCTTTGAGTTTGATCTTTGTCAATACTCCTAATATGGAATGAGTTCACATTATTAATACATTAATCATTCGAGCTGTTCCTTTGGGTATTTAATAGTAGCAAACCGTTATTTCATGTCCCAGACTAAGTACATTAGCTATCATGCGAGGTAAACATCGAATGAGATATATGGCTGTGAATTTACTCACCCAACAATAGATTTTATATAAAGTTTCATTTGTTGATTAATTCTAAAGAGGGCCTGTTATTGGAGGGCAAATAATGTAGGAGGCTTGGGAAGTGAAATTATAAGCAGAGAGTAAAGAAATAATTAACTGGATGAGAGGTGGTATTTATAGAGATGCCATAGAATAATAAAGGAGCGAACTTTGAGATGAAAGCCAGGAGGGAAATATAAACTCGTGGGCAAGCTTCCTGCCAGGGACCCTATGAGACTGGTCATAATCGCAAGTCTGGGTGTACAGGAACTTCTGCCACTGTTACTACCCAACCGCATGGTGGACTCAGCTTTCCATGGAACACTTTGAACTATGCCCTTTCATATGGATCGGAACGATACCTTTAAACATAGGTATCTAGTGATTTCCATGGCTTTAAAAAAGAGAAAACTGCCATCGCTCAATAATAACACCTATCGTTTGATAATATAATATGATTTAGATATTTAATTGCTAATAAATGATGACTCACTCCCAAGGCCCATATTTACGAGTGATTAACTTACAAGCCCTCGAATAACCTGATATTGGTTTGATTACAGAGTTAAATTAAATGGAAACCGAGTGATAATAACAATAAAAGGGTAAAGATTATAATTCTATAATATTTCTATTGTCAAGTTAAGATATCCGCCCGCACAAATTATGGTACACCCACACTCATAGCTAATCATGAAAGTCAGATGCATCTCTGAAGCTACAATAATTCATTTAAAATATGACGATAATAGAAAGCATATTAATATAAAATGAGACGCAAACGAGAAATAATTTATAAAATATAAAGATAGATAATTCCCAAGCTAGCCGCTTTATCAACATAAAACGAGTTTAATGTAAATATATTATCTAATGAGAGCATGCATTTTGGCGAAGGCTGCGAATTCTTAACATTTAATAAAGTTAATAGGCTAGGTCAGAAATTATTCAGGCATGAAATTATTTACGTCAATAAATAAATGTTAATAGAACTGGATACCCAAAGAAAAGGAAAGATCATATGGTAATTAAATATTTAAAGGTTACAGATTCTTAAGAATTTTAATGGTTTTAATAGGATTTATATGAGAAATTATGAATAAAATTATACTAATTAGAGATACGAGTTTTAGTTTTGAATAAAAGAGCGTGAAAGTTCTTAAAGATTTTGGGTACCGGTTACCTTTGACTTGAGCAGAACATGCATGTTTCTGAGTGATGCTCTTGTTCATGAAGTATGACACAGTAGTCTTCCTTTAACAGTTCATTTAGTGATCATGATTATAAGCAGCAGTATACGGATTACAGTAAACAATTTCAGTTCATTTTAAAAGCAAGGAATCCAGCACATCTACCATCCTCCAGAGGAGAATAGCGCACACCTACTCGGACATGGCAATGTTATACGTAAATAGCATATTTTAATAATTTGACGACTAGGTTGTAACACGAACGCACAAAAGAAAGGTCAAGAAGCCAACTTTACTTTGAACAAGACTTTATATACCTTTTGTTTCCCTTACGCTTTATCTTTTGGATCCATCTGACATGATGTAGTTGTTCATCTTTTAGGTCCGCTCAAATATCTGCAGTTAAAATATTGCATTAAGAGCACATGTTCCATTTGTCATTTCAATCCGAATATTTTGCTTTACTTTATTGCGTATTTCACCTATGACCTCATTATACTGCAGATGTTTCTTTAAAAACTAATTAAAAGCTTTTAGGAATATTTTTCAGCATTCTAGTGTCTCTCCTCACCCACTATGACTTTGCAATTTTACTTAGCAGGGGAATTTCTATTTTTAATTCATTTAAATATTTAAAGAGGTTAAAAACAAATTTTAGATTTTACAAATTAAAATGGTATATAACTTTGGCCTAAATAATTGTTAACGCAAAAATATTAAATGTTCTAAATTTAATAAATTATTTTCAGTGCGTTATATCTCATATTGGAGTGTGTGTGCATGCGGCATATTTGACAAGCTTTTATATATATAACTAATACTATTATATGCACACAGTCCAATATTGAGGGTTGAAATTTAGGTGGGATGGAGGAGTGGGTAGAAGACGATAGAAGAAATATGACTGATGTGAAACTAAGATTCGAACTTGAATCGTATAGTTTCAATATATATATATGATTTTAACACTTATAAACATTATTATTGTTTCATTATAAATTCTAAATTGTAATATATAACATGATTTACCCTACATATATTTCATTATAAGGGTTTGTGTATAATCAATGAAAAAAGAGTAGTGTTGATGAATAAGTTAGTATAAAGCAACCTTATTCTTCTCTTTCACTTTCTTTGCATACCTTCATATATTCATATATATATTGCTTATAACACTTCTTTCATATACATTTCAATGCAAACAAATTTTCTTAAAAACTTCTTTATTTTCCTTACAGTTTCAACTGTCCATCAGTCTTCATCAGAGCTACAATAATTGAATAATATAAATACATGACCATCATTTTACATATATTCCCTTCATATATATAGATCCACATTTCTCTTAGACATAAATATAAATTCCATGCCTACATCTATATATATATATATATGCCTATCCAAATATATACACATACTCCCATAGACATATATATACAAATCCACATATACATTTATAAATACACATCCATATATATACTCAACTTATATATAAAATACATATATATAAAAAATATATCCAATATACCATTTTTTAAAAATACCTTTTAAAACTATTTTATTTATACTTTTTTAATTTTTTATTAAAAATCTTTTTAAATATTATTTTTTATTATATTACAGTATTTTATAATTTTTCTTTCATTGTAAGAAAAATAAAGAAGTTTTTAAGAAAATTTGTTTGCATTGAAGTGTATATGAAAGGAGTGTTATAAGCTAAAACAACCTTCAGACAGAAAATGGCTCAGATACAATGCATATTAACTAAAAAAAATTTAGATTTAGTGCAATGTAGAATATTAAAAATCTTTTTATTATCTGTTTTACTTTTCACTTTGTAGGAAAGATTTTATTTTTAGGTAAAATCAAATTAGTGCTACAAAATGATATTTCTGAACCACGCAGTAAAAAAATAAATAATGCAGAACTAGTGGTTTGCTGCCTTTCTACAGTTGCTACGCTCATACTAACTGGAATTTTACGTGCCCCATTATATGTTGTTACTATTCTTGTATAAGCATATAAGGATAGTAATAATAAAAATGGTTTTACCAGATATAAATATATATCTTGATTTCTTGTTATTATTTTTATCATTTTTTGAACATTTCATTTTTATTACCCATTTATTCATTAAAAATTTTAATTTTGAAGATAAAGTATTTAATTTTATCTCAAGTGTCTTCAAACAAAGATTTGAATTATAGGATTCTTTCTAATGATTATGATTCAATTCGTTTCTTGTTTTTTCATAATATTGTTTTCACTGTTATCTTATGGCTTCAGACAAATATAAAAATTTTAAGGTGATATGCTGCCATATAAATATTTTAAATGTTAAAACACTTTAATAAAAATACTTTTATGTGATTCAATAATTTCTGGAAGTTGAAAACATTGCCTTAAAATTTGTAATTTGAGTTAAATTATTCAAATAATAGTGGCACTTGTGAAAGTTGACACTGCCCTATTCTACTAAGTCAGAAGACAATTTAAAAAATTAATTACATAAATCCAATAATATGGAAAATGGAATTATAGCAATTTAAAAATGATCATATATTTGCTGAAGTCAATTTGTATATCATTAGTAGAATTTAAGTAATATATATATATGTGCATGAACAATGAATTAGTTAGTTGCTGAATGTGTGTATATACTTAATTATTTATATCATGTAGAAAAAATGGATCTTAAAATGCTTTTTTTTTTTTTTTTTTTAGGGTTTTCACAAAGTTCTTGGAAAGGGTTTTCTTCCAAAACAGCCTTTAATTGTTAAGGCAAAATTCTTCAGTAAATTAGCAGAAAAAAAAATTAAGGATGTCGGTGGCTGCTGTGTACTTACTGCATAATAAATAAATGAAATTATTTCTCTAAACTTGTCTCATTCTTTTGTAATACATTTGTTTATTTAAAATAGCCAGTTCATTATTTGAATAAGATATAAATGATTTATTTAAGAGTATGCAAAAAAAGTTCCTTTAAAATTTACACATTCCTCCAAATCATAATTGTTATAAGAATCACAATTCTACTTTTATCAAGGATTTTAATTTATGATACTATAAAAAGTTTTGACTACATCTTTAGGTATAAGCAGTCAGTAATTGAAAATTACAGAACAAATTGTGTCAAACATATTAAAAACGAGAAACTAATGAATATTTAAGTTATGGCATATAATTAATTTGTAATTAAAAAATAAAAATAATTGGAAATAATATTATGTATTGTTATGTGATATCAACTTCTGGCAATATATGATAAGAATTAACGTAGTATACAGTAATAGTAGATACGGATGCGTTCACTTTTTAATTTTTATTCTATTGTGCCAAATTTTCTACTATCATCATATTCCTTTATTATAATGGTAGAGCAGTACCGAGACTTCAGACCACTCAGCGAAGTATGGAGAAATATATGTTAGAAGTAGCAAGAAGAGATCGAAAATGAAATACATGCTGAAAAAACAAACATTACTGACATTGAAAGAATTTAGAAATAAATGGAATTTGGTTGGACACATTGTTAGAAGAGATGATAGTAGATGGACAGTGAGACCACATGTGAGATTGATGAATTAAATAAGGAAGTGTGCTGGGGTGAAGATGGATTGGACTTGGAGAGACTTTCATTCTGCAATGGTTGAAAATGATGACTAACAGTGATTTGTATTTGAAAAGTTAAAATTTTTTTAGACATTTAATGGTAGATGATGGAAATAGTCCAACATTATTACATCTAATATATCATCATCATTAACCTTCAAGAAAATAATTAGAAAACAATTTTTTTTTTTTACATGAAATACTTCTTTGTAAGATTTTATGCAATAAAAGCTCTGAACAAAATCCATATGACTAGATACTCTTACTAAGAATGACATCACAGCAGGAATTAACCAGTAAGTTTTATAATATATTGGAATAGAAAAAAGTGAAACATTTAATATAAAGTTTATTTAAAACTTGATATGAATTATCATCACAGTTTAATGTGATTAATATATTACCCTTTTTTTTTTTTGTATTTATTAAAATGAAAAAAAAAAAAAAAATGCTGAAACTATATAACTTGAATTCAGTAAAATATGAAAAATAAATTAATGATAAGGTAATATTTGAAATGACATTGAAGACCATAAAAATCAAATATATATAGAATCTGATTGGAAAAGCTAGCATTTCTGAAAAAGGAATGAGATCGCAAAGTATGGGAATATATATAAAAAATATAATAAACAAGAGCGTCTAGTTATGCCTTGAAATAGCAAATATTTTAAAGAGATTGGATTTGCTCTAAAATCTATTTCAGGCCATTAGGAAATATACATTTTTTAAAAATGTTGAAATAAATTTTTTTTAGCAAAGCTGTATACTAAATGATAAATAGTAGATGAGTAAACAATAAGTTGGGGGAGAGGTTTAAACATTATTAATATATAAACTTTGGATTTTAGTTCTAACAAAAGAATTGTTTTAAAAGTGGTTATAATAGATTATATTCAAGTAATAGAAACATCCAGTGAGATGATACAGATTTGAAAGACTTTTGACTTGAATATTTCTATGAGGATTAAATGATTTGAAATAGTAGGATGTACACTCAGAATAATTTATGTAAATGCCTAATTCTAAAACTTCAGCTATTTTAGAGGTAATATTTTGTGGATTAAAATGAAAAACAAAAAATTGAGTGTCAGCATTTTACATGTGGTTTCAATAAATACCTAGGCTAGATAAATAAAAGGAATAAAATCAATAATAGATTTAAACTAGGATGAATTACTTTTCACATGGTCACCATTCTTTATGCTTACACTACTGAATGGAGAGTTTTGCCTTTACAAACTACTTTCGTTAAAATATCTACTGATGTGTGCTTGAAAAGCAAGACTTTAATCTAGGTAATAGAAATGTTGTGGACATGACCCAAAAGATTGCATAAGAAAAAAAAAATGGGTGCGAAGAGAAACTGGATTAGCCCAGAGTCCATTCTGCAGAGGATTGACAAAAATGTTATGGATAATTCAAATCAAATTTATGAGCATGGTTAAAGTAATGTTTTTCGTGAAAACAAAAAAAATTGTTTTTTAATCTGAATTGTTTTCAGTTTAAAAAGAAATTATTTTGTTAAGAAACAATTTTTTTATCACTTTATTTTTAATACATGTTTTTATTACGAAGTTTGTTGTAATATATATTTAAAATAGTCTTTAAAATGTTTACAAATTATGCTATTGCAAAATTAATTTGATAAATAAATATTTAGGTAATTATATGCATATTTTTGGAGTCATCTTTATAAACTAAACATTTTCATTAAAAATTTTCAGCATATAAAAGTTCTTGGTGTGTTTTTTTTTAATTCAAAAAATGGGAAGCTTTTTCCAAGTTTAACATGCATTACAAAAATTGATGAATGTGACTTAACTTTGTATAATAAATGTTACATGACCACCTCATGCTGGTGTATAACTTGTTAAAATAGGCAAAACTCACCAGAAGGCTTATGCATAAAATCCCCATCTATTGCCTACTCATTCAATATCCCCAGACTAGTTTCTGGCTTATGGCCTTTGTCAGTGTCTGTGTGGCAATATATATATATAGTGAGTTTTGCCGGTTTAACAAGTTATACGCAAGCATAAGAGGAGGTGGTCATGTGATGTTTATTGGCTTAAAACCAATCCTGCCTAATAGGATAGTGGTGGCTATGATTAAAAAAGAACCAACGACACCAAAATGTATGGGTAGTGAACTGGGTTCAGGCCCATATGACTATATAAGCTAATGGGCTTGGATTGATAACATTAAGGTGTTTTCAGTTTAAGACTCGTAGTTTTGTAGTTAAATGGAGATAAAAGGTGGCGATCTAGGTGCAGTGCTCTCAGATCCAAGGCTCCTCAATGACGAAGGCCATAAGCCAGAAACTAGTCTGGATATTGGATGAGTAGGCACTAGATGGGGATTTTATGCATAAGCCTTCTGGCATCCATTGATTACTCTAGCTTGCTGTGTGTGGCAATATATATAGTGAGTTTTGCCTATAATAAATGTTCAATGTTGGATTTTCTTTTTTTTTAAAAAAAAAAATATGTTAAAAGTGGCTATACTCAATATTGTATGTATAGCAACTTACACTGCAGTTTTTCTAAACATCAACTGCATAAGTATTTAATTATTTTTTTTTTAGTAAAATAGATAATTGTATAGAGATTTAATCATTTCAGTTGTTGGTTAAGTTGCTGAAACAACAATTTCTGTTGTTAATTTAAGAGGAGGTACAGGTCAAATATTTGGCAAGAAATGGTTATGGTAATGATTGAATGAACTGAAAGAATTTTCATGAATGTATAAAATTCATATTGCAATGATAAAAAATAAAAGGCTACTAAGAAGTAATGCAAATAAACCTCAATAAATGAATGTAGTAAATAAGCAGATATTTGGCATCCAAAGCAAATTATTGACGATTATTCCTTGTTACTGGATTTCAAAAAGACACATTATAAAATTTTAGGCTTATTATGCCAATACCAATAGTAAAGCATAATATAAAAGTAATTATCAATATTTCATCTGCATCCTAAAATAATCCATTTTTTAAATGCTGGAATTATATCAATTCTTAGTAATTTCGATGAGTGTACCGGTTCTCAGTGATCTATTAAAATGAAATGTGTTTTAAAAGTGGCCTTATGTGCCATCTAAATAATTCCAAAGAAAATATGTATAGATATCTACACAATGTTAATATAGAGCTAGCTTTGGAATTACAATAAGCCTGGTGACTGAACAAGAAAAGATACATAATAAACTGCTAGTATTAACTTTATTGGAATAACTTTAAATAATAATAAATTTATTGATCAAATTAGAAGTAATAAAAAACAAGTCTGATATTTTCTATTATAAATAGATCATTTTGATTTTGACTTAATATCAAAATATTTTCATAGATGGAACACAAAACTATATAATAGTTTAAATTGTAGCTTATAAATATAAATTGTAAATGGTTTTAAATGAAAGTATATGAATATGTGCATGTCTAATAATACAAAATATTCCAATTATTAAATATATAAATAGTGAATAGTTTTAGATATATATATAGATGAGTGCACTTACTATGCATGTTGTTTTAAAATTTTTAACCAACTATCGCATATTGACTGATTTAAGTAAGATCTAGTTATATCTCATTTTTTTGAATAACAGTATAAAACTAAGAATTAATGTATTTAGATTTTATATTCTGAAGTTAATTTAATTAGTTCATTAAAAAGTTTTTTTAACAATATATCAGTACAGTAGAGGTTCAATATTTCTTTTGCATAATAAACAGAAATAAATTTTTGAGCATCAGAGTTAGGGTTTGAAATAATGACAATATTAATATAAATTTTACTCACTAGCCAATTTTTTTCATCTGTATATATGTAAAAATATCAGTACTTTGATATATATAAAGTATATATTATTAGACTCTCAAGATCAGAAAGTTGGCTTATATTGATTGCTAGTGTGATACATCCTAGTTAGCATCTAAGATAAAAGCTGGCAGTTCTCAGTTCAGCTTTGATAATTTCAATTGAGCAAATGGTGTGTACTATTCACATTAGCTGTAAAACAAGGAGGAATCATCTTGCTTCTCTGGAATTTCAAGCAATCGTGGAAACTAACAGTAATTGGCCTTTGAAACTGACCATCTATGCACTCTCAATTGAAATGAACCCACTATTTATAGTGGATGCAATGGAATTTATAACAAGATGAATGACATTAAGTCTCATTTCTTGATTAACAACAACATGATAATTCTCATTGTTCAATTTTTTAATTTACAGTAAAGACAAGTTTTAATTAAGAAAAAATTCTTACAAGTAAAAAAAAATTTTTTACAATTAATGTGCATTATAAAAAGGATATACTTGTTTTAAACAAAATAAAATGGTTTTTGTTACTCAAGAATTTAAATTTTTATCAAATCAGAAATAATTCAAAATATTTGTATTAACTAATGATCTTGTATATAATTTCAAATAATTTATAGCACTTCAAAAATACTAAAAACATTTAATATTTTAGTTATCCCAGATTTTATGTTAAATTATATATTTGTAAATGTATTAATTTCTACTTTTCCTTTTAAACTTTAAATATATATGCTCACATTATTTTCTCCCATGGAAATTAATCCGTCTTAATATACTTAATGACAAAAATTGGAATTTTTTTTTTTAACATTTATAAATTTGATTTTTTTTTTTATCATGTAAAAATTGCATTTACAGATAATAAAAAATATTCATAAAGTAATTAATGAAAGTATGCTGTTTGATAAAGATCAAATTTGATCCAACCTTAATACTGAAAGTATCTTTTACCTTCTTTTTGGGTATATATAGATTTTTTTTCTTTTAATCTTACAATTAGTTATTTATAAATGTACTTTTTGTTTTTGAAGTTATATATTTCATTATACATTTTATTAAAAAATGCTTATTAAAATATAATTTCTGGTGAAAAAATATTTTAAGTATTTTTTAAAAAAAAATAAATATTGAAATTGTTTACAAAATAAACAAAACCACTAACAGTTTTGAATAGGTCAATCTAAAAATTATGTGATATATACATAATTCCACTGTTGATTAAAAATGTGCATGTGATCAAAATTGTTATCTATTAAATTGCAAAGAATCTTAAAACTTTATTCACTTGAATTTTGTTAATTAAACTATTTTTTAAAAAAATAAGTCCACCTTAAAAGAAATTATGTCATTGATAATTTAAATTCAATACATCGTATATTCATAAATAAAAGTATAAACACATTTATAAAATGGAAAATCATATAACTTAACACTTCAGGAAAATAAGGGAGAGTCGTACCTGAGGTGATGGTCACCAGTACGTGAACATCCACAGCCCAAGTTGGGTAGGCATTTCTAAATCTGGATTTAAACCATCAGGAATCTGAGGAATTGTTTGTTTATCCTCAAGAAAAAAATTTTTAATATCAAAGGATGAGCATGAGAGATCAGCACAGCTAACTAAATTCACTAGCACTACTCAAAAGTATAAGTAATACTCCAGAAATAACCATTCATTATCATGAATGATTATCAATCAAAAATAAAGCAATCAATCTTGTGACTGGATTTTAAATGGGTCTACTGTAGACCAGGCTGACTATTGGGCCTTTGCCAACTTGGAGCATTTATTTAAACATAATTTGGATGCACAAAGTGTTCATTCATCAGAATACATAATCAAAAACAATAATGTTAGGATATTAAAACACGCTGATCATCAATGCTCTGGCCACTTAGTACCATTGGTGTACTGGCCAACTATAAATTCTAATAGAGACAAATAAAATATAGTGCATGGGCCTTAAAGAATATTCTCTTTGTGCCAACCAGAATAATCATTGTCAACTGGATGCCCATACACTAAATATATATGGCCCTTATTCTATATAACATGCACAAAGGTAGATCAGGAAACAAAAACCCTTAAATTGTTACTGTGAGCAAGAGGAAAATAAATTAGCTTATAAATAACCTTAAGCAAATCATGGGCTTCCACTACTTATAACTAACTAGCTTTATTGGGATCATTAAAAAAACAATCCTGAAATATAAACTGTCATGATATAAGGTTAAACACTGCACTTCATGAAATAGGAATTGGATAGAATAAAGTAATTAAGATTACAAAGAATATTTTTTTAAAAATGATTATTTAATATCTGATTAATAAAAACAAAAATGATATGATAGTATGACATTTCATTAAAAATTACATTTTTTACCATAATTACAACCAACCAATTTCTATTCGTGGATTAACATTAAATTCATTAGGTTTCTTTAAAAAAATTTAAGAGTTTGTTAAAAATTTTCAAAGATAATCTGATTCTACCCAGAGAGCAAATTGAGAGAGGAAAAAAACTTAGATTTATGGCAGATTATACATATATTGTAAAAGCTATTTTAAAATTTGTAAGAAAATTGGGTTTTACAAAAAAAATGTCTAATCTGGAATATTTTAACTTAGTGAAGTATTTATTGTTATACAACACAAAAAAAACATTACATTTATGAACGAAAAAATTTTATTAATAAAAAAAAATGATACCTCTAACCATGACTTTAGTGTTGATAAAGTTCTTTTCAGTTGCAATTTCCAGTTTTCTGTTCAATTGAGCTTCTCCTTGAAGATGTCTTAGACATGGCATTTGTTATGGTGTCCTTTTCCTAGCCTGTAGCATTTTAGGTAATTGAAAACTAGCAAAATTTGTCCATGTGGGGGTTTTTTTAATTTGCAGATGAGCCAGATAGACATTTCTCTTGGTTAAAGACAAGGTTGCAGACTAGGGGGTATCTTCTACATTTTTTATTCCAATGAAGGTAGGTTACATGGAGGAAGGTGATGCCTAGCATTTCATTAAATTAGCACAGTTTTCATTGTACAAACCATTTTTAGTGCTAAACTCATAGTATACTAAAACATTGATAAAAACTGCTTTTTTTATTCAATAGCTTGAAATCAGCTAGATTAAGCTTGGGCTGCTCTCTCTTCAACAGTTAAATTAGGACTAATTTCTATATTTTTCAGCCACAGGATTAAGATTTGACTGCTCTCTTCAACAGTTAAGTTAGCAATAACCTCTCTAAACACTTGGGTATAATCATTAATTCACACACCCCACTTTTTTTCTAGAACAATCTTGCCCGCAACCAATTACAATTTGTCTCTTACATGATAATCATGACAACCAATTACATAAAATTTTATAAATACAATTATTCAGCCAATTTCCTTCTTAATCATAGAGCAGTCAAGAACTTAAAATTAACATAAAATTCTTGACATTCCTTTCTAATTAAAAACCAAATTTTGCAAAATAAAAACAACAAGATAATCAGTTAATTGCACTGATTTGGTTTTTCTTTTTCATTAAAGAGAGATAAAAAAACAATTGATTAATTAAAAAAAAAATGTACAAAGTTATTAAAATCTTATTTTGTTCTTCTCTCTTTTTTTTATTTTTAAATACTTAATATATTTAATGTTTGAGAATTTTCATATTATCATATGGGGATTTTATAAATATTGAGTTAAATAATGACCCTTTAAAAATAGATCTAAGAAAATTGAAATATTATTTTCCCCATTAATAGAATAATTTTTTATTCTCAAAACTGAGAAACATACTGCCAACTCTCTATTTTTTTCTGGTGTAGCTATGTAAATAATTCCATTGTTGATTTAAAATGTGCATGTGATTAAAATTGTTAAAAAAGATTCTAGTTTAAAGTATTAAATTGCAAAGAATCTTTTGAAACTTTCACTTTAATTTCGTTAATTAAACTTTTTTTTTAAAAAAAAAAAAATAAGTATCTTAAAAGAGATCTGTAAAGAAATTATAACAATGATAATTTAAATTCAATACATTGTATATTGCTAAATAAAAGTATAAATACATATATAAAATAGAAAATCATATAACATATACAATAGTAGCCCAAAATAAAATTACCAAAATTCTCTCATGACTGGTTTCATCAATTAAAAAATACATCTTCTCAAGGTAAATATATGTATCATTAAAACCAGTCAACACTTAGACAATCCCAATAACTCAACAATTTCAAACTGTTGTCATGGCAATCTTTTAACAATAAAGGTGGAACATATACTAACCTCAAAATATATCGACTGATGATCCAAATGATGATGAATCCATTCTAACCTAATTTAACTTAGGTGGCAATAATTCATTTCTAACCTAATAAATAAATTACTTACTTTCAAACTGATTAAACGAATATAAATTTATAAATGAAAACACTGACTATGCTCAGTGGTCGGTTATAAAAATTCAGCTGCAGAGATATGCAGATAAGACAAAGAAAGAAATTAAAATCATAAAATAAATTATTATCAGTAAAATAAATAACTTGGGGGAGAAAACTGCAATCATTCCCTAATTAATAATTTAGAATAAAAATAACACTCCCTTTATCAAAAACACATTCTCTGAGCTATAAGCATTTGCACCTTTAATTAATAATGATATCTTCTCATGCTTTCGTTAATGTTTTTTTTTTTAAATATATATATATACGTAAATTATTTGCCAATATGATCTGAAATGAATTTTATTCCAACGGATTAAAATGAAAGTAAATTACCATTCTTATGATATTATTGAAATTCAAGCTCTTTTATGCCACAACATAACTATAATAGTAACAATAATTAATAATTTCTTAAATAATGATAATAATCTCAGGGCTCCTTTGTTTACTTTAGGAAAATACTCTACAGTACTGTGCTGTTACACATGACTGGCATTCTGGTAAGCTATAGGAAACATTCCCTTCACTTAAAAGCTAATGTGTTCTCACATATCATAACTATTTAAAGGGGTGATAAATATCAATAATGACATAAAATTTTGAATAATACAGCATTTTAATCCAGAATCTCAGCCAGAATAATAGAAAGACAAGGGTACCTTTTGCATCCTTCCATCATCCATGACAACACAATAAATTAACTAAAACTAATTAATTCAACAATTTAACTAAATGTAACTGGAATAATGTGTGATCAGAGTTAATAACTTTGAAAAAAATTCATTTTACTATTAAATAATGCTCAATCTGAAGTTTGCAATTCCCATAAAATAATTATCATCAAAATAAAATGTTCAGATCTGCATATATTTGTTTATCTGGTATATTAAGATTTCTAAAGTTTGAAATAATTTAGGACTCGAGAAAAAAATTTGACAACGAATCTTAAATAAGACTACAATTTATTATCAACCAGAATGAAACAAAATACACAAATTTAGCAAATAATATAGCATTGATACTACAAATCCATTATTGTATTAAGCTGTCCTCTATCAGGGTATAAATTAAAATA
Organism: Epiperipatus broadwayi; assembly: GCA_028023455.1. Lineage (NCBI taxonomy): Eukaryota > Metazoa > Onychophora > Udeonychophora > Euonychophora > Peripatidae > Epiperipatus > Epiperipatus broadwayi. The sequence continues at coordinate 3,883,414 of JAQFVV010012464.1, forward strand.
ACAAATTCCTGTATGTTTGGGATCCAGCTATTACACTGGAGTAACTAACTGAAATGTGCAGCTGATTTATCACTACACTGATTTATAATTTTAGTAAACTTTCTATAAAATAAATATTTTATCTTGAATTATTGATTAACTATTTTTATTATTATTACTATTACGATATGAAATACACAAAAGTAATTATATATTATTTGTGTAACTTAATAACTGGATTCAAATACAATCCTTTTAAAGTATTAAATCCATTACTAATAAAGTTAACCAAGTTACAGTTTATAATTAAACAAATTATGACTAAGTATGGGTCATTTATCAGAAGTCCCACTTACCATTTCATGCTTAACTTAATGTCCACATAAATTATAATAAATTTTTAATTATGAATGACTTAATTCGAGTGAAGAATATTTCTTAACTATTGATAACACTAAAACGTTGTGTTCGAATATCCCTTTAATAAATGTTTTAACATACGCAATTTTAAATTAATTTTCTCCATTGGTTTGCTTGGGAGCTACTAGCAAGGTTCAGTAGCACAATACAGATATTGATCTCAATTACTAAGGCACTACTGATAATAAAGTGCACCTTAAGGAACTAACACCTCAAATCCAACACTAATCCTTGCCATAACTTTTAAACAGATCGTGATAATCTACACCTTCTATGGTGGAAAGATATATTTAATTTCACATGAGGAATGTAAAAATACCAACTAATGTCTGCAGAGTAAAATACACTAAAGCATTTGGTGGTTTCCAGCCTATTTATCAGGCATAAAAAATGTAGGTTAGACTCTGTTTCACCACCTAAAGAAAGGAACATGCACCAAAAATAATCCTCTCTTGGGATTAAAACACTTTAGGTATACCAAATATTATATAAACTCTGGATCATCCTCTTCATGAGATTCGGTCACATTGACTATAAAACATACCATAACACTATATCAAAACTAATCTTCTCATGGAAAATAAAGTATTTTGGGGACAGCATCTCCATCCCACAAAACAAAATACATTATAAATATTAAAAGATGCTCATATTAAACATATACTAACTCTACACTTAGGCAAGATAGCAAAACACTAATAATAAAAAACCTATATTAAAATGTATACTTCAATCAATGTTTGAAACCAATGAATTAAAATACACATGTCTTAGCCAAGTGACATGACATGCAGAAAAGTATAATAAATTTAATGCTAATCAAGGAACATTCGAAAGCAATGTGTAGCATAACAGCTTAAACTAAAATAAAGTGGATGTACTATGAAAGAATAACTGTTAAAAAATTGATTAACTAATGCAATATAAATTCTATAGCCTTTTTTTTATAGTTCTGATAAATTTAAAGTACTGTTTTACCCATTAAAAAAACAATTTTAAAACATTTTTTTTTTTTGTAAATATCTAGCATGCAAGGTTCATATCTCCAATTGCATGTAATAAATCAGATGTTTTCACAGGTATAAATTTTATATCAAATATAAACTTAACCTAAAGTAATGATAGTAAGACCTACACTTATCATTATAAGACTCTTAAAATATTATGTAATAAATATACACTTTAACATACATTAATATTATAAACAAAATAAAATTTTACCAATTAGTTTTTTTAAAAAAAACAAAAAACATTAAATAAACAAATAAATATCTCATTAGAAGAACTATTTCTCCGCTGAGCTATTTATCCAAGTAAAGAGTTTCCATCCAGTCGCAGTCTACAAAGCACAAAGCATTGAAAGTAATAAACACTTTTTTTTTTCTAATGAAAAGTTTTTTTTTTCTTTGGCAATTATAATAATAAACATGTAAAAAAAATGTAGTTGAAACAAAGCTTAATTCCCAATTTGATTATAATGATAAAGATCCGGATCCTGAAAAAATGAATATTATAACATCGATGATAAACATACACATTATTTGAAGACTATACGTATAGTTAGCTAGCTAGAACATTGAAGAAGATGCGCACATTTTCTTAGAGATTAATATCACAACTGCATTTGAATTAGAGAATGAATGAAACTACAAGAATTCCATTACGCACACAATATAAATATAATTTAAATTTATTCTTAGGTCAATAACAATATTATTAAGTTGTCTTTTATAATTTTAGCACTTTCTAATAGTTTTTTTTTCAAAGAATGTACGTATATTTAATTTTCACATTTATTTCAAATAAGTCTTTTTTTTTTTTAGAACACATGTATATATTTTTTTTTTTTCAAAATCTTTCCCTACACGATTATTAATGAAACAAACATATTCCAATGTACAAAGTGTCTTCATTATTCACAAAAGCAGACGATCTTTTTCTAAAACGCAGGAAAATGTTTCATTTGTTTTGTTTTTTTTCTAATATTCCCTTTACTTATTTTTCTTTTATACCAGGAAAATATTAACAAATAAGAATAAGTTATTAAATAATCAGTTTTAACGTGAAAAATATTTGTTTTCCTTACTTCAGATATAACAACAATTTTATTTATACTTTTGGTTAATTCCTCCATTTTAGTTTTGTTTAAAAACAATCTAACTTTCAAGATGCAATAATTAATAATGTAGAAAGTTTTAAATGGTAGAGATAGCATAAATAATAGAATGTCTTACCAAAATTTTTACCTGAACATTGTAGATGGAACTTTCATTATATTATAAATTTATTTTTACAAAATTAGAAAATAATAATGTTATAAAATTTAATACTGTTAACTATGAAGAACAGAAGCAGACTATCTAAAAAATAAATGAATTGAGTATTTATTGGTCATTCCCTTAATCCCAGTGACCTCTATCAAAAAAAAATCATTTGATTACACCATAAACAAAAAAAAAATTGTATAACTTATTAGAATCATGTGGTTTTCAATATTATTTAAAATGTATTACAAAACATTTTAATAAATGAAAATAATAAATACATTCAAACCAACAATAATTATCTGCGATTATAATTACACATGAAATTATTTTCTTCAAAATAAATTCATCAGAAGTTTTTTTTTTTAAAAAAACAATACTATCTTAAAATTTACTTAATTGGCATTTATGGTTTTTTCTTTATATAACCATTTTAGAACTAAATACAGTTTATTACATTTTTTAAAAAATTATATTAACTTGTTATTATACCAATATCTTATTTAGATTAATATGTCGTTTTAAAACATGATATTGCATTGGAAACATATTGTTTATTCACACAAACCATATCTAGGTAGAGGGGATAGCACACTTTATTAACCAAATAGTATTTATTTATTTTTATTTTTCTAAAGAATAACATCAATTTCATGCATAAATAATGTTAAATGAAACCAAGTGCCAAAAGCACTGGGTTACAATATATATATATAGCTTTACTTCTCACTATATGTAAAATCTATATGAGGCATGAATCCTCGAAAACGTTTAGCCGATAAACTTTAATACTAATTTATATCTTCTCTAATTAACAATTATATATAAATACTATATTAATCTATTTACTTTTATCCAATTAACAGTAGTATACTTTTTAGTAGTAGTATGTATTATGTTACATACTCAGATTATATTTTGCAAATAAGTAAATGCCAAACACAGAGTTACTGAATTTTACCTTACCCTAAATTTTTGATAAACTTTTCGTTTTGATCACTTTGGACAATTGAGATTTATTTCTATTCTAATATCTCCATCCATTGATTTATTTAGTGGAGAACCTTTTTCTTTTAATATAGTTAGAAAAATAAAAAGGTGAAAGTTAGAAGCAAACTTTTTTTTTTAAATTAATCTTTCTTTAAAAAATGTTTTAAAATTATTTTTCTATAAGAGTTTTTTATTACTCTATTTTCACTTGAATACTAATAAACAGTAAATCAAAAGCAATAGTTTCCAAAATTAAAAACAAATAATTGGATATAAATTTAACAAGAAGGTGGATAATAGAGAATGTGTTGAAATTAATGAATAAATGAGAAAAAAATAAAGATCATGATTATCAAATTATAATGAGATTAAAGAATGAGAAAAAAGAGCTGTGAAAAGGTAAAACAACAAAAACTGATGTCAGAGAACTTTACAAAAAAAATGAGATAATGACTATACTAGTAGAAAGAGATGGATGGCAATATTTCAACTCAAAGTTATTAATGAGCAGAATGTATTTATAATGACTGAGGATAACATCAAAGGTAGTAAATTTTTTGGTTCAAATAAAATACCAATAGACAATGGATACAAAGTAAGAATACTTTTTACATAGCATTTAAAGAAGTAATAAGGTTACATTAGACTTTACTGAATCAATTACTACACATTTCTATACTCAAACCAATATAAGTAATCCTCTGCTTATGAAAGTGATTGATTCCATAAATTTTTTTATATATTGAATTTTATGTAAGTCTGATTCACATTTAGCATTATTTACGATGCATAATATTTTTTAATAAGATAAAATCCAATATGAGAAGTGTTCACACAGCATAGTATACTCAGGAAATGGAGATTATTTACATATGACAGAAATAGTTCATGCAAGTAGGAGATTGCCTCTACTGATAAAAATCTTTAGATCAGATATGGTTTATTAAAAGTTACATACAAAATGTATTTAAAAAATAAATTTAATTAGAATATCTCAATTTGTTTTCAAAATTAGTTTATTAAAAGACAAATTACACATTAATGCACATTACAGCAAGAGCTCTAGAAATAAATGGGGGGGGGGGTGTATTGAAAGTTTGTTTATTGTTTTATTTTTAATTAAAATGCATGAATTGAAAAATATGAAAATGTTTACATATATATGTTGATGATAAAAATAAATGCAACAATCATATATTACTATAAACAATTTTGATAATAGTCAAGTAAGGAAGTTTTAAACTACATAACAAAAGTCAAGCATTGGTGGCCTAATGGTTAGCATAGCTACCTTCCAAGCAGCTGGTCCAGGTTTGCTTCCCTGTCAATGCATTTGACTTCTATAAAAAAAAAAAAAACTACATAACAAAGAATCAATGAAAAACAAAACAAGTTAATGAAATGCCTTTGAATAAAAGTTTTTTTTTTTTACTGTACCATTACTATAATAGCTAGAAACAGAGGGGGGGGGGGTAAGTGATCAGCATCATATCAAAAGATTCATAAAGAAATAATATATAGTTATATTTTTCATGGTGTAGTGGTAGCATATCCACTTACTAATTTTACATCTTCGACTGTATAAAACTTTAAAAATTTCAGGTTTTAATCAGGTTTGGATATACTTTCTAATATCTCATAACTAATAGTCCCATAATGATCACTAATGGATTATCTAATAATTCTAATCTTGAAAGCCAAACCACCAGTCAATTAAACTGGGTGAATAATGACTTCACTATTTCTCTATAAATGACTACTTGAGAGATCTTTACTCTTGATTTTTGGTGTTAAAATATCTTTAGAGCTTTATATTGCATAAATGTTTATAATACTTAAAAATTTAACTATTTTTGTTAGCACATTACATTTTGCAACATAGCAAATACTTTGAGGTAAACATAAATATTTATAGGAAGTAATAAAAATAAACATCAAAGAATACATAATTACTGTATATCATCATATAGACCAATCTATTAATAAGTATCTATAAATCTCATCTTGTTTCTAGTCTATGGTTTTTTAAGATAATTTTTTTGTACAGATAGAGAATATTTATTGGCATGGTATATGGTTCTACTATTTATGTGCAATTACAAAATGATTGGCTAAGATTTGCACTCATTCTTGCAGAAAGTTATTTAAAAAGGAACTAAATTTTTTTAGAAATATAACTAGGCTTAGGCAATTTTAAAAATAAAAAAACACATTGAAAAATGTAATATGTTTTTTTTTTAAAAAAAATATGTATAGATTGAATTCTTTATTATATTTAACCTAACTAACTTCTTGTATATTCTCTCATAATAATGATACTAAATAAAATTATTTTCAGAATAACAATATTTTTTCCAATTTAATTGTTACCTTACATAATTCAGATATATGTTAATTTATTTTTAAAATAGTTTCTTTTAAGAAAGTATGAATATGAGGCAAATGGCCTCGAAAGCGCTTAGCGTATAATAATTTTCGAATCTTTATAGCTTCTCGTTCAAGTGTTTCATACACTTTTTAATTTGTATATTTACAATATAGAATATTTCAACAATCCTGCAACAAGGATTTGGAAGTTGAGACATTTCAGTTGCTATTAGCCAGGACAGTAGTAGTTACAATAATAGCAGAATGAAGATCAAATCTTCACCCTTAAAATTTTCCATCAAGTGAGTTGAACCTTTTTTTTATATATATTAATGCTTAATGTGACAAATCTACAGTATTACTGTTATACAGAAACTGCCAAAAGTTATTTTACTATTTGTACATTAAAAAGTAGCCAGACAAGAGTTCGAATCCACCATTGCAAAATTGGTTTGTACTGAGAGGCATGATGTTAAATGTAAGATAAAGGAAGCTTGCTTCATAGCGGAAGACTCCTTCACTGTTGATCACAAAGAATCATGTTTTTCTATATCCAAAATATGGGCTAATTAACTCATTTGCATAAAGTTTGCATATTGTACATACATAATGATTCCTATGAGTGAGTCATAACAGGCTATGATTATGAGAAATATACTTTCTCGAAAGCACTAAGCCTTTTTAATTTGCTAATTATCTTTGATATAGCTTTATGTTATACATGTGTTGACACAATTTTATTATTATTTTATTAATATAGTTATATTTCATTAATCATATTTTATAAAACATTTATTAATAAGATCACAAATTAACAACTTTTTGTGTCCCTCTGATTTATATGAAAAAGTACATAATTTTTTATTGCTATTATTTAGTAAATTGCCTTCTTTGAATGATCATATCAATAATATATATTATTTGAAGATCATATTTTAAATAATCTTTAAAATAATAAATGCCTTATAATTAAAATTTTTATAATTAATAAAGATTAAATATTTTTTTAAAATCTTTTTTGGTAAACAATATTCCCTATCACTTTTTTTTATTTGAACATATAAATACCTAGAAATAAAATTAGTTTTTATGAATAAAAAATATTTTTTACTAAATTATTTGTGCACTTTTTCGATATGCATATACTGTGAATACTGTAATGGAAAGCATTTTTTTAAAAATTCATGCCATAACTTGCTCCATGATTATATGTTAAATATTAGTTAATACAAAAATATTAAATATACAATAAGCAATGCATTCAAACTGTATAAAGTTGAGAAATTACCAAAGATAGTGAATATGTAATCAGTATGATGTCCACAAATAAAAATAGTACTCTGAGTAATTTTTAAATTTAAATATTAATTTTGCATATTGCTGAAAAATGTATAAAATCCCAATTTAATATTAGTACCATTACAACATAGATGAAATTATTTGGTACTGTTCTGTTGCTAAATGGCATATTTATGTGTTTTTGCATAGCAACTACACAATCAAGTGGTTGACACGATCTAATAGAACAGCACCAATTATTCTATTGGATATAAAAATCTTGCACATTTGAATGATTGTGGCCTATTAATTTACACTGCATTTAGTTGCAAAAAATATTACATATTAGACATAAATTTTCAAATGAACTAATATGTGAAGAATACATTGCAGACTAAGTAAAAAATCCTAATGCTGAACTGTGAGGTCAAGGATTTCTTAAAATCCTTAAAACTCTGAGAGATCATTTCACTCATGGAATGAAAGACCACAGTCTTAGAGGCAAAATATTAATCAATCTAAATGCCACTTTTAATTCAGCAGACCCCTAAGTGACTCTAGCTGAATTCACAGCAAGTCATTTAACTACGTTAATGAAAATTGAACCCAGTATTAAAGTTTGTCAGTCAGAAAATTGGGTCAAATAAATAACCAGCTGATTAAAACAAAAATAAAAGATATTTGGCTAAAAATACTAAAACCCAGAAAATTGGCAAAAACAAACATAAAAGTGTACTCTAGATGTGACAACACAAAATATCTAATGTAGCAAAAGTCTGTACATTGTGTAGTTATTGTATTTGTGTTGGTCATACAGAAAGTGCATGTTTTGTTTTTTTTTTAAAAAAAGCAAGTTACTCAGAAAGAAATGGAAGAGTCTATTCTAAAAACCTGAAGGGTAAAGTAAAATCAGACAAAATCAATATCTGTATAAATAATGTGAAAATCATTGATTCAGCCCTCAAAACACAAATTATAATTAATGATACACCAATAACAATGGAACTGAATGCCAGATCTGCAGTGTTCATTGCATTAAAAAAATATGTAAGCTATCATCAATTAAAAAAAAAAACACCAATTGCAACCTAGCAATAGAATGACGAAAGATTATCAAGGCAACCAAATACTATTCTTGTGTGAAACAAGAGGTAAAATTATTATGTTGAATAAAACTATTCTTTTGTTTCTTGCTGTGTTGGCTGTTGAGCGTAGCAAACTATTAGGCTATGACTGTTCAATCAACTGGACTATATGGTTATGAAAATGAACCAGTTTACAAATAGAGCAAAATTAACAGGACACTTAGGACAGACCTACCAGTTATGAAGCCTAATCAGTGTGTTCATGAAACAAAAATAAAATTGCTGAAATATGAATAAACACTAATCATATGTTTTATAGGACAACAAAGTGGGTTCCAGCAACAATTATAGATACAAAAAGGACTGCATACAATAGTTGTCCAGACATTTGATTAACATGATTAACAACATCATCACAGACAACTAAGGCCAAACTATGAAATACTATACAACAATGAAGAATTCACCAGACCAGATGAAGAAACCTTACTTGATAATAAAACCAGACCCAAAAATGATGAAACCAAGCAAAAAGACAATTTGAATGTCCATCAAGTTATCTTAAGAACTCTGTACTTCAAACCTAATTTTGATTGGGAAGGATATTGCGAATTCATTTTAACTCAGCAAAAACTTATCCTCAAATTATGGATTTGTTCTCATTATATTTTCTAGAGTGAATTCCAGTTACAATAAAAGTGACCAATGAAACAACAATGAAGGAAAATAAATAACTAATAATACTAATAGGCCAATTGGAGAGTTGGGTCAGTGAATCTGATTGTGGTCCATTTAAGAGAGAAAATGGACAACAACTTTCAGATGTTCAGACAATTGTTAGACACTGAATGACAGTACATATGTTTTCCACAATATAAAACAAAATGCAAAATGGTGAAGCATGCTCAAGCCTAGTGCAGGAAGCTGTTAGTTACATTCATGACTGTATCTGCCCATGAGGCAAGTTACCTATTGTCTGGGAATATCAGGGTTGAAAATGGAAGCCGCAGCATTTGTTCCCAAACATTAACTGTATCATTAACAATGAGATTTAATGCAGGTGAACTATTAAATCTAAAGGTTTGGATTCGTCTAATGAATATATTTATTTAAAGTTGTGTGTTATTATTAAATGACCAAGAATATTATTCTCGGCCATACTACAGTGTAAACATGACCATAGTGCAGTATAAATAAATAATGATAATTTCAATTTTAACTTTTGTTTTCAATTTGTCTAATCTTTTTTTATATAGTTATATATAACCTTAACAACTTTAAATTTTGAATAGTTAATTTAAAAACAACACTTCATCGTGGAATTATTTTTTTGTGTGGTAAATCAATTATATTTCATTTTAAAAATATTATTTGATTAATGTAATAAAAAGCCCCAGGTACACCCCCCCCCCTTCTCAGATTTGAAGTAATGGTCCATATATTATAGTCCGATAGCAAATAATTACCTAGATGACTTTCTTACATTTTTATTATTTATTTTTTCTAAAATGAGATTAATGTTTTGTATATTATTAATGTAATACCATTACCTTTTTTTCCCCAAAAAAATATATTTTCAAGCTTTTTTGTGAAAACGACTTTTAAGTTGTTGGTTTTTTTATGCGAAAATGAAAATACAAATCTATTAATTTATATATATTGGCTCATCTTAACATTAATTTCTCCATACATTTAAAAGAGAGTATATTATATGTAAGGGCCATAGATTACTTTTTTAAATATATATTTAAAAAACTAAACCACCTGCAAAAAAAATTATTAATGTTTGAAATGTTATCACCAAGGGGCGCTGTGTTTAATGTTCACATTTGCATAGCATGTCTTGAGATAAATAATATTCTTAGTGATTTGTATGGTTGGAAACGTAGTCATGCACTTGCGTAACATGTATACATCATAAGTAATTTTGTGATAAATAAATTTATACGCCTTTTAAAAGATAGTGAAGAATTTTCACGATTTATTTCGAATATGGAGGTTCTAGCATTAGAATTAAGGGAAAAGGCTCATCGTATCTGTAAAGAATTTTTATGTGGAGCATGGCGTATTGTCAGTTTAAAAGATTTCATGATAAAACCTATGAGGTAAGTTTTGAAAATGAAAAATAAAATTGGATCTATTTATTCTTTTTTTAATTTTTATTTAACTATTTAATTATCTATTCTTTCGAGACGTAACAGGAAAAATGTCAATGAACGTATATGAACACACGTATTTTTTTATTTCCAAGTTAACAGACGTTGTGATTTATGAAGTAGTATTTATAATTTAATAATAAATATTTTCATTTTAACTTTTTAAACTAGTATTTTGTTTATATGATCTCCGCTTCAGACAAGCCTGCTCTTATTTAAATAAATTATACAAAACAATTAATAAAAGCATACAATGTACGCTGAAATTAACATACAATTTACCGGCATATAGTTTGTCGATCGTCTGTTGTCATTATTGGTTACGAATTTAAATTCAATTCATTGGCTGATTAAAAATAGCAGTTATGTATATACTTTTTATTATGAACGTAGTCCTAAAATATTACATCCAAGTCCACACTATTTTTATTTATATAACTTGATTTTAACATTAGCTATGTAAAGTTTTTTAAATATGGTCGCTAAAATTATTGTTTAAAAAATAAACTAAGTAATTGTATTGTATAAATCTATACCCTTTGACCGCGTATGTTATTTCTTTTTTTAAATTCGATTGCACATAATTTATTTGCCGGAATTAGAAATCATTATTGATGGTATGACTATCATGCTTTGAAAAGGAAATTCCCAAAACTTGATGCAGTTAGTCATAATCGTGAGTGATGAAATGAATGTTTGATAAATAATAAATATTTATCCTTCCCCTTTTAGGATATAAATTTAGTAATTTTATTTAGAATATTATTGAAGCCATTAGCAATCATTAAAAAATCTTATCTTTGAACTTTGGTAATCTAAATATGAACATTTATTGTTTCACTTATCTTTGAACTTAGGAAGCCAAGACGGTTTTGAGACCCAAATAGTTTGAGAATACTATTATTATACGCTCTGGCATTGTTCCCAATCAATACTTGCAATGCCAATCATTGGTTACAACGTTGTTAGTGGAAAGATTAGATTTTACTAATATAAATTGTGAAAATATGTTTGTTTTTTTTTCTTATGGTAGCAATAACAACAACCAAATGATTTATTGTTCAGGAAGGGAAGGAATTCAAATTCGAGCACTAGAAATGACAAAGCTGAGAAATTGTAATCCATAGATTTTGACTTCCACGTCTACCATTTTACCATTGCATTAAATCACCAATGTTATTATCAAATACAAGAATGAGTAGATAAAAATGAATACTGTATGTATTGATTAATATGTGCTTATGTTTCCAAGAATTATTAAATAAATAAATAAATTTTAATTAGTATTAATACTTAGGGCCATATATTAATTTAAGTAGTTGTTTCAGGTTATTTTAACTTTGGGTAGTGATTTATCTCAAAAGCAAAAAATTTTTCTATAAGAGCACTCTTTTATTTCCCTGAATGGTCTCTTAAATTTTTTACCCAGCTGAAATCAAATTGAATATTTGTGCTAGAGATAATCTCTAGTTTAGTAATAATCATTATTGTATTTATCTGAGATGGATGGTATCAAAGTTGTGAGTAGAGTGAGTTTGATAGTTGTAAATAAAAATGTAATAAATGATAGTTTCTTGTCAATTAATTTATATAAAAAATGTATAATATTAAAGATTTTAAAAACTTCTCATTCGATAATTTAATATACAAAATTAACAAAGCGTATGACACACTTGAATGTGAAGCTATCAAGATGCACAGAAATTATTACACGCTAAGCGCTTTCGAGGCTTTTTGCATACTGTTTTGTTTCCTTGCCCTATTTCTTCGTTCTGCAGCTCACAGTACCGCTATGAATATGAGGCAAAAGGCCTCGAAAGCGCTTAGCATGTAATAATTTCTGTGTATCTTGATAGCTTCACATTCAAGTGTGTCATACGCTTTGTTAATTTTGTATATAAAAAATGTATGAAAAACTGTTAAGTAAATTAAACTTGGCAATAAGTCAAGGTGTAATTTCACCATCTAAAGCTTCAATTGCTTTCCATACATTTTCTTCAAGTTCATATATTTCCATTTCTTTCTGAATCTTACCTAAAGCTCTCAATAATTTATGTCTAGTATATATATGGTATACATAGATACAACCACTCCTTCTATAAGATTCTATTTGTCACAATTATAACTATAATAGTAACAATTTTTTAATCCATTCTTTTTTTTTTTTTTGCTTTTATTATCAAATCTTTTATCCATTCTAATGTAAATTTTATTTTATTTTTTGATTTTAAGTAATAAATAATTACTGTATATTACTCCACTTCTATCAATGTTGTTCAGTATTCATTTAGTTTATGTAGTTATGTGATGTGATGCTCTTATTAGTAAAATGTTAACATACTTTTAATGGTAGATTGAAATTGTGCATATATAAAAATGGATTATTTATTTTATAAATAAACTGTTTATTCATTACCATTATCTGGAACCACAAATATTTTGGTTTTCACAGTTATTTGTTTAGTATCAAAATAAGCATTCTACTCATCTTTTAACTAAGTTGTATATGTTAAAGTATAAAAAAAAATTATTTTTTCATTTGTATAAATTTTATAATAATTTTTTTTGCATATTTATGTAAATATCTGTTTTGTGAATCATTTTTACTATTTAGAGGTCAATTTCATAAACCCTTCTTATTAATAAATAATGCTAAAATATAAAACATATTCAGAGGAACCACAAACTCTCCCACATGATATATAGTCTCCTTTGTTAATAATAATTAGAAAGTAGAAAAATTAATACTGACTTTATCACTAATTTTAATTTTATATTTCTTCTTTCTCTATTCCAATGATCAATTGTAAGCTTGAATAAATGGCATTAAAGGAAAATGGAAAATGATCTTTTTATTATAATAAAACTCAAATAATGCTATTGGTTTTAAATGTAGTGGGGTTTTTTTTCATGTGACCTGGGAAGTGACCCGGACCAACTGCTTGGAAGACAGCTGTGCTAACCACTAGGCCACCAACGCTTGACATTGTAGTGGTTTTTGTCAGAATATAATACATTAATACAAGTATTGTTAATTCCTTTTTAGTTATTCCCTTCCCCCCATTATAGTGAAACATTTCATTTAAAATATGCAGTTAAATAATTATCTTTTTATGGCTGAGGCTTTCATGTTAATAAATTACCAACTTTCTGTTCTAAAGTCATTGGATTATTTGTTAATTTTCTAATCAAATGCTTCAGACTTGATTTCAAAAATTCCCATACAATTTTTATAAATCTGATTTCAAAATTCCCACCTATCAAGTTAATGTTATTATTTATATCTTCTGAATACTTGTAACAAAAGTTAACATTTGTGAAAATTATATTTGTCATTCATCACTAGTGAAAAAGTGAACACATAATATTAATGATTCAAAAAATGTAAACATTCTATTAAAAAAATCTTAAAGTAACTGTAAAACTTATTAAACTATGACTAATCAAAATTGATATTATGCCATCCAGCCATTCTATATTGTAACGATATATAAATATGTTGTTACATTAATTTAAAATAAAAACTTAAAAGTTCGCAAATAAAAGTAAAAAACTAAACGCTAAAATTAAAATGTTTGTTAAACGTATATACATTCGCACAGATGCCAAACTTTAAAAATATTTTTTTAAAAAAAAACAAATAAATAAGTATTTGAACGTACTTTTTTATAAAAAAAAAGTACAAGATTTAAAAATAAAAACAGGTATTAATTAATTCTTGTAATCTGTAAATGGAAATGATTGTTTATAAATTGTTTGAAAAGCAAGCTAGCCTTGGGCTCTTGTATAATTAAAATGATCTGATGAAAGATAGATAAGAAAATAAAGAGAAATTAGCTTGACCAATGGAAGCACTAAGCCTTGGCTCGGACCCTAACGAAAGTGATGGATTAGTGACGTTTTGTTGATTGAATCCGTGTGGATAATATAAAAATGGAAATAGAGTTTTTTTCGGGAGTTCCAGTGTTTTGTGTTTGAGAGATGTGGTAGGACGCACATACCATACTCTCTATATAAAAAAAAAAAAAAATGAAAAGACTGTGATACCTTGAACCAGCTATTGCCATCTCCAGAACATTATCTTCCAATGGAGGCATCGCGGGAATTAAAAGCAGAAACCTGGACTCTTCTACCGTAAGCTATATGGACATGAACTCTAAATTTAAAAATAATTAAGAACTTTCGTTCAAGCTTATGAACTTCTATCTGACTTTTTTAAGTTTAAAATCAAATTAATAATGTTTAATTTTATATGTTTTCCGATTGATAAAAATCATTTCCATTTTTTTTTTCTTATTGTATAAATTATTTATTGTTTAAATTTTAAATGATGAAATTTAGGTTGGGTATAGACGTTGCATAGATTCGTTAGCGGTTGATTATGTTGAAGTTTTCATATTTGATTAGAATATATAGGTCAACGATGTTAATGCGGGCATCTTACGATGAATGCCATGGGGCCTTGTGTATTCCCTTTTGCAATTGACATTATCGATGATTTTGTATTTTGATCGATTGTGTTTAATTTGGATGTTTTTGACCGTGGAATCTGTGCAGCCGATCTATACTCAACATTTTAAAAACAAATTTATAAAAATAATCTGTGCGAACGTATTTAAATGTTAAATTTAAGTCGGGCGTGAATGGCTATATAGTTTTGTAAAGTTATATTAAGGGAGGGTAATCTTAGGTTATTCATTTCGTAGTTGAATTGGTTCAATGGATTGGATATATTTGTGTAATTGTAGATGTAGTATGAGATCCGCTATGGGCAGGATTATATATATACGCCACACACCTTCTGTTTGCCTATGAATGGGTTTGTAAGACGGCAAAGGACCGCAGTCCATTCCTATGGAGTTTTATGTTTATTGTTCTACTCGCCAACAGATGTGACATTCCTGTTGGTGGAGAGACAATGTTTTCTCTAATTCTACTTACTGATCAGATGTACATTCCTGACAGTATAGTATTTTGTGTTGTCGTATTTTCATGCTACATTGAATACATAAATGTATCGGATGGATTGGCGCCGGTTTGATTGCGAAATTTGTTGCCTAAGGTTAAATCAGGGAAGAATATTTTCTTTTCAAATGCAGATCTATGTAGTCTATTCATACTCGATTATCTAAATAAATATTAAACTCATTGAAACTTAGTTAAATGTAAAACTAAAGATTAATAGAAAAATCTAAAATGTTGAATTTATTCCTCAAAATTTAAATGTTATTTTATATGTGCGTAAATAAATATTTTTTATGTGTTAATTTCTGGCAGTGGCTTTTATTCTTTTATATTTAAGATATAAAATTTATATTTTATTATCTCTGCTACTCCACTGAGCTAGTGACTTGGGCTAACGATCTGAATATTTAAATAAAGTGGAATCTTAACAGTGCATATCTGCCTACTCTATAAATTTTTCTAGGTTTAAATGCCTAGATGGCGCTCTGTAGAGCAGATATCGTAGTTTGCGGTTAGATTCGATCTTCACTTTGCATTCCGGATCGTTATAATATATTTATGCATTCTATACATTTTATCAAGAACAGCTAAGAAAAAAAATGTGATTAAATTGATGTTTTTTTTTTTTTAAAAAAAGGTAATAAATTAAATAGAAAATTTGAATAATGTTTTGACTGTGTTTACTCATATTACTATTTTCATTTGTGTGTGTGTGTGTGTGTGTTATATAACATTTTAAACTATAAATTATAAAGGGTATTTTGATTTACATGTCTTAATATTTAAATTTATATTTATACATTTAATTGTGTTGTGTATAATAAATAATTTTTTTTTGATAATTGTGAAGGCTATCATTTACTTTCTTTTTAAGTAAGTAATAACTTTATTTTTAAAAAAAAGTATAATCACAACCTTTGATAATGTTATTATATAACTGTATAATAATTATTATATATAATATAGAAATAAAACAAACTAACTCCTTTTTAAAACTTGATTTTTTATGAGTATAATCATGAAAAAGAAATCCAACGTTATAGTCTTTTTCAAGGCACACCAAAATAGAATATATATACAATAAATATCACATATTCCAAAAAAAAAATTAAATTAATTAAAAATTACAAAATATATCCATAACCAAAATTTTCTTTTTTTTTTTTACCTTATCTCACCCCCCTTTCCTATTACAATCACAACTTAAACACAACTCATTTCTTTTTAAAAATCTATATATATCATATAAAAACTTTTAATTAAAAAACTATTATTTTTTTTTATTTTTTTCTATTAACATCCTATTTAATTCTGGTTTTATATCATTTATGTATACATCCTCTTTTATTATCCTTTCATTATATGACTTAATACATTCCAAAGGTTTTATTTCAAAATCCCCATGCTTAAATTTATTATTATGAATATAAATAGCAGAATTTTTATCACCTAAATGCTGTTTTCATCTAGTTTTTAATTTATTTTTACTAGTCCCAATATATGCCATTTCTACATTCTTTCTAATACAATTCAAACATTTTTTCAAATAAACTGAATTCATAATGTCTAACCTATTATAATCCCCATTATTATTAATTAAAAAATTAATTTCAGTTTATTTGATAAAATGTTTGAATTGTTTTAGAAAGAATGTAGAAATGACATATATTGGGACTAGTAAAAATAAAAACTAGATTAAAACAGCATTTAGGTGATAAAAATTCTGCTGTTTACATTCATAAGAATAAATTTAAGCATGGGGATTTTGAAATAAAACCTTTGGAATGTATTAAGTCATATAATGAAAGGATAGTAAAAGAGGATGTATACATAAATGAAATAAAACCAGAATTAAATAGGATGTTAATAGAAAAAAAATAATAATAATAATAGTTTTTTAATTAAAAGTTTTTTATATGATATATATAGATTTTTAAAAAAAATTAGTTGTGTTTAAGTTGTGATTGTAATAGGAAAGGGGAGTGAGATAAGGTAAAAAAAAAAAAGAAAATTTTGGTTATGGATATATTTTGTAATTTTTAATTAATTTAATTTTTTTTTTTTTTTTTTTGGAATATGTGATATTTATTGTATATATATATTTTATTTTAGTGTGCCTTGAAAAAGACTATAAAAAATAGTCGAAACGGATTTCTTTTTCATGATTATAGTCATAAAAAATCAAGTTTTAAAAAGGAGTTAGTTTGTTTTATTTCTATATTAGATATATATGAACTATTTTGAAAAGAACTATGTGCGGGATATATTAAATTATATAATAATTATTACATATAATTAAGTAGAGGATTTGAATTCAGGATTTTTCAGTCTATTTATCCTCCACTCATCTCAAGCAACCGATACACATAATCACACACATGAAAAAAATACATGATCCCCAATACATGTATTTTATGCAGAGCCAGCAGCCATCAGTTGGCTCCTGTATCTTTTTCACGTAGTTTGCTCATCTGTATCAGTTGCTTGAGATGGAGTGGAGGATGACTAGACTGAAAAATCCTAAGTTCAAGTCCCTTTGCTTACATATATGAAGCATTCAGTAATATAATGGGAGTGCTAATAACTCTAAACAAGCTTTTTGATAAATGCTGTAAGAGAAAGCATTTAAAATTTCTACCTAGAATTATCCCTAACCCCAAACTGGTTTCGAGCTGATGGCTCTCATCAGTGAGGCACTAGGACATTCAGATACTAGATCTAAAATACAAACTTAAGCCCAGCATTTATCTAGCACACATCCAACTATCTAATTTAAATAGCCATATGGGACTGAACTAAATTCAGGTACACCATATATTAATGTCCATTCACATATACAGAAGAGGGATAGGCAGAAGCCTGTATTCTGCCCATCCCTCTTCTGTTTATTTGAATGGACATATTAAGATCCTATATGCGAGGGATCAGAGTGATTTAGAGTCAACATGGGTATGACAATAATATTGGCATCAACAAAGTCTTTGATTCTTCCATCCTCAGATTTTCAATGATATGGTTGGTTGAAAAGTTGGATTGTGGAGAGGATTGAAGCTTGTCCATTAAAGTTTGAAGATTTGCTATCTTAATATAAACTGAGCACTGATTATATATATGTGTGGGAGATGGTGATTTGTGCCAACTGATTACTAGTTCAGCATGAAATAGGTATATTGGAGATCATTTATCTTTTTCTCATGTATGTGGTCAGGTGTATCAGTTGAATAAGATGGAGTGGATAGTGGGGGGGGGGGCTCTAAAGTATGCTTATAATTACATTTATGTTTATTATAGGTAATCTATATATATTTAAATATATATATACATTTGTGAAAATACTTTTGTGAGAAATATAAGTGTAAAATTTTTTATAATGATGAATCAGTAATTATCATACTGATAGAAAAGAGCTTTTATCATATTTTATATACTCATTTCAGAGATAGAAATACAAATGCAATACAGTGGAGCTGTTGATATATGCTATATTTTTTGCCGAACCTCCCTTATGTACTTTGATTAGAATCGAATATGTATTGTTTATTGAACTGCAAGTATATAGCATTCTTCAACACACTTATTGTTATGTATGTGAATGTTTATATTTTCTTACACACACATATATACATGTAGAAACTTTTAGAGAGAAAAAAGTTTATAAGTAAAATATTAAAGAGACATTCTTTTAAAATAGAAAAATATAGTTAAATTAGATAAAAAAGATTAAATGCTAAAAGTAAACAATGGTCTAATTAATGTAGTTGAAATGTTGTTAAAAGGAATCCGAGTAGATTCTTTTTAGATAAATGACAATCTATAAAAATAACTAATTAATTAAAAAGGTAAAGATAATAATTAGTTGCCTATATGAAGCATAAGGAAATAATAATGACCTGAGCGGATATGCAATGTACCAGTCAATCATTGCTGGGATTTGAAAACCATGAACTGCCTCAGTACTCAGCAATCGAGAAAGAGTTCAGTTGATTCTTGGAGATCCATCTGTGTAGACAGATATATATTTAAGCAGAGTGACTTCAAACGTGGATAACTGGCCTCTGAACATGACGAGTCAGCTAGGACTCCTTAAACTCGTATTGATCTTTATTATTACTTATTATTATGCCTTTGATGTAATAATTGTATATATGTAAATAGCTGAACGTTTAAGGGAGTCTGTAATTAAAGTTACTTCAACTGGTTGATTCGCCAAGCGCTATATTGAATTTAAAAAAAAAAACTGACCTGAGACACAATTTTTATAATAACTTTTTTAATTATGTTAGAACAAAAAAAAGTTACATTAATAGAAACTAGAAAAACTAAAGAAAACAATAAGTCTAAGACAAATAGTGATAACCATTTAAAAAATAAGGAAAAAAAGAAATTTCAACATCCAACATAATTATTACTTTATTGTTTGTTCATAATTTCTAAATTATCATTAACTAAGTTTAAATTATTTCTTCATTGATAATTTCTTTGTATTCCTTACAAAATTATCTTTCAAACCATAGATAATCCATAGCTTCAGAATCTTCAAAAGTATTCGCATAAGAATTCTTGATTTTTATCTTGTATCCTAAAAGTTGACAAATCTCAAAGCCATCTATAAGAAAAAGATTCATCCTAATAAAAGATGCAAAACAAATCATTTCCAGAAGATAGATATGCATTTGTCATCATAGCAATTGGCTTCTTGTCTATCTAAAACTAGAAATTGTAGGCTACTGTCTGTATCACTGATAAAATGAGTTTCATCTCTTCATTTTATATTTTTTGTGTACACCAGTGATGATATATTCTTTATGCACACCAGTGATGCTATCTTATTATATTTATTGTCCCACAGAGATATAATTTATTTGCATATAGCTCATTTGCTAGCTATAGACTTGAAAATAATGTGATGCAAGATGTGGCAAAACTACTGACTCCACAGCATGAGTATCAAGGCATAGGCAAGAATCAGAATTTGATTCTTTGCCTGTATACAATTCCATGTGATATATGCATAACTATTGTGGCATCCACTATACACATACCATTTGAAATCTCTATTTATTGGTTTAAATGTTTACATTCTCACATACTATGCCCAGTAAATTTTGTGATTGCTTTATCAACTGCAACCTTTCTGTATTTTAGATTATCAATTTTTAAAATTTACATTGCACTGCTCTATATATGTAAATCATTACTTGTTATACAAACATGATGCAAGAACAAACACACTAATGCAAATATAAACATATACCTTTTGAGAATCATTATGTCTATATCCAAAATTACACTACAAAAACAACTTTTGTTATATTTGAATTTATATACTGTATAATAAAGAGCATAAATGTTGTAATCTTATATAATTTATATAGTACACACACACACTAATACAAATGCAAACAAATTAATATACCATTTATCAAATAATTTTAAAAAATTCAAAATATTAAAAATTAAAATTAATAACTTAGTGATATTCTGGAAAACAACTTTTGTTATATTTGAATTTGTATACTGTATATTTACAATTAGACTCCAGGTATGTGAAGAATGCCTGTATTTCAAATATTTGTATAATAAAGAGCTATAGTACATACACACCAATACAAATGCAAACAAATTAATATACTATTTATCAAATAATTTAAAAAAATTTAAAATATTAAAAATTAAAATGAATAACTTATGATATTCTGCGATTATGTTTGTGTTGCATTGAAGGCCTCCTTATCCGAATTATCAGCGTATTTTTAATCCATTATATTAGGGCTATAAGACCGATAAAGATTTTCTGTCTTTATCGTTTCATGTAAACTAGTAAATTGACAAGAAAATAAAAAAAATAAATTCATCTAATATTAGGGCTATAAGACCGATAAAGGTTTTCTGTCTTTATTGTTGCATGTAAACTAGTAAATTGACAAGAAAATAAAAAAAATAAATTCATCTAATTTTAAAATAATTGTAAAAAATTCAAATTTTATCCAATATCAATGTAAGATATATCATTCAAAAGATATTGTAAAAAATTCAAATTTTATCAGATATCAATGTAAGATATTGTGGTTATGTTTTTGGCGCCCAACGTGGGGCCAAAAACATAACCATGTACCGGTCGAAATCCACCACCTCCGCAAGTCAAATCGGATTCAAACTCAGCTTAACCAAAACTGAATTCAAACCCAACTCAACAGCTCAGATAGTAGTCATCGACAGCACAGTGCTATGCGCCAAGAAACTAGCTCAACGGTTGGTGAGGACTAGATACCCTTTTACAGACACGAATATCTAATAATTAATTACTTTGAATACTTTTAAATCGAATCATATGTATGTTCGGGTTGCCAACACAGACAGCGAGTATTAACATTTAAATAATTATAAAAAGAATGATGAACTAAGAAACCAAGTATGTTAGAAAATATTTAATAATAATAATAATTTGTTTTGTTCAATAAAATATAGATTGCATTAGTTACCTCTAGTCTTTAAAAGAATTTATAAATATAATAAGAATGGCGGTCCTTATCATATGCCAACAAGTATTACACAACATGGGATTCTACGTCTATGCCCCCAACGAGAAATATAAAGGCAGATAAAGGTATTCATTAAGAACGGAAATGATTGTTCTAATTTTATTACGGTGGAATGTGAGATTTATTTTCACATTCGGAAATCTATTCACGAAGAGCAAGATACGTATTTTAGGGCATAACTTTAATCTTTATTTGAAAACTTATTTAATTAAACATATTTGAGAATTGGTTCGACTTTAATTTAAATCACTTCATCACGAATTACGAGCACGGAGCGGGTTTTACCGGGACAAAGATGCACGGTACTGACGAATTACAAGGCAGAGAGTAAAATTGAAAGATGATCGCTAGTCGATGATCGAAGTCCTATGGCGGCTTGCATTTGGCAAGTCTTACGCCCTTTGACTAATGAATCGGAAAGGAAGTACTTTCTTCCTCGAGAAATTTAAATAAGAGAATATGATCACCGACCAGCCTAACGGAGCGGAAGATGGCCCTACGTCAGCAACGTTTGATGATGATGACTTGATAGTCATCGTTGAAAAATAAAACCCATGTAGAATGCTCTACGTGATGACTTGACCAATTAATTAAAGTCAAACGAACTTTTATCGAACTATTTTAAAACATTTCTAAACTATATTAATTATGTCCTAATATCGTGCCCTTCCTGAATATTGATATAAAATAACAAAAGCGGAATTAAAATACATTTAACCCTTTATCGACCCTTTTTGCAATAAAGACCTTTAAGATTATATTTGCATAAATAAATATTAGTGGAACAAGAAAATCATTTAACATTATTTGAATACATATATATATACTTATAACGTAGATAGGAGCTGGGGACATAGGTGAAACATTGAGCTAATAATTTATTAATAGCTAAAGGTAAGAAAAAAAATAGTAAACATGTAATATTTTCCTTTGACTTGATGACTAATAGAACTTATAAATTTAGCTCTAATGGGCGAGAATTACTATTTGAAATTAATGTTATATTATTTGCGTGAGGCAAATGGAATCAAAGGGCTCATCGAGTCGAAAGATTATTGGCATATAATTTTTAAATACGACATTAATAAAGCACACTAACATATATATATTAAACGAACCGCCAGGTAAGAAAAGAAAAAGTTTAAAGACTAGAGATCTAAAGAATTACGCTATAGATTTACAGTAGCATCTTATAACTAAAAGGTGTTACAAAGATTTACATTAAAGAATAAAAGAGCTCTTAAAAAGAAGGAGTATAAAATAAAGTTCGAACTGGCCAGAAAGTTTAACGTTCATATTACCATTCCGTGCTTGTCCTTAAGTTATTCCTCCAAGTTGTTGAAACGTAGGCATCATTGGTTAACTACTGGAGTAGTATTTTAGTAGCTTTCATTATTTTAGCAGAATGATCGATCCGGAAAATGGTTCAGCAGCTCCAGTGAAGATTCCTCGGGACTTTAGGAACCGTAGCCAGATCCCTGATGTTCTAGCCCTCTATCATGATGAAATACAATTCTTATACACACAGAGTTCACTGCACTACTCTACAATCAAAACTAGTCTCTCTTTCTTTTCTTTTCAGGGCTATATATCTCTGTTCACTGATGCCTCTGGCTAGCGCTCATTTTCTTATCAATCTGGTTTTTTTTTATAATTAGTTGTTTTCAGAAACATTCCTTCGATAAGGCTTTCAAACTAATTTTTGAATTCCTTTCCTAATTAGAAAATGAATTCTTAAAGTCTGAAATGATTTTAATTAAAAATTGAATTCTTATCTTTTTTTAATTAATAAAACTTTACTGTTGTTTTTGAGAATTTGAAAGCCTTTGGAAGGAATGTAGCTTTTAATCGCAAAACTTTACAAATTATTTAAAAGTAAAAAAAACAAGTATTCCCGACGCAATGAAACTTTCGAACAATTATATACATTTAATATTTACAAATATATATACGCACAATCCACGCAATTTAATATATATAAATTCATGAATATTTTATCATGAATTTATTTAGAGAATCGATCCAATTTAAACTAAACTAATTAATTTTACTACGTATTTGAAACAAGTTATTCCTTATGGAAATTAGCGTGGATTGAACGTATAAAGCCCCATTGCATCGGAAATTTAAGGTTAGTATTAGGGTAAATAACATGAAGCTAGGATCGAACTCAGATCCGACTGCTTCAATATATTCAAAAGATAATAGGAAGGAGCATCGATTGCTGGCATTTCTGTTGACATCATGCTTATAGTTTTTGCGTAATTTAAAAAAGAAAACAAAATTTCAAACAATCAGCTGAAGCAAATGGTTGACCCACTCCAATCACTCGAGTAGTTAATATTAACCATGAGTCATTATTAACACACTTGTGGAAGTATGTTATATTTATAGATGCACTCATGGAAGTGCATTCTCTAACAGCTAGACATAGCAATTTGGCACAGTCGCAGTCTTAATTTGGACTATTAAGTAAAGAAACAGTTAAATTGGGTAATAGTCATAATAAGAACGCAAATAGCAATTGAGGAATTTGACATTAGTGAGGCAAGTAGTTGTTTTCTGTATGTTTATACGAAATACTCGATCACTGTAGTCAGAGAAGCTCTAATCAATTATGGAATGGATCTAGAACGTGTCAAGTTTGTTGTGGCTGTACTAGAATGGATAAACCGTAATATTTATGCGGTATTCAATAATGAATGGTTTCATATGTTCAACGGATGGGTCTCCCAATGAGTGGGATTATCACCAGTCTGATGATGAATGCCTACAAAAGAATTGTTTTGCCTAGATACATGAATAATGGATTGGTAATGTACGCCAGATATGTAGATGATATTTTTATTGCTGCTCCACAGGAAACAATGGATGATATTAAAAATGATCTCACTATGGCATCAGGCCTTACTATAAATGTTAGTCATGTAGAAGCACCTAACAGTATCAAATATTTAGATCTGCAAGTAATGATCAAAGCAGACCATTTTTATTATAAAATGAACATTAAGCCCATTCATATTAGAGGCCATATACATCATTCATCAAATAACCTGATATTTATAAATTTGCTGGCCTCAAATCATTTTTGTATAGAAATGACTGTCTATGTAGTTTTGAAAATGACAAGAGAAACAACATTGAAATTTACAGAAATGATCTTATTAAGGCCCAATATAACCCTCGGATTATTGATAAGATAATTGTGAAATTCAAAAGAAGGCATAATCGGATTAGACAGCAAGATAAATCTAGGATTTTATTACCATATATTCGTAATATTCATGATAAAATGCGTAAGATCTTCTGTTCGGAATTTTGTGTATGTTTTAGATTGCCCCCTAACTTGAATAGATGTTTAAATAATACTAAAGATTTCATTCCTCCAATTCATGCACAACAGGCAGTCTACAAGATTGCATGCAGAGAATACAATTGTCATGCTGCATTTTATGGAGAAACAAAATCATCCGTTCAGGTTAGATTGTCCCAGCATATATATTTATATAATAGAGCTATGGCTGACTCATCCCACCCATCAATTTTTGTACAGCATGCAATTGCTGCGATTCATGCATGCAAGCCGGATGAACCTAAAATTATGTGTAGGGAGAGAAGTGATCTGAGAAGGAAAGTTAAAGAGGCAGTTTTTATCATTTTGGACGAGCACGCATTGAATAAGAGAGAATCTTTTTATGTTTTATCAAAGAAGTGGCGTGCTGAGGCGCTTTAACCCTTATTTGCATATTAGCCTATGTTAGTTGTACATTTGCATATTAGTATAGTTTGGAAAATTATTAAAATTTGTATTGTCCTTGATAATGAAGGGTAAGCCTTCGAAAACATTCGGATAATTTATAATTTGTTGATATTTATCTATATATCATATTTTGTTGTTTGAGTTATATTTTGGAATTAATGTGTGTATTTATTTTAACGGATTTAAATTTTACATCAATAAAGTTAAAGATTGTAAGTATAAGATTGTTTTGTTATTGTGCTTTGAGGGTAAAGGAGTTATTGAGATAGCACACAGGTTCACAGAATCCTTAACTCCTGAAGAATGTTTATACGATCATGTCAAAGATTGTTTGGCAAACTATTTTAACCCCCAACTTTTGAGGCACCTAGTCAGACTGCAATTTTATGCCAGAAACCAACATTGAGAGGAAAATTGCATCTGTAGATCTTTTCTAGAAGAAGCCCTGCTAGAACAATTGCTTATGGGTATGTGCAATGATAATTTATGGCAACAACTGTTGGCCTTGACGATTTGGATTACACTGAAGCTATGAAATGGGATATAGCCCATGAACTCATGCTCAAACAATCTCATAAATTTTCAGAGTTCAAAAGCAACAATAAATTGCAAACTGATGTTTGTAAAACAGTTAGCAAAGTTCGGTTGGATGATAATGAAAATACGGCTAACAGTGAAACTGGTTTTACATTATTACTGTGGGAAAAAGGGTTACAAAGCTGTAATTGTTATTATAAAAGAGAACACTGTAAAAAGTGTAGGAAAAGACAGCATTTGGAAAAGATGTGTGTAGAATCAATTGACAATTATAAAAGTTCCCATCAGGGCCAGGTAAGTCAGCTTATAAATATGAAAAAATTGTCCACCACTGATGAATAAATCAACCTATCTCCACAGAGGTGGACAATGGTAGCAGCATATCTTTGATATCAATCTGGAATTGTCCAAGTCTAATAAAAAAAGCCCAAATTAGAAAAAACTGACCTCAAAGCACCAGGCATAAACAGCAATGCAGTCAAGATTAAAGGTGTTGTTTAGGTGCCCGTATGTAGAATGGATAGAAAAACAATAGAGCAGTGGCTATACATAGTTTATACTTCTGTAAACCCCCTAATAATCAGATGTCAACGGTTTAAAAAATTGGGGATTAAACTCACAATTGTGGAAAGGGTCAAATTGGAAAATGAAATGCGAATCAAATTTCCTAGTTTATATAATGGGGAACCTGGTGTTATTAAAACTACACCTGTAATTAAAAAATGAAATGCAAATCAAATTTCCTAGTTTATTTAATGGGGAATTTGGTGTTATTAAAATTACACCTGTATCGATAGAGTTAAGCACTGACACACTACCTGTAATATGTAGACCTTAAAAACTTCTGTTCCTCAAAAATAGAAAGTTGAAAATGAAATTGCCAACTTAGTTAAGAAAGGGGTATTACAACCTACTAAGAATTCTAATTGGGCCACACCACTGGTAATTATTACCAAACCCAATGGTTAGTTTTGTCTGTGCGGTGATTATAGTTTCGGTCAACAAGGCCATCGTAAAAGTGCATAGTCCCTAATGCCAGGGAGATATTAGCGTCAGTACAGAAATCATAAATTTTCTAAATTGGATCTCAATGCCACTTTCCATCAAATACCAGTTAATGATCAGACAGCTGAAATATTAACACTTAACACTCACATAGGTTTATTTAAGTGCATTCCATTTGGAATAATGTTAGCCCCAAGTATTTTTCAATCTAAAATGACTAGAGGGCATTATCCCATATTTTGATGACATTCTTATCACATCTATAACAAAAAATGAATTCAGAATGTATATACATAGAGTCTGCAAAAAAAATTGGATGAATTCAGGCTAAACTTAACACCCAAAAATGCATATAGATAGCAAGTGAAATTTAAGTTCTTAGGTCACATCATATCCAAAAACATCTCATCTCTGGCCCCTGAAAAAGCTAAAGCGATTGCAGAAGCACTGACCTAGCAATGTGAAAAAACTTCATGCTTTCCTTGGCCTTGTTAACTACTTCAGAAATTTCTTAGATGGAAAATCCCAAATAGCCAGACCTTTATATGATATGTTAAAAAAAAAACCAGAAATGGAGGTGGGAAGATGAGCAAAAAAAATCACTGCTTCTAATAAATTACTCATCCATTACAACAGTGATGAAGTAACGCTTACCATGGATTCATCAGAATTTGACGTTGGGACTAATGTCACCCAGCTCAAGAAGGCGAATGACCTATCAGTTATGCATCATGAACCTTGTCCAAGGAAGAGAAAAACTATAGTCAGTTGGACAAGGAGGCCCTTGCGATTTTGTTTGGCATCAAAAAATTTCATCAGTATCTATATGGCCACATTTTTACGATAGTAATGGATCACAAACCCTTATTAGGAATATTAGGAGTGCCCGCACATGTTGTATTGCCTAAACATATTGGTGGGGTATGACTATACTTTAGTATATAAAAAAGGGAAACAAATAGGGCATGTGGACACTTTATCTCACATGCCTGATCAATCAGAATGTCACGTAAAAGAAATTGAAATTAATTATATTGATGCCTGGAAGAATCAGACCCTCAACAGCAAAATAGTGATTGTGTGGGCATCTGAAGATAATGGCTATCAGTGAATGATAAAACAGATCAGTAAAGGATGGCCAAAAAACTACCGAGTTTTCTGCATATGGAATGCCCATGAAGAGTTATCAGTATACAAAGGATGCATTCTCAGGGGTGACCAGATTATTATCCCACTGAAATGAAGAAATCAGATCATGAAGCTGTTGCATGAGGCCAGAGTAAAGACATTAGCTCATAGTTAGATCTGGTGACTCGGCATTAATACTGATATTGAGAAAAAATTTAAAAATGCAAAAATTGTCAAACATGCACTAAAGCACCTCCAGCTAAGTTTGAACCATGGCCTAAAGCGGAAATACCATGGCAATGTGTACACATCGATCACTGTGGTCCATTTGAAGTTCATTTGTTTTTAATAGTGGTCAACACATTTTCAGGGAGGACTCAATACAAAATAGTAAATAGTACTAGTACAGATGTGTCACTAAGAAAACTTTATGAAGTTTTTGCACTTCACGGTTTTCTGGAAACACTTGTATCTGGTAATGGAACATGTTTTACTGCACAAAAATTTGAAGATACAATACAAGAATGGGGGGTAAAACATACCCTCACACCCCCTACCTTTCTCAATTTAAAGGGTTAGCCAAGAAAGCAATTTAAACCCTTAAGTCCACCATCAACAAATTGGGGAAAATTAAAATTTATGAAGTAGTGTTGACTGCGCTCCATCATCATACGATCCCCAGTGCTAAATCTGGAAAGTCCCCAGCTGAAAGGTATCTCAGTAGAAAGTTGTGCACAAAATTAACAAACATTGTGCCAATTGTAGATAAAAAATGTTCATCAGACTAGTACAGACAAATATTTCAAATATAGACCACAGGAAAAAGTATGGGTAAGAAATAATACTAATAAGTTTTAGTCTCAGGCAGAAGTTATTCAGCATCTATCGGAACAAGTGATTACAGTTCGAATGAAGAGTGAGGAAATACTTTGTAAACACACAATCAGCTGCACAAAGATGAAAGTAAGGATATAGAACCTGACCTCAGAACAATGGATACCGATAATTGGGTACAAAGAAGCAACACATCAACGAATGCAGAAAATAAACAACTGTGTACCAAAAGGATAATAAAGACACCCATGTATTTGTATTAAGTTCAGAGGTTAAAACTGATCTCTGAACTTGGGGGAAGTAATATTATATATGTGTATGTATATATTTTCTTGCATACACACACACACACACATATATATATGTAGAAACTTAGAGAGAAAAAAGTTGTAAGTAAAATATTAAAGAGACATTCTTTTAAAATACAAAAATAAAAGTTATAGTTAAATTAGATAAAAAAAATTAAATGCTAAAAATAAACAATGGTCTAATTAGTGCAGTCAAAATGTTGTTAAAAGGAATGCAAGTAGATTCTTTTTTGATAAACGATGATCTATAAAAATAACTAATTAATTAAAAAGGCAAAGATAATAATTAATTACCTGTATGAAGCATAAATAATTGAAAGAAAAAAAAGAATATTACTTAGAGCATATCAAATTGCAAGAAAAGTAAGACATTTTGTTTACTTTACTTAAAAAATAAAATTTCGGTAAAATAAGTTTTTTTTTTTTTTATTGGACATGCAATATACCAGCAAATCATTGCTGGAATTTGAAAACAATGAACTGCCTCAATACTAAGCGATCGAGAAAGAGTTTGGTTGATTCTTGGAGATCCATCTGTATAGATGGATATATATTCGAGTAAAATGTTTCCTTTTCCACAGTGACTTCAAGTGCAAAGAACTGGCCTCTGAATGTAACAAGAGTGAGCTAGGACTCCTTAAAGGTCGTATTGTTCTTTATTATGCCTTCAGGCCCATTGATGTAATAATTGTATATATGTGTAAATAGCTAAACTTTAAGGGATTGTATAATTAAAGTTTCTTTAAAATTAACTGTGAGTTATTATTAATACACTCATGGAAGCGTGGTATATTTATAGTTGCACTCATGGAAGTGCTTTCTCTAACAGCTTAAACAAAAATTTTGTATAATAATTTTAGTAATAAATTGAGGGGACATATTTACATATATTTTATTGAGTATGTGTTCACTCATTCAGTCTACGAAATAATAAGAATAAAAAAAAAAACAACTTATTTTACCGAAATTTTATTTTTTAAGTAAAGTAAACAAAATGTCTTACTTTTCTTGCAATTTGATATGCTCTAAGTAATATTCTTTTTTTTCTTTCAATTATTTATTTCTCTTATAGAAATGTAATAATAATCTTGTTATAAGTCAGTGTCAACATTTTAAATATATTTCAAAATTTTGTAAAACTTTTAGCCTTATGCTTAGAAAACATTTTATTATGCAAAATACTGTACATCAACTTTGTAGAAAACATTTTATTATGCAAAATACTGCACATCAACTTTGTAAATAAAGGAAGAGTAAAATATATATGTTTTCAGTATAAAAGGAAGAAATTTTTATTAATAAATGTGATAATATATGAAGCTCTGAAACAAAAAAATAACTGCTGACATTGTAAAATTTATAATTTTTTTTTAATGTGATCACATATAAAACTCGAGATGGAAAAACTGCTGTTTGAATATTGCATTTATGAATTTTAATATGTTTTTTGTTTGTTTGTTTGTTTACATTGGGGGGGGGTCGTACATAATTGGAAATATATATATATATATTGATACAGTATAGTTTGTGACTTCATTTCTATAATTGGAAATCTTAGTTCTTTGAATATTACTAGATTATGAGTAATTCAATAATACATTTCTTAAACACCTCATTACAAACCTCCCTTAGTTTCAAAGTACCTATCTATATGTGACTATAAACCTATTACAATTTATAGACATACATTTTGAATATTAATAATTAAAAGTAATTAGCTTACCATCTTTTTTCCTATCAAAATCTGTTTATAAAAATTGTTGATTTCATATCTACTGATTTAGAGATGTCCATCTGCTCTCCCCCTCCCCATAACTATGTTTTCTCTGACTTTAAAACAATTTTTCACCTTTCACTTTGCTATCTATTATAGAAGTGAAAGCATTTTAGTAGGAAAACAAATAGAAAAAAAAAAACAAGAAAAAACTTGAAACATAACATTTATATTAATTAGACATTAATTTAAAGATATTTATTTAAATATATTTCATTTTTATATTTATTTTAAAACGTATGTAAATATTTACTTACAGTATTGTTGGGTTGTTTTTTTTAAAAGTTTGTATTCAAAATATTACTTAAGCAATTTTTAATTCTTGCAAAAATAATACATTCTGACTGTCATGAAAATTTAAAGTGATCCCTCATAATAATGAAAAAAAATTACTAAAAGGAATCAGATTAATATAGTACTTTACCTATATATGTATTGAATGTGTATTCAGTAAGTTTAATTAAATAGTTGAGTACATAAATGATTAATTAACTTTAACCTTTTGAGTGCTGATTATTTTATTGGCCGAATGAGGTAAAAGTCAAAACTTTTAATTGGTCAATTCACAAACTCAAACATCAAAATATATTCATCTTTTAATATTATATTCACTTTAGTTTTGTTTGTAAAAAGTATATTAATAATTTGTCAGGTTATGAAAATAAACGAAAGTTTTTTCAAAAAGAAATTGTTATATAATTATATAAATTTTTGCCAGCGGAAAATGTAAAACGAAATCTTACCAATCAAAACATTTTGCTAACGACGTGATTTTCTTTGCCAATTTTAGTTGTTGAAAAAGTAAATAATTTTTGTTAAAGTCTTAACTATTTTTCCAAAATAATTTTATTTTTAACATATTTTATCAAAATAATTTATAATTTGTCAAAAAATACTGTTAAAATGGTCTAAAACATTCATTTTATCATTTTCAAAATGAAACAAAAAGAGATCGTAACTCTTTACTTTTTGGCAGCTATTTTCTTTGTTGTCAAAATTTAATAGCCAGTCAGATTTAAGAAGGGTGTTATTTTTTCTTTGTTAGATGTATAAGGAAAGTAGTTTATTGTTTAAGGCTCGAACGGGATCTTTAGATACAAAAGAATATACATGTAAATGGAAAAATATGGTTGATTTATTTTGTAAATTATGTAAGGAAGGAATAGAAAATATTAGGCATTTGTTAATTGAATGCAAATGTTTGAAAACAGAAAGGGTACATATACTGAAGTTGTGGAAAAATAAATATGAAAAGAGTGATTATACAGAAAGTGAATTATTGGTTTTTATGCTGGGTTTGGGAAAAGATAAGGGGGATTTAGATATAAAGGTTATAGAGTTGACAAAGATTATGTTGTGGAAATGGGATAGAGCAAATTATGGGTAAATTTAGAGTGGGGAATGTAAAATAAAGTGGCTAACAGGTTTATCTGGGCATAATTGCTGAGATATTCTTGACTTCGTTTAAGGAGAAGCCATAATATATCACATCACATCACATAATCTTTAAAAAGAGCCCAAATCATAATCGTAGTCCGAAAAGTGACCGATTTAGAGTGACATCAAGCCACTTTGTTTTATAAACGAATTGATCATGCAAAGTGTTAATAAATATTTTAATATATACATATATTGAGGATAATATCAACTTCTAGTGATAGGAATGCACTGAACATAGATAGAAATTTTAAATTATATTTTTACATAAATAATAGATTATTCTTTAAAAACCAATCAACATTTAGACAATATCAATAACAATCAACAATTTCAAAATGTTTATCAAATTTTAAATAAATTATTCCAATATAAAAAGATTTTATTATTATTTTACTTAATATTTTAGAAACAAAAATCTATATAGTTCTTAAAGAAATGTTATTGATCAGTTTTAAATATATTTTCAGTTTTTTTAAAAATTACATTTACAAAAGATTGATTTACTAATCTATGATTATTCATAGTTGTTATGAGAAAAAAATATTCAACTCTTTAAAAGTATCAGACAGAATTTTAAGTAAAAGATTGTATTTTAACCAAGTTTGAAATTAAATTTTTTTTAATGTTATGTTGAAGTATATCTTCTTTGAATGATCATATTTTTAATACAAATAAATTATTTGAAATGTTTTTATAAAACTTTTTTTTATATTAGATATATTTCTTTTAGTAGAATTGTAACAATAAAATCAGTGGTTATTTAGTAATTAATAAATTTGGTAATTATATTAAAAACATGTTTATTTCACTATATACTTTTTACAACATCATGTTATATGTCATAATTAAATACTATCATTTATCAATTTAAAATATTACAATAAATAAAACATTGATATATTTTGTTCCTTGTTCATCTTTTTTTTTTTGCATGCCTCATGAATATTTTATTGTATTAAAAAACAATTCTTTTAAGTATTGTTTTGTTAGTGAACTCAACATTTTGCTTATGTCATAAAGGATCCCATGCATTAAAATTTTCTTGTCATCATATTTTCATTCTTAATTTTTTGGAATGTATTCTAAATCCATAAAATTGTTTATCTCAATATTCATGAAACTGTTAAATGGAGTAATACTGTTTGTTTTGAAAGATTGCTTTGCATCTTATTAGCAATATGAATCTTTAACAAAGGTCATGCAGTTAATTTGATAATTGTAATTGAAAGGAAGAATCTTATTACTTGCTGAATGGATTAAGGAGTGAAGTGGAGAACATAAGAATAACTTATTTTCTAATGAGATATAAATTAAAGATAACATGATTTTCTATAAATTAGCAAAATAGTTTTTTTATATTAGATGTGATATGTTGGACTATTTTCATCGTCTATGAGTGAATGTTGAATGTATAGAAAAATTTAAACTTTATTTAAACTTTCCAAATACAAACAACTTACTAGCAATAACACACAAATAGACAATACAGGTTAGTAATTACACAATGTTTCAAGCAGTATTCTCCACTCTTCTTCAGATGTTGCTGGTCTGATATGTACAGTGACAATATCTGCATAGAAGTTGAACTCACATCTTTGGATTCTTGAATATCAAATTTAAGGCAAATGCTCTAACTAATTGAGTTATTCTTATATATTTTTTTGATATTAACATTACTTAATATCTTTTATATCTCTTATTTGGAATATTAATTATTAACTGGGGCTGATGATGTTTTTCCATTACCCCATGTTCACTCCTCAATCCCCATCCGGTTACAAATGGCTACCTAGCTGAGGGCCAATGATGATCATGTACTGTGGCAATCATTATAGATGGCTGCCCAACATAAGACCAATGATGATGACATAATGGTGAGCATCACTTCAAAATTATCAACTTGATCTCAAACCACATCTGAGAAAGAAAAAAAAAGCATTTTATGCAGAATTAATTTTAAAAATTATTGTGAAATAGATGACAAGAATATTGATGATGTTTACAAATTATAAAATAGTAGTTTTCATGTATGTTTAGAAGAGGTTCATGTTTAAAGTTAGATATAAAATCTATGATTTTGGAGATTGGGTTGGGTGTTGGATTGTTGTGTTTAGCTATATTTTCAGTTTTGATGATGGATGCAGATTTTTGTCATTGTCTTGAGGATGTAATGTTTTCATGCAACTCTGAAGGCTATTCTATCTCAGCTATTTGCTCCAACTCGTTTTGTATATTTTGTATTGTTAATCACAGCATTTAACATAGCCCTGCCATGATTCCAGCCTCTTAGTCTCCAAAGAAAAGACATAGCTTATATTTCCCAGCCCATAAGGCTCCAAAAAGCAGGACATAGTATTGTATTTCCAGCCCCTCCACAAGGGAGGGCTTTGCAAAGATTTTTGCATTTTCCTTATCAAGGGTTGTAGTAGCTTATAGGGTCTCAATTGAGGTAGCTCTCTTGGTGATCATGGTGATTTCTGTACTTATAGTCCAATGGCTAAATTCTTTAACTCAAAATTGCAGGCCACTATTCATTCTGTTAGCTGTCAGATCTCTAAAAAAATTGATGAGTACATAGTTTGAGATATGGATTTTCTTTTGATTATATATGTATATTATGTAAAATATTGTTAGATAAGTGTTTCATTTATATTTTCTTTTTTCCTCAGAGCAGGGCAATGTTACATGGCATACAGCTACATGGTTGTGGGTGCACATATATATAAAGTAAAAGAAAAGTAGTAATAAACACAAATTTTTGTAGATATTTATCTATATTCACTGGGAATAAAAATAATCAATAAAGCATTAAATAACTTTGAATTGAAAGCAGAGTTTTATTATAAATTAAACAGTTAAAAGTCTAATAAATATTATTTGTAATTTTGATTTTGAATTTAAAAACGAGCATGGTTTATTTTTTATTATCATTATTCTTGTATACATTTGTTTATCTATTTTTAAAAATCTTTGTAGATTAAAAATTCCTAGAGATTAAAGTAAAAACGTGTGGAACACATCTTTGGTAAAATTTCAAAAGTTGCTTCCAGAAGTAGCTTGTAATTAAAAGTGATTTGAAAAGATTAAAATTGATTTTAATCAAGATAAGTTATTAGACAAAAAAAAACCTGTTTTCAATTAAGATGTAAAAAAACTCATAAAAATATCAGTTCAGTCTGGTTTTCAGTTTTGAACATTCTGGCTTTAATATTTTGAGAAGTAGCTGGCCAAATTTGCCAGCTGCAAAGTAGGATAATTTTTTAAGACAGTTCTTGTCTTAATATTTTTGCAAAGCAGAATAGCTAGCTGCAGAGTTAACTAGAAGAGTTGGACAGAGCTTCCATGAAGATGTAGCTGCTTTACTGTTCAATAGTGGAGTTTGACCTTTGAAAATGCGCAGTATTATAAAATTATCTTTGTAGATATGGGAATTGTTTATTAGTGTTTGTAAATATAGAAACATTCATCTCATGGCTTATGTGTGTATATATTAACACAAAATATAGATTTTACATATATATGAACTAACACATAGTTGAACATTAAATTCACGTAGAGGAAAATGATCCACTTCTTTGTGTTGATATTCATAGCTACAAATCTGGACAAGACTGTTTGCTGACCTAAAGTCTATGTGGAACCAAGAAAATGCTAGCCATACTTGAATTATACTTTTCCCTGGTGATGACAACAAGCCTGGATTATATTTTGATGATGAACCAAAAACTAAGCTTACCAAGAGAAATCTTGAAGAGTTGGTATATGTATGCTACTGTGTCTGTATGCAGAAAGAAGCACAGATAAATGTATATACAGTGGAGAGTAGCATTATCTATAAGGTGAACAAAATTTTAAGTTTTTTTTAAATATTTCATTAAAAATGACATTCTAAAGGTGAGATATACATTCTATAGTAATTATTTTAAATTATTTATTGAGAGAGCAGAAAGACATTTTGAAATTTATATTTTTTAATTTTAAAAAACAATTTTATTTTTCATTTGTTTAAAAAAAAAGTAAAAGACATTTTAAAAATGAAACAAACATAAATAGTTTTGCTTAAATGAAATGATTGATTCATGGACACTTTTAAAACTCCGCAATTGTTTGGGGTAGAAAAAAAAACAATCAACAAAAGAAATTTGCTAGACTTTTTTTTTTTTTTTAAAAAAAAAGGCATTTATAGTTAATTAAGAGTAAACAAATTTTTAAAATAACCTGTCAAAAAACTAATAAGTAAAGATAGAGTTTAATAGTTGATTAATAATAATTTTTTTTTATAGTGTACATCTGAATGTGAATTTTATGTACTCTTAATATTAAACAAGGAATTAATTATGGAAAGTATATTTTGAATATAATTTTATTATTTAGAAGGTAAAATATGAGTTAAACACCAATGTGTATTAAACACCAATGTGTGAATACACACACACATGTGTGTAAAATTGTAATGATTTTTAATATTTTTATACAACTGAAACGTTTAATCATGTATTTGTTATTTTATATGATGATTGTAACATGTCAATTGTACTGCATATTTATATGTGTGTATATGTATCAATGCTTGTCAAATAGGACATGTATGTTTCAGTTTTTATCATTATTGAATATCAATTGAAATATATTAGCTGTATATTATAAATCATGCTTCTGTGTATATATATATATATATATATATGTAAACCATCATGTAATAACTTCAATTTTTTATTAATCAATATATGTAAATCACAATGTGATAATTTGTTATTATTGTATGTTAAGCAAAGTCAGAGGGCTTAATTGATATGCCCAGCCTTATTCTAGATGTTAATACCATTTTTTTATTGTTAATAAACTTTTGTTCAATTATGAAAATTATTCTAGTGGATCTAAATATTTTTAGAATATCTGTTTCCATCATCTCTTGGTCACATACAGTAATAGAGCTTGTGTTTTCCTGAGCTGGATTCATGTAGAACAGTCTGATATATGAATGGGGAGGTATTGTCCTGTCTTGGCATGAGGATTATATTTTTCAAAGTCCTTGCACTACCTTTTGTTTTAGTTTAATTTTAAAAATTAAGTTTATAGTTGGCCAGAGCATTGATGGTGATCAGCATGTTTTAATATCTCAGCATTATTGTTTTGATGATTATGTATTCTAATGGATTTGCATTCAGGTTGGTGCATTCAAATTAATGGTTAAATAATTGCCTCAAGCTGGCAATGGCTCAATAGTTAGCCTGGTCTATAGAAGACCCATCTCTAATCCAGTCATCAGATTAACTGTTGATTTCTTTTGATGGATCCTTCATGATGATGAATGATTAAACCACTAAACATCACATGATCACTATCTCATACTAGCATATAATTAAACAATTCAAAACAAAGCAAAACTCTCCATATAGTAGTGCCATCTTGTGCTAACAAAAGCAATCAATGGATGCCAGAAGGCATGTGCATAAAATCCCTATCTAGTGCCTACTCATCCAATATCCCCAGACTAGTTTCTGGCTTTTGGCCTTCATCAAAGACACCAAAATGTATGGGTGCTGAATTGAGTTCAGACCCAGCTTGGATTGAAAATATTAATTGTGTTTTCAATTTTATTCTCATAGTTTTGTAGTTAAATAGAGTTAAAAGGTGGCTGCTGGAGGGTTACATTAGATCTTAAGATCTAGGTGCAGTGCTCTCAGATCCAAGGCTCCTCACTGATGAAGGCCAAAAGCTAGACACTAGTCTGGGGATATTGGATGAGTAGACATTAGATAGGGATTTTATGCACAAGCCTTCTGGCATCCATTGATTGCTTTTGTTAGCACAAGATGGCACTACTATATGGAGAGTTTTGCTCTGTTTTGAATGATGAATGATTATTATTTGGAATATTATTCATACTTACTTTGACTTATTATAATGCTGGTTGATATGGATAATTATACTTTTAGTTGCTCAAAGGAGTTAACTGATCTCTTCTGATCTAGCTGGCTGATCTCTCAATGATCTCACAGAGAGAATTCAAGATCTCTCATGCTCTCTTATAATATCTTGAATAATCTTAAATATTATATATTTTTTGTAAATTTTATTATTTGAAATGCTTGGCCATCACCCCAGGTTCCACCACTCTTTGACCACCCCAACTCATCCCATTACAAATGGCGTCCAGGAATAGCTCAGTTGGTTAGAGAATTTTCCTTAAATTCGATATTTAAGACTCTAAAGGTGCGAGTTCAACTTCTGTGCGAATATTGTCACTGTGCATATCAGGCCAGCAACACCTAAAGAAGAGTGGAGAATAATACTACTCTAAACGTTATATAATTACTAACCTGTGTTATCTATTTGTGTATTATTACTAATAAGTTTATTTTGTATTTGGAAATAAAGTTTAAAATTTTCTATACATTCAACATTCACTCATAGATGATGGAAATAGTCCAACATATCACATCTAATAATATACCATTATCATAAACCTTCAGACCATTAGTTTTTGATATATTTATAAAAATCTTGACTCAATTTGTTTTAATTTTTGTACTTTTATTTTGTGTATTTAATAATCTTGTATAGAACTATTTTGATTAAGGCTTTACTTTTTTTAGGAGTGTATCCAAAGTATTCACATAGTGTGTGTGTGTTTAATTTAACCAAAGTATGCATATTTACATATTTTTATTTAAGTGTGGCAAAGTATTTGTATAGGATTCAAAGTTTACAACAACATTACTTATATTTAATTTATTAAGTTAAATATTATTAACACAAGTAATAACGCATTTCTATTAATAAATTTTTATAATACTTGTAAGGGCATAAACAATCATTTAAATCATATTACATATAGTATTCAAAGCACAATTTATTTATTTTTTAAATTAGAATTTGCAATTGTTTTAGTATAGAATGATATTAAAAATATATTCATTAGTTATGCTTATTTTTATCTTGTACTTATTTTAATCTCAGCAACATTTAGTTCTCATTGCAATAATTAATTACATCTTATAATTTTTATTATAAACATAAAAATCTGTATTTTTATGTATGCAGTGGGATTCTATGTAACAAATATATCACACAATATATAAATCTGATACGCTTTTTCCCACTAAAACACCAAACACTACTACAAATGCTACTATCTAACATGCTGTGCACAATACACATTTCAGAGCCTATCAATTTTCACTAAAGCATTAAATCTATTTGTCATGTTTTGTAAGATTTAGTTAGCAATTTAATTTATCTAATTCAAATTATTGCATTCATTGTTCAAACCCCTATGCCCTCTATAATTGTCTTATCAAATATCAGACAATTTGTATTTATTGTTTGGACTATTTCTATCATCTAATATGAGTATTGAATGTCTTTAGAAAAATTTAACTTCATTTAAATATTACAAATATGTTCAGCTGTTAGTAATAGCATAACTAACCTGTTTGATATGCTACTACTAACAGTAGAATGTATTTGGAATATTTAAATAAAATTAAATTTTTCTAAAGACATTCAATACTCATATTAGTTGATGGGAATAGTCCAAACAATAAATACAACTAAAACACCCTCATCACAAATCTTCAGGAAAACACAATTACTTTTTATATTTGAAATATTAAATTTATTTTCTCCACAATGTACTGTGCTAATTATATTTAAGCTTGGAATATATACTATAACTTATGAATAAATTATTAGAATGTTAAAACTTAAGTTATTCTCTATGTACATATAATAGTTTTGCCCTGAGCCAGAAAACATAGTTAGAAAATCAATTAAAGCAGTTATCAAGAAATAAATAAACCCCAAATAAAAGAGGAGCAAAACTGTCAGTGAATCTTTAATATGGAATAGCTAAATCAATGAAAATAAATGCTTTAATAAACACTATGGGCTAAGATATTTCCAAACTTTCTTGCTTAGTTTGCCACATAATTTTTATTAGGATGAATTTATGGGATTTTTTTTAATAGATTTACTTTTAACCAAATATAACTTGCAAATTTATTTATATAGTACTAAATATACTTCATAAAACTTAAATATATACAGCAATTAATTTCATATGTTTTTTACATTTATAATTTTGATTTTGTATTACCTCTTTGCTGTTTAAATGTTTGTGTTAGATAATAACTTTATTTTAGCCTTGGACTTGAAATGGATTACCCTAAATATATGTAGGTCAGGATATCATAGAATGTATGGCAGGGGTCTCCAACCTTTTTGCACTTAAGAGCACATTCTATAATACTGGCCAGGTGGCGGGCACCATTTATTTTTTCAATGTAAATTTATAGTTGGGTATTGTTAATAATACACATAATGTACAAAAAAATATTAATTTGATTACAATATAATACAATAATTTATAAGAAATTTTAAAAATTAAATTTATTTGTATAAGAAATAATTTTTAATCATGTTCGTAGAGCGGCAGGTACACGTAAAATGGTCTGTGGGCGCCATGGTGCCCATGGGCATAGGGTTTGGGACCCCTGATATATGGACTACTTAATTTTACGGAATCAATTACTTTCATTGTATGGAATTTGATTTAATATATATAAATCTTAATCTTTTTTTTATATTTCTATCACCAGGCAATATATTTTTTAAATATTGCATTAACATTAATCTGTTGTAAAAAATTTTAATTGCCACACTTAAAGCTTTTATTAATTCTGCCTATAATTATTGATTTTTTTCAACTGCCATATTTAAATCTTTTATTAATTCTATGTATAGTCATTGATTTAGACATAAATGACTTGATTTTCATCACAAACTTTCTATGAGCTTTATCAAATCTAATTAAAATTCTATTAAGTGTACTCTCCATATTATTGCCAAAACATTAGCAAAATTGATGCAATGCAATATTAATTTCATTTTTATCAAAGTTCACTTAAATAAATAATAAACAAAACAAGAGATAAACAATAACTTCTATACATCTGTATCTTTTTTATTTTTAAAAAAACTTTAATCTTATAAATATTTTTTGATCCTTGTGCAAATTTTTTAATGGTTGTCTAGTTATTTCAATGTACACCTTTCTTCTATCCAAAAGATTGAATATTGCAACAACATGTTAAGTTATTAACATTTTTGAAATTTTATAAATTACAAATTTCTAGTTTGTTTTGAGTTTTTACTAAAGCAAATAAATCACTTTTCAGTTTATCATAAATAAAATACTTTCTGAAAATTGCTTTAGAATAGACATTGTAGAAAAGATTACATAACTTTTTGGGCTTACTTTCGACATTTGCATTAGAAGTAATTCTATTTATTCTATCCTAGAGCCTTCTATTGTAAACTTGAATAATGAATGGATTCTAGGTGGTAGTGCTATATTTATATTCAGATTTACATATCTTTACAAGCAGATTAGCTTGTGTTCCAAACAGTGTTGATTTCAAGTTATTATTTTAGTTAACATGAAGTAAAGGCAAAGTCTGGGGGGGAATCTTATGCTCCTAAATGAACATTAATAGTTTAGGTGTTTAGATTTAGTGCTGACATCTAATATCTATATTACACAAGTTACAATAAATAT
Organism: Epiperipatus broadwayi; assembly: GCA_028023455.1. Taxonomy (NCBI): domain Eukaryota; kingdom Metazoa; phylum Onychophora; class Udeonychophora; order Euonychophora; family Peripatidae; genus Epiperipatus; species Epiperipatus broadwayi. The sequence goes on from JAQFVV010012464.1 coordinate 3,925,808, forward strand.
TTCCAGAGTAGATTGGATTATTACTCCTAATGTAATGTATTTACATTTTAGTGATTTTTATAAGAAATTGTTTAAAGTTTATTGAAGTAACTAAATAATTAATGCTAGATTAAATTGTCATTTATAAATTGGAAAGCAATGGCCATCTATTACAAACAATGATTAAAGGTATTGTTTTTCATAGAACTACTATTCAATTGCCTAATCTGCTTTTAGTTAGAAATGTTAACATACTTAAATTAAATTTTTGTAAAGATATCTGCAGTTCAATAAAGATAATTAACAAAGATATAAGTATAAAAAATGTTCTCTTTTTTTCTTTTAATTAAACATTCTTTTTATATATATAAAATAATAATTATAATCTCTAATACATGTATATTCTGTAGACCCTTTCTTTTTACCAAGTCTAAAAATCATTAATGTTTACCTTAATCAAAACTATAGAGAAAAACTTAATTTGTGTAATAAGTATTAAAATAAACAAAAAAACTCAGCTGCCATTATTTTTTTAAGAATATAAACAATATTAATTTAAAAAGAAATAAATAGAGATAAAGAATTTTTTTGTATTGAACACTAAAAAGCAAAAAAAAATTTTTTTTCTTTAACCACAAATTTTTTTATTGTAGTTGAAGAAACAATTTTTTTTTTTGCTTTTTAGTGTATGCTAAATAAAAGCATTTAATATTTTAAAAAAGATCTCTACTTAGTATGGGCACAATAAATAAAAATGTAAAATTATATTGTACTTTAAATCAACTTGACACTTATAGTTTAGTTATATTTAGATATTTCTGCAGTAAGTTAATATGATTCTTATGTACATATCATATTTAGTATGTGCACATTATTATATCTATATAATAAATCTTAAATGACTTAAAATATGAAAATATCTTATTAAATAAAAAGCATTTGACATTTTTGCCTTTGATTGGATTTTTTTAATGCTTACCAAAACTATATTGTAAATGAATTTCACTTAATATGTATGATTTTACTTCAATTTCTTCCACCCAGAGATCTGGATTTAAGAAACTAGAACCCCTACCTAAAATATTAGTGCTCTATCACTTTGATAGTAATGTACCAAATTTCAACAAATTATAATGTGTTGAAATCTATTAAACCTCGATTTTAAAATATTATTATAACTTTACTTAAGTTTTCAATTAAAACCAAAAAAAATCTATATTCCTCTCTCACAGGCTTTATTTAAAACATACTGAAGTTCTAAAAATGTCTTTTAAATTTGATATCAAAATATTCACAATTTCTTCCACCTAGAGTCCAGATTTAAGAAACTAGGTCACCTACCTAAAATAATAGCACCCTATTGCTTTGGTAGTGATTTAGAAGTGAACCAAATTTCAACAAATTATATTGAATTTAAATCTATTAAACCTCAATTTCAAAATTTTATTCTAACTTGAATATAAAAGTATGGTACTTACGTATTAATCCTGTGACATAGAGCACATATTAGACATGCTGCACCTTTTCACATTCATATCAATCCACTGATAACTTTGTAATCTTGTGATCTGATTAAAATAACCTGTATGCGGATCTTTATGTGATATTTTTGCAAAAATTTAATGAAAATAATGTGTACACAGATCTTTTGTACATGATATTTTCCCAAGATTTGCAAAGTTATTGGCAGGTTGAATACATATGTGAAAATGCGCAGTATGTCTAATATGTGCTCTGCATCACAGGACTAATACAACTTCCACACAAAAAATATAAACAATTTGGAGCATAATTTACCAAAAAAAAAAAAAAACAGAAATATATATACGACATTTACATGCAGAAATATAACAATATTAAAGATATCAGTTTCAGCAAAAAAAATCACTGATCTTAAAAAGTACATTTGTACGACTTTTTACAGGAAAAAATTTAAAACATGGTGAGGAATTTATATTTATAACAATACTAAACAATATTAAACAGGAATATATAAGACATTTACATGAAAAAGTATAAAAATTATAACTATACTAAAGATATGAATTTCAGCAAAAAAAAAATCATCGATCTTAAAAAGTACATTTATACAACTTTTTACAGGAAAAAATTTAAAACATGGTTAGAAATATACATTTATAACAAGACTAAATGATATTAAACAAATATATGTGACATATACATGAAAAAGTATACAATTTATAATGATACTAAAGATATGAATTTCAGCAAAAAAAAAAAAAATAGACACCATTATGGACAAAACGAAAAAGTATAAAATGTATAACGATGCTAAAAATGAATTTAAGCAAAAAAAAAAATCACTGATCTTAAAAAGTACATTTATATGACTTTTTACAGGAAAAAATTTAATAAATGGTGGGGAATATACATTTATAACAATACTAAATGATATTAAACAGAAATATATACAACATTTATACAAAAAAGTATAAAATTTATAAGATACTAAAGATGTGAATTTCAGCAAAAAAAAAAAAATGAAGTGTCATTATAGACAAAACAATGATTAAATTACAAGAATTGGCCAAAATATTATTTTAAAAAACAAAATATACACATACATTACTTACCATGCAATATATGACAGGAATTGTTGCAATGAATAAATCTGAGTTGTCTGTTGTATTATAAGTCAATCAAATTTTCTGGGCAAAGTGGAGAGTTCAAGTAAAAAAATTTTCTTCCAAAATGAACATGTAGTTGCCAGTATATTGCCTGAATGGGATTTTGATAATAAATGAAGTTTTTTTTTTTTTTTTAAAAAAGCAAAATTATTTATAAAATAAGAAAATATAACACTTTTATTAATTATACATATTAGTGGCTAATTTTTTTAAATTTATTCATTATGCAAGTGAATGCATCGTCATCTTTACATTACGCTAAATTCGGCCAAATATGAATCCAGGTGTTGCCGTAATGTTCCTCACTGTTGTTTATTACACCATTTTGTTGAATCCCAAAGTCTTTCAATGTTTTGGGAAAGTACAGTTACTTACTCACTTAAAATCAAATGAATTAAGCAACAATGAAATGAAATGGACAATAACTATGAAGAAAAAATGCAATGCAATTGAAATCAAGCTGTGTCAGAATGAAATCTTGACAAAAAGTGGTGGGAAAAAATTGTTTTTGGGGGAAAAAAAAATTTTCTTACCAGATCAGAGAAAAACACTTGAAAAAATGCTATGCAAGTGAAATCAAGCTGTTGTCAGAATGAATTCTTGACAAAAACTGGGCAAAACAAATTGGTATTAAAAAAAAAAAATCAGATCAGATAAAAAACATGTTTTGATACGTGATCAGATAACAACATAGTAGGTTTTTACTTGAATTTATTTGACCTAATCGCAATGTTACACATTTATCATGGATATGAAAAGGTGCAACAGGTCTAGTACATGCTGTGTCACAGGACTTACCAACAGTATTTACAAATAAACCACCAAATAGAGATTGTGATCTAAATAAAAGCATTTTTTAAAAAAATGCTTGTTTTTTTAAAGCTTTGTTAACTCCAACTGACGAATTCATTAATTGCAAATGCATAAAGAAATATATTCTTCTGATTATACCTTAAAATTTTTGTTGTGATTAAATTAAAATAATGATGTTTAATTTAAAATTAGATATTGTTATTAAAATTACTTCTGAGTTTAATATAGATGAATAATAAAATTTCATGGTCTGTTTATATTGTTTCAAAATCCTATTAAGTTATAAAATGTTTCAATTTCCAATTTTCTAACAATTTCCATTCATTTCTGTGAAATAAAGTTTTTTTTAATTTTTATTATAAAATGAATAGTATAATTTATCCTTTTTAATTAAAAAAAAGAACACAAATTTGAATGAAAATTTTTTGAGCCATAAATTGATTAATAATTTTTTTAAAAAAGTACTGTCAATTATTGAATTTCCAAATATATTTATATGATGTTCTTGTAATTTGAACTCACTCTTAACACAGGCATTGAGTTTTTCCTAGATATATGTGGTTGTGCTCACAAGAATAATGAGCTTTTATAGTTCAGTGTTCAGGAATTGCTATTATTATAATCATTATTATTATTTTAAATTTGTATGGAATCACTCCAATAAGAATGTTACAGAAATGTATATATTTCTTTCTTTCTTATCTATAAATTTGAAGAATAAATATTAAATGCAATTAAAATTTTTACTAATATTTGTAATTCACAAAGTTTATCAATATTTTTTAAAAATTAATAGGTTCCATGATAGAAACTGGTATAAAACCACAGTTTGCGAATACCGTATATTTGAAAATGGTAAACATTTTTAATATTTGGTGGGATATTATTGTTTGTCATATGAATAAGAATTTGATCTCGATCTATTAACATCAATTTTCTATTTTTTAAAAGCATCTCTTTTTATCAAAACTATAGCTAACTCTTAATTAGCCCTATGAGTCATTTCAACAAAATACTAATTGGATTTTTACTATTGTTTCTATTTTATTCATTATTTCTAAGGCTTATCTCCACAGTTATCACATGTATCTTTCATTCTAATAACATGCTTATAATCTTTTTTACAAGCATTCATAACATTTTGATACCACTGAATCAGAACTTTTGTCTAATTTATTTTAGTAATAGCTTCATTTTAATATGTAAAAGGGGACTGTCGGAAAATATGATGAAAAAGAAAACTTATTGTGAGACAAGCTGAGAAACATTGCTATAAGATATTCATATATTATATCAGATGAAATTGTAATAATTTAAGATGCCCTTAATAAATTCCAATTTATCAAATAAGTAATCCTGATAATATGAACTTTCCATGAATAGGTTTATATTATCAGTGGTACATATTTGATAAGCTGCAGTTTGTTTATGGGCTTCCTAAAATTATTAGAATTTCATCTGATATACATATAAATGCTTTATACTGATGTTTCTCAATCTTTTTTCACAATACAATTTGTATATATCAGTATATATTTTTAATTTTTTTTTTTTTTTATGTAATTGTTAGTTTTCAGTTTTTAGCTCTTATCAGTCTGATAAACATTCTATTTGAAAGTGATAATTATTCAAAGCTGATTGGATTATTGAATAATTTGTTGTGTTTTTTTAAATTTAAAAGAAATATTTAAAATAAAATTTTATTTAAATTCTTTCACACTTTTTTTTTTTTTTTACAAAATTTTATTATTTGTAATTATAAACATTTATACATCTACTATGTTTTGGTTATTTAAATTTTTTTGCTTAACATTTTTTTTCCTATCACATTTCCATGTGATAAGGCTGTTTGATGCCAACATTGTTTGCATGTTCTAACTTGGGAGGTGCTTTAAGCAGTTATGAAAGTATTTGCTCTAATTATTATTTTAAATTTTTGAGTCCATTATATTTGCTATTGTAAAAATAAAATCATATCAAATAGATTGGATTGTTTTTAGTGGCATGGCTCAATAATTTTTCATTATGTTAGTTGAATTTTTTATAATGTTGTAGTTTAAATATAAATTATATGTTAAACAGATGTGCTGTTAAAAAAATAACATTATTTTTTAACTTATCAAGTTATTATTATATATATATTTATTTTTTAGTGGAGGTATGAGTAATTATTTATATCTGTGCAGTTTACCTCCCAGCTATTCCTGTTTAAGAAATGAACCAATGAACGTCCTTCTTCGGTTATATGGCCAATTACATGATAATGGTGATGATGCTTTAGTAAAAGAAAGTGTTATATTTACATTACTTTCCGAACGTAAATTAGGACCAAAACTTTATGGTATTTTCAGTGGTGGAAGAATAGAAGAATACATCCCAGTAAGTTAATATACTGTATTTGCTTTACCAAAAACTGAATGTTAACTATTTCATTGTATATTAAAATGTAAATAAAGTCATTGCTATAAAAAATTATGTTATTTATATTATTCACATAGCTTTAATAATAGATATTTTAAATTCTAGTTAATAGTTAAATTGTCTAGATTCACATGAGCATTTTAAAAGAAAAGTATGGTTAAAATGTTTTATTAATTCCATTTAATAAAATGTGTATTATGTATTTTAATAATTCACTTATATTATTTATTGTTTAATATACACTACTACTTACAATATGTTTATTTTTTATTTCAGAAAATATATTTTTCAGTATATTTTTATTTTTGAGGAATATTTGAAATTTTGTTTCGTACATTAACATTGTAAGATGTTACATAATTTTATTATTACTTTTATATTTGAGATGGTGGAATAAATTATTTTGAGGAGTGATAATAATCAAGTACTATTTTTTAGCCATAGTATTCTATTGCCTAATTACTACACTATTCATTAAGTAATCAATCTGTCATACTATTTTATGCAGATCTGGTAGCATGTCAGTAAAAAAATAAAACAATTGATCTACTGAAACCATCTAGAAATATATATTTATTTATAGTATATCCAGAAGTAAAGCATAATCTTTCTCCACTCAAATATTAGATCAGTACTCCAGATTATTTTAGTCTTGGTTTATCAGAAGTGCTGAATTCTTCTTGTTTCACTACGAACTGAACTCTTGGATTATCTTAGTTATTTATCCACACATGTATCAAATTACTTTTGATCATGTGTCACTTTTTTTAAAGTTGATTAACTGGAAAATTGTAAAAAGTGATAGAGGCATTAACAGTTTGATGTGTTAATATTGAAGATTCACGAAGAGTCTTCTATCAATCGATTTCTTTCCATCATTGGGATAACTTTTATCTATTTTTTAAAGAGAAAGTTCAAAGCTTGAAGTCTTTAACCTTTTAAGTTAACAAATGTAACTAGCTGCTTGCAGAATGTCTTCTAGTTAATTTTTATATCCAAAAGCAGTTTGAGTATAACAAAAGTTAATCCTAGATCTTTTAGCTGTGAGCCTGCTACTCACCACCCAAAACATTATTCTTCTTGGAATCCTTTAGTGAATAATTGATATTTCTGCAAAATACTTCAGTCATAATCCTTGCTTTCTACCATTAACAAATCACAATTTTTACATCAAGTTCCAGCAGGAATTTATTTTTTTAAGCATTTTTCTTGATCCTTATTTTTAACATCCAAATGATGAAAAATTATTGAAAATCTGTATAATAAATAAAAACCAAACTTTTAATATTACTTTTTTTTTTCCATTTTTAACTACATGAATTTAATTACTACATATTCATATTTCATCAAAATTATGTGTATTTTAAAATTATATTATTTTGGTATTTTTATCTAAGCTCCTAAATTAAGAAATATTTTCATTAAAGAAATTGCAGCTTTTGTAGAATTACTTTATATTACTTGTAACAAATTGGAAAGAATTTGATCATAAGCTGTACGTTTCTCACGTAACATGAAAGTTACATATTAAGATATGTAAGGTAAGAATTAGTCAGCTTTCCTTTGCTAGTGCAAACCATATATTTTTAATGTTCAATAACCACAGTGTTTTAGATTAATATAACTGATTACTGAACATTTAAAAATATATGGTTTGTAGTAGCAAAGGAAGACTAATTCTTAGGTATATATCATTAAAAGTCAGTCTATACCTAGACAATCCCAATATCAATAACAATTAAGAATTTCAAACTGTTGGTCAAGCAATCTCCTTTTAACAATAATATATATATAAAGAGAAATACCTGTGATATCTTTATTAATTATGTAGTATTTATGATTTGTGATCACATAATAGCATATTTTAATAATTAAATTAGATAGAATAAACAAGATAGAAATGAACAAATTTTCTCAAGCATGTTTTTGAAAATAATCATGAATATATTGTTGCAATGACAAGTTTGAAAATTTAATGCTAAATTGTAAATGAGCGTTCCAAATTAAAAGTGCAAGAAATTAATATTTATTGGAATGAAAATACATCTTAGAGATTCAAATAGATAAGGACTCAAAATTGTTTCACTGAATCATTATATACAAAATTTAACATAAACAAGTATGTAGTTATTAGTCCCAACAAAAACCATTGATTGAATTGATGGCTCAGCCATAAATATTCTGCTTGTATTACTCAAAAAAAAAAATGTTCTAGGGACATTAAAATTTATAAATATATGTACATCTCTACAATGATATGTTTTTCTTTTTTTAGCTATAATTTTTTATAATGCTTGTTAGTCACCTGCCATTAGCTTTTTTTTTTTTACCGCCATTACTTATAACATGTTTTATTTTCTCATCTTTATTAAATGCAGCCATTAGCTTTTTTTTTTTTACCGCCATTACTTATAACATGTTTTATTTTCTCATCTTTATTAAATGCAGTCATCACTCTTAAGAATATAAAATTTTAAATGAATAATTCATCTAATTAAGTACTAACAGTGTGGCCTTTTTTTGGACTGAAATAAATCTGACATTTTCTCTGATAATCTAGTGAAACTGGCTCCCTGTCGTCTTGCATTGGTTGTCGAGAGGTCAGTGCGACTGCCTTGCACTTGCAGGCAGTTGCCCGGGTTGCGGGTTCGCATCCCGGCCGATGCTATGACACTTAAAAAAAAAAAATAATAAGAAAAAAAACTGGCTCCCTGTCAAACTAAGAATTTGATATTAAAATATGTAAAAAAGTTTAATTCTCATATAGTAATTTTTATTCATATACTGAAATCAATTTGGGCCATAAGATGTGATCAAGTCTTTGACAATAAAATGTTTAATTGGAAAAAGATTGGGACAAATTATTTCACAATAATTTGAAGTACCTCTGTATAGCTATGTTTTGCTTATTCTGAATAGTTAAGAGTAATTAAAATATTACAGCAAAATATGTAGATAGAATAATGCAAATTACTCTATATATAATTATGTAAATAAAGTTTGCTTTATTTAAAAAACCTACAAAGTTCTGTTGGATGATTTAAATTTAAAACTAGGCATGGCAAAAAAAAAATTCTAATTTTTGCTTTGATGTTTTTGAAATCCCATAATCTTTCACACTTTTCCATTTCATAAAATGAAATGTAAATATATTCTATATTTTAATAAGCTGTTATTTTATTGTTTTATAACTTACAGTTATTATATATGAATATTTAAAAACAGTGTTTTATGATAATCATGTCATCATAAAAAATGATCTCAAGATGCTTATATAATAGATTCCAATTCTCCCAATTTAACTAACTTCTATGTATGTGAGCTTAATGTAAATTTCATGCTTCCACAAAATGACTTTTTTAATTCAGAACAAATATACAGTTAACTGAAATAAATTTTTAAAAAATTTCTTTTGAGTTCAGTAATTTTAAATGGGAGTTGGAAATGTTTAAAGTTTGTTTGTTTCCCTTTAATTGTATTATTAAAAGTTTTTGATGTTTTTTACTTCTACATTTTAACATAAAAAACTTTATTATTTAAATTAATCGATTATCATTATTACCCCCCCCCATTAAGTTAATTAATGACCATTGCCCAAAATGATGAGTATTGTGTGTATATTATATATATAGTTAATTCCAGATATATTTACACAATTTATTTATTTAGCATATAATTGTTTTAGACAGCTAATTATTAACAAATATTAGGAAAGAATTTTATAGATATTCTAACTATGAGATAAATTTATAAATAAATTTATTAAATCCTTTGATTTTGCCACCATATGCAGATGTCTGATAATTATTATGGGATCACTGATTTGTCTTTGGACACAACTGCATAAGATAAATGCTGCTAAAACACAATGATTATGGATAGATCGAATCTGTTAATGAGATTCCTGTAATTTCTAGGAAGATCAAATCCAGATGATTTTCTTGATGGATCTAGAAAAAATAAATTTATTTGGAATCTCAAAGATGTCTATTTTTTATGCCATATTTTTTTGATTGTTTGAAAATATTCTTTGTTGAGCATCTAGAAAGAGGATCTTGATTTGAAATATATCTTATATGATGATATTTGGAATCTCAAAGATGTCTATTTTTTATGCCATAATTTTTTGATGGTTTGAAGATATTCTTTGTTGAGTATCTAGAAAGAGGATCTTGATTTGAAATATATCTTATATGATGATGAAACTATATCATAAGTTATTGATATAACAATCTATCTAACAGCTTTTTACTTATTATACATTTTCTGAAAAATAACATCTTATCATGTGTTTGAGGAATTGTGTATTGAAAAGTTTAATTTGGTGATTTCTCCAAACAGGGCATAGTATTCACAGTAAAATATGTTTGCACTAAAAAAGCTGTTCAAAGAATATTTGTATCATAATCCCAAATAATATCATTCAACTTTCCAAGAAGACTATTCCTAGAAATTATTTTAAATTTAACTTTTGATAGATGAGGAAATAAAATAGGCTATAATCCAGAATTGTTTCTAAGTAGTATAGGGTATAATTTTGCTTTAGATGATTATTGCAGAAGGTCATATTTAGATTACAAGATGTTTTACTGTTATTTTAAATAATGTATTTGTTAATCATACATTTTCAAACTTTATATTCTTATTAAGAGACTTAATTTATAGTCTCTAGGATTTTTTTTTTATATATGAAATTAAAATAATGTCATTAGCATAGATGATTTTTTTTGTATTCTGTTTTTAGGAGATTACTTATGAATATATTAAATAAAATAAATGAAAGATGATTTTTGTGAGGATCATTCTGTAAAATTTTGTATATGCTGTATTATCATTTAGTATCATTTGAATTTTTCTATTGGAGAGCATTTTGTCAAATAACTAATGATTTTCTACATTTAAGGATTTAAAGATTTTTAGAAAATCATATTTCAAACAGAATTGTAAGAAGTATTTATTTTATTTTGAAAATTCTTTGAAATTGAGTGTGAGTTGTTAAAAATAAAACCTGCTCATAGCAGCTTCTTCCTGTTTTAAATCCAGCCTGCTATAAAAGTAGATGGTTCTCACCTATTAGCATAATTGTTAGGTTTATTTGCATTTAATTTGTTATAATTTTGTTTTTATGGTAAATTTTTGGAATAATTTCTGAAATAATAATATTGCTACACATTTTTAACAATCATGCTTTAGTTCTAGAATTTAAATTTTTTGGAAACTTTGTAAGTAGATTATCGTACATTCAAGTTCATCATTATCTACAGATTATATTAGTTGAGATTAGAAAAGCATTGTGAAAGAAAAACTTGTACTTTTTGCTTTTAAGGTGCTTTTTCTGGTTCTGTCAATATTTGTTAGAAGTCTGATATATAAGATTGATAATTTCATTAGCAATTATAGGATTATTCATTTAGAGTACTTCTGCAACCACCAAGTCTTTGTAAAAATGATCAAGTCTTTCAGTTAGATGTTATCATGTTTTTGTTTATTTTCATGGTATAATATCAAAACTTTTTATAAGTTTATGAGTGATTTCCAAGTCTTTGGTAGACAAATATTGGCTATAAATCCTACCCTGAAATAAATCTCTTTTGATATCCTTAAGGGATGAATATGAGTTTGTTAAATCAGTCATTGCAAGATGGTATATGTTGTATTTTATTAATATTTTATTCTAGATATCTAATGTATTGATTCAAGTAAGTTTCCTTAAATTTCATTTTGGAATAGGATGGTTTTTAACTATGGGAGTATGAATTCAATAATGATATCTTTTTTTGTTGTTGTCAGTGAGGAAATGTTATAATATTAGCAAGTCAGCAGATAATGGAAAACAGTAACAAATCATGCATCAGGAATTGTCTCTATGCTCCATATACTAATTGGAATGATCTTCCTTATTTGGAATCATATATTATATGCATGTTTTTTGAAAATCATTCATTATAAAAGTTGGCAGCATCAGTTGCATATCCCAAAAGTTATGAGGAATTGAAAATATTAAAGTGTAGGAAGATCTGGAGAGGCTACTGTTCAGTTTATATTGGGAGATTTTTAAACATTGTATGCATAAAAATTATCTATCCAAATGATAATTTCTACATCATTTGAACTATTTTCAGTAGACATTGTTTGCTTTGGAAAATGCTTTAAAACAAAGTAACAACATCATGTTCCATATGGATTCTGTCAAGAACCAATATGAAATCACAGATTTTAAAGATTCACTTTATTAGAAGAATGATGTATCTCATGAAATGTGTTTGCATCAATGTTGTGCTATACAACTTGTAGAAGATTTCCATTTTTGATTTTGATATACTTACAATGTTAAATTGAAGTAATTTTATTATGTTAGTTAATTGAAAAGAGGATTCACCTGTAGAGAATATATCTAGAACTTGAGGTGATATATGGTTACCAATATCATATATGTAATCATTTTTCATTTTGAGAACTTAGGAGTCTTACCTCTATAGTCATAGTGTTACTATTTTTTATAATAATTCCAGAGATCATGATAATAGATTTATTGTGTGCTTTCATGATTTGCTATTTTTAACCAGATATTCATCAAAAATGACATTTGTTTTTCATGTATCACTTTCACATACTAATGCTTGTTACTTGCAGGATAGGCTGTGGAAAAACTGTCATTCATTCATTATTCAATTTTGATATTAACTAATTTATCAAAAACTTTTCTTTTTAAAAAAAATTCCTATCAAGATTATTTGTTGCATTCTTTAACATTTTGTACTTATTATCTCTTTGAAAATCACTTAGTTGTTTAATAAGAATCAGCAAAATAATTCAAATTTTTTAGAATACTTAATTTAATCTTGAAAGTAAATTTTAGACTAAATAATATTTTAAATAATATATAGATGGAATATTTTTTTCTTATTTGAGTCATTTTATTGAAAATGTTGAGAATAGTAAAAAGTGGTAATCTTAAAATTTTCATCAAGTATTTTATACAATTACAATAAATGATATATCAAAAATGACTTAAGAGTAATTTATTCAAAAATTTAAATTCTCTAATAGTGCTGAATTAGATTATGTGAGCTTGATTAAATTACATTAGTTAACTTGTTTTCCTATCAGCATTCAATTTCAGTTTCAATATCAAAAAAGGGTACTGCAGCATCACCTAGCAGCACAATATGACTAACCAACCAGTACCAAAAATTATAATATGGATGTTGGAATAATAGAAAATATTATTATCACTATAATTGAAGGGGGGGAAAGCTATAACTTTAGTAAGGAAATATTATTGGCTAAATTTAAATTTATCATTGTGAGAAATTATACAAGCAATCGCAGGAAGAAAAATTTTCACAAATAGTTACAGAATTTTATATTTTCATTAATGTTTGAAATGACACAATGGAAACTTTCCTATATCAATAATGTTTTCCAAAAAAAACATGTAGGCTTTTCAGATCAGGATATAAAATAAGTCTTAATAACAATCAAAATTACATCAAATGAAAATAGGATTTTTTTTTTTTTGCATTAGATAAAAAATGAGAATCATCTAAAGTAAAAGCTACTATTTTAATCAAATGCAAATGAAAGAATAAAAATATTAGTGTACTTAACTCTGAAAATCTATCAAGAATGAAATGTAATAAAGTCATTCCAGCTGACATGTCTGGAAGATTTCATAATACTTTACAATTACTTTCAGTACACTGTCTGTTGTTAGCAATTGTGTATATAATGTAATAGCTAAATTACGTTATGTCTGGAATTCAAACAAAATTAGCATTTTCATTTACCTATACACACACCATATTTAGATTTTACAAGTGCAAAGACTGTCCAAATTATATATTATTTTAAATATCTTCTCTCATTCATGGGCATATAAACTCAAAGAATGAGATAAATTAAAAATTGAGTGAATCATCTTCTCAACAGTTCATGGCAGCATACCCAAAGTGACAGAATTGATCTTTAAATCATGCATTTTAGCTTTTGAGTCTATTACTCTACCATTATGCCAAACCATGTCAGGCAGAGATTAATTAATTAAAATGCAATAGCCATTTCTGTAATACAAATAAATATTAAAATGTATAAGGGCTGTAAACCAAAGTTATTAAATAAATAAATATTATTTTGATAACAATTTTTTTTCTTATAAAATATTGTATGTGAACTGATAAATTTTAAATGCTTTTATATTAATTTACTCTGTCATTGTATGTTTATGTTGTATGTCCACATTTTTGAATTTTTAAAAATGAAAAAAAATCTGTCCCGTTTAGAATTCGAACTCGCATCCTTATGCTCCCCAAGAAAACTCCTTAACAACTGAGCTAATGGAAATATTACATTTATAGAATAAAATTTTGTTAGTATTGATTTAACTCATACTTAATTAATTAAAAAAGCCAGTATATAAATATTTTTATATAGTAGTCGATCACATGATATTTAAATTTAGAATTTGTTTGTTAGAGGGCGCATTTTTTATTTTCATGTCTTATTATTAAATTATAATTTTTGTCAAACTTTTTGTAGTTTTAGCCATTTTATAAAATAATATGTAAATATAACTAAAAAGTAAAAAAATATGTAAAAAAAAAAAATTTTGTAATAATATTTTTATGTAAATAGTCTACTAAAAAGTAGAAAAATAACAAAATAATCTGCTTCTTGGTTAATTTGCCATTCTTGGAAATTGTTAGAGATTTTAAGAATCTCGACTCGTAAAATAATTGAAAATTGCAGGAATATTATTTCATAAAAGCATTTGAGGCTCAAATAAATTATAAAAATAAAAAAGATCTCAAATGCTTTTATTAAATGACCATATTCCTGCAATGTCCAATTGGTATATAATAAGTCTAGATTCTTAAGATCTCTGATATTTTCCAAGAATGACAAATTAACCGAAAAGTGTATTACTCTGTTATTTTTCTACTTTTTGACTGGCTATTTATATAAAAGCATTATTTAAAAAAAAAATTTTTACACATTAATTTGTAGCAAAAATAGCCATAGTATAATGGTTTTAATTAATTCATTTAGGTCTAAAGAAAAAAAAATTGGAGAAATGTCCAAAAACAGATAAATTTCTTTGGCTGGTAAATTTTACAAATTTTATTGCATCTTAATTAATAGTTAAACAAAGAGCTTTGCTAATTGTTCAAGTTTTATGATAATAACCAAAAGAAAGGATTTTAAATGCTTTCTCTTGGGTAGCATTTATCACAAAGCTTGTTGAGCAATTAGCAAAGCTCTTTGTTTACATTTTATAAACTTAAAAAAAGAAATGTGGTCATGTGATATATGACTATTTTTTTATCGACTATTTATAGTCTTTGCTTTAAGTCGTAAGTGATGTTATATTGTTAAGACTACTAATATATGATTTGGCTGAAGATCTCTCAGTCCCATATAGCTACTTGAGTTAGATAGCTGAGTTTGAAGACATTTAAGTGTCTGAAAATTTCAAATTTTCTACTCAATGGTTAACTCTTAGATAAATGCTGGCTTTGGGTTGTTATTTTTAGATCTAGTGTCTGAAACTATCCTAGTGCCTTTCTGAGGAGTGTCAAAGCATGAAACCATTGGTTAGGGGATTAGGTGGGGTTTCTGATAGAGATATTTTAAATGCTTTCTCTTGGTTAGCATTTATCATGAAGCTTATTGAGCAATTAGCAAAGCTCTTTGTTTACATTTTACAAGCTTAAAAAAAAGAAATGAGGTCATGTGATATATGTTTTTTTTTTTTTTATTGACTTAATTGTTATTCTAATTAATTTTTTTTTTAAAGCAGGCGTAAGATGATGAGATGGCCATGATATTATTATTTTTTTAGTTCATTGTATGTAAATTCCTGAAAAAAGTTTTTACACTAATAAATCTAAAATATTATAATAACATTGGACACAATATTTATATAGGATTCCTTAAATAATAGCAACCATATAATTAAAGAAGGTGAGCTGAATGCAGGATTAAAAAAAAAAAGACTTATTTTTAACATTTTTAATTATAACAAAGATTATTGACAATCAAAAACTTGCAATTAGAGTATTCCAAAAAGATATTGTAAGATAGTCAAAGACCAATTTATTCTTTTCATATATTGATCAATAAAATTTGTAAATTAAAGATAATAATTCAGCATTTGTAAAATTGAAAAGTCTATTAAAAACGAATCACTTTAGTTCTAATAATGGCTAAATAAAAATGAATAATGGAATGGCTTTATTGTTCAGGAGTTCATAAGAAATTTGAATGCTGTGCTAGAAATGTCAAAACTGGAAGCAATCTGAGAATCATAGGTTCCTGGGTCTGGCATTTTACCACTGCACTAAACAATATAGGGCATAAAAATAGCTCAGATGATATTGGTGCTCAATTGCATAAGTGAAATAATAAATTTAAAAAATCTTAGATAAAGAAACCAACTAAATATTGTTTTATGATATGCAATATCTTTCAGATATAGTATCAAATATAAGAGTTCAAATAGTTGTAAATGATTTTCCAAATTTTTCAGATCAATTTTGTACTAATGTTTTCAGAGACTTAGAAAATGTTGAAATTAGAGTTTGTTTTGCATAAGTCATAAAATTTTGTCCAATGAAATAAATTAATAAAATCGTTCACAATCTTCTTTTTGTTGAAATAAGTCTAAGAATTAGGCATAATGAACATATTTGTGGTTTTTGAACTTTATTTTTTTAGAATCTTATGATTCAGTTCCAATAAAGAAGACCATTAAATTAATTAATATTGTTTTTGTCAACATACATATTTTTTTATTATAATTTACCTTCTTTTCTTTTTTTTTAACTTTCTCATTTTTACCTAATTTAAAATGTTTTTGAAATGAAAGTAACTGTAAACATTAACAAATATGAAAAGATAAAATGATACCAATTTATTTTGTCCTTCTATTGTTATATAAGCTTAGTTTTTTGACATAATTTTAAACTAAAGTGTGAATTTTGTTTATTATTTTATGTGCCATCTAAATAATCACCATTGAAATATTCAGAGGCTCAAGTCTTAGTTTTAACAACCTCTAAGCATCAAATGAAAAATCAAATGTAATAATAAATACCATAACAGTCTATCTTCTCATAGTTGTTGATGTTTGCATAATTTAGTGGGAGGCACAATTACTTCCATTTCAATTACTTATATTTAAGTTATGATTATTTATTATTATTAACTTAAAATGTTGTTCAAATCAATTGCTTTTTAATTACAAACATGTATGTGCAGAATATTTTAAAATATTTATTATTGTTAGTTACAGCAACAGATCCATGACAGTAGGTAAGACATAAAAGCACCAAAATATGTCCAATTTGCAGTAAAAAAAAATTAAAATAGCATCTCATAGAAAAATAGTGAATATTCAAGTGGTGAGAATTGAGCATTTTTCTATTTTACTCTCTAAATAAGGATAATTAGATAGCCATTTGCTGACCAATGTTGGATGGTTGTCTGGGTTGGCTCTGAAGCAACTACCCGAGATAAAAATTCTAAGTAATAGTATCTATTTGAATGATTTATACTTTCCTAGATAAAAAAGCCTCAAATTTAATCTTCATAATTAATATTAAAATAATGATGAAGTGAAAATAAGTATTATAACAATTTTTTTGTCAATTTTACAATTGGGAGTTTCATACTCAAAATTGTAGCATAACACATTTTTTGTTACCTTATTACATTTAAACTATATAATGTCTTTTTTTATATATAAAAAGTTATCATAAGAAATGCATTAGCTGTTTAAAATGGCAGATCAGATTTTAAAGTCTATAGATCATATCTCAAATCTCACTTTCAAGACATAAACTTTTTTCAAACTCCCTAGTCACAATTCATTCAATTATTATTAACGACTCATTTATATTTGTCCATAAACCAGTACTATTATTAACTTCTAGAGTCTTTTATTTAATTGTTTTATCATATATTACTAAACAGCACTATAAAGTACTTTATAGAATGTATTATACATTAACTATTATAAATATATATATCCAATTTTTTGAATCAATTATTTTTATCATCAGAGATGGTTCATTTATTATTTGCAAGCTGATGAATGTGTTTATCATTGAATCTTAATCATTTCATGAAACGGTAAAATGTGAGCTTTGATAGATGAAACATAAAGGGAAATGGACAAATCCCCATAACCTATATCCATCAGTATCATAACTAGTTTCCATTTTAAAATATTATTTATAATTTTATAAATATAAACATAATATGATTTCAGAATTTAGAAATACAGTAGTATTTTTTTTTAATTATTTATTGAGCTCAATGATCATCTTATTGAAATTTTGTTCTAGTAAATGTTATTATGAATGTCGTCATACCAATGGTAGAACTAACAATTGGTAAAATATAGTTTTGGCATAAGTGGTTAGTATTTGATGCTTAACTATAAATGACATCATAAAATTTTAAATTCATATATTATATAAAATAGTGTGTCTTGCAGAATTTATTAATCACGATCACTTATTTTCAAAAAGCTATATATATATCTTGTGTTAAATTACACTATTTATAATTTGACTGGACTAGACTTTATTTGCAAAGTAATATCATGTAATTTTGGTATAACTTTTTAATTCTGCTTCAAGTTATGTTTGAATTAAATGTCTTTTAAAAGAATATTGTACTTTTAAAAACTGACAATTTAAGTAAATTACACTTTCCCATATTGAACTACATTGTTAGATAGCATTTTAATCTGATCACCATCTTTTATTTTGGAATTGCAAAGTCTTAAATTTATTCTACTGGTTTACTGTAATTCATTTCTCTATATTATTTTTAGATTTTTTATTGTTTTGGCTTATATTTTAATTTTTCATAATAATGTAACTATTGAAAATAAAACTTATTTTTGAATTAAATTTATAAACTAAATTTAATATATATATTTTTAAATGAAAAATGTACTATAGAAAAAACATACAATATATAGGTAAAATTAATTAATAAATTTAATGGAATTTTAAATATGTTTTTATAAAATTTTATGATAGTTGTTTCTGACATTTCAAATTCCAAAAAACATTTGTGATTAAATATAATGCAAACAGTGCATGAAACTGCATTAGCTTTGCACAATGCATCTTAATGGAGTAAAGGATTTAATTATTTTATGATGTAGGATTAAAATTGAAATGCAAGAATAAGTTATGTTAGTAAAAATCAAATATTATATGGGCACAATATCCTATTTTCTAGTTACCTGATTTGCCTCTGGACAAAGAAATTAATGCATACTTTTATTGTGGTTTCTTCTGTTAGCCAATCCAAGTGCTAATTTAGCAACTTTGGTGATCGACTTGGTTGATCTGTTCCTGAGCTGTTTAATAATTAGTTCTCAAAATTGCAATGAACTCTATTTTTCTGAACTA
This sequence comes from Epiperipatus broadwayi, assembly GCA_028023455.1. NCBI lineage: Eukaryota > Metazoa > Onychophora > Udeonychophora > Euonychophora > Peripatidae > Epiperipatus > Epiperipatus broadwayi. The sequence continues at coordinate 3,945,099 of JAQFVV010012464.1, forward strand.
TTAACAAATGCTTAAGTATGGAAATATCTTAATATAAAAAAAAATATTCTGCAGAAAGCATGAAGTCTAAAAATTTGAAAAATGTATTTTTATTCCCAAATTAAGCTCCATATTCTTTGGAACGACATGCATGGTTATTTTTTTTTATGATATAATTGACTATCTAATTAATTGAGTTTAGTGATTGTTATTATTTATAGTACAAATATATATATTTTATATGTAATAAATAAAACATGTAATTTTAATATTTTAGGCTTGCGTATTATTATTAAAAGATGGAAAAAATAAAAATAAATATTATTTTACACTTAGCATTTATATACATTTTTCATATAAATTAAAAAAGAAATCACATAAACAATTAATTGTGACCATTGCAATATGATTTATTATGGTCATATGGTGTAACAATTGTAGGTAAGAACTAAAGAATATAATAATAATAGGTGCGATGATAAATCTGCTTTATACATTTACAACTTAAGTTATGGACATAAAATAGATACTACCAAAATATTATACCTTTAAATTACATTAAAGAGTCAAAAAGATTAGAAACACATAACTTGAATAATTGTATGAATTTTTATAAAACTTCAATAAATTAGTTAATAACTGGTCAATTAAAAATGAAAGGGAGTCTATATAAAGTTGTATAGCATATGTTTTATTTATTCTGTACATTTTTATATTATATAGTCAATTCATTGAAATTTTATTCAATCTCTGTACCATAATTTTATTACTTTATTCATGTTTTATTTTGTTATTGTTATTTTACTTTCTTTGTAGAACATAGATAGTCTTCTATCTGCAATAATTGGTAATATTAAAATATATGCTTAACATTTGAAAAGAGTACAAAACCATATGCCAGAAAAGGCTTTTATGTATAATTATTATTAATTAATATATATTTATATAGCTTTGTATATGATATTTTTATTATTAATTAAATCTTATAATTTGAATTTAAAGGAAAATATATTCAAAAAGTTCATATATCATCAAAAAGCACATCTTGTTTGGCAGAAGGTTGATACAATTTTTAGTAATTTTTTTTTTGCTTGTTTGTAAGAAGAAAAAAAATGCCATAATTATTTTTCATTTCAGAATAATAAATAGATTATTTGAAAATTATTTTTATTTCAATTACCACGAAACTACCAATTTGTGAAATTTTAAAAATAAAAAAGATTCTTTGAAGAAGTAAAGAAAATATCCACTTTATTGGGTAAATTTTAGTAAAACTTTGTGATAAGATTCAAGAAAATCAGTATTTTAATAATGACCATAAGAGAATTAAATATTTGTGGAATCTAATAAATAATTTTAGATTCTAAAATATGAAAAAAAAAAAACTAAAAATATCAATTTTTTTTTTTAAATTAATGGAAAGAAAGCAGTAAGACTTAAAAATACAAAACAAATAACCCAATCCAAATAAACATTCCCCTCCCCAACTGATGAAACAAGAATGAACATCATTAGAAATTATTGAGAATTGCCAAGAAATTGGTTTAATGTACTTGTTTAATGAAAATACAGTTATCTTCTGTTTTATGGAAGAGAAGTTTTGTAAAATATTTAGAAAATTATAAACAATGTAGACAATTTGATAAAGGAATGAAGTGTAATGCAATAAATATGATGAATAGCAAACACTTAAAAAAAAAAAGAAATTCATTCGAGAAATTTATCTTTACAAGGCTCTTCTAATAAATTATTTGATAATGATATTTTTTAAAACTTATAGAATTAATATAAAAAATTGATCTACATTTTAGAGAACTGTTGAGAAGACTTATACATTTTGAAAGCAGATGATGAGTAAATTAATAATAATATTCAAAGAAATGACTTTGAGTGAATTAATTTTATAATAATTAGAAAAATTAGGATTAAATCTAAATCCATGATTGCAAGAATATACCAACTTATCTAGTAAAAGGTTTTTTTAGAGTTTAAACTACAATTTTGAGAATGTATTGAAGACCAATTTACATTGTGTGTTCAATGCATTATATTTAGGTTATTGGTGATTCTATTCTATTCCAGCAAAATCATATTTTTTTTGTAATTTTCAATAGTTTATTTTTTAATAGTTGCTTTATATAAATGGGACATCTTTTTTAATAGTTATTTTTTCACATTAAAAGAAGTTTGTGCAACTCATTGATTAATTTTAATGTTATCATATTTAAGATTTTTGATGTATTATGTGACTTAATAATTTTATATGATGTGGATGAATATTTTCCTCAAAAAATATATAATTATGATACAAGTTTTAGATTTATTTTTCTCTGACTTCTATATAAAACAAATCTCACCTTTAAATTATCATTTCAAAATATAAAAAGATATTAAAATAATAATAATAAATATTTTTCAATAAAGTTGAAAGTTCAAGATTTCATAAAGCTCTGACAACTATAAATGATATAGCACAAGAATTAAATTTCAAATTAGCATTTTTTTTTTAATTGAGAAGAAAGAAAAATATTTAGATTGCAAAATGAAATAAAAACTGATACACGATCCAGAAAAAAATAATATTTCATTTTTATGTTTAATGCAAAAACATAAAATGGATTTAGGATTCATAATGTTAAATGTGAATAATATTTAATTTATAAAGCGCAAACAGTATTTGAAATTAAACTGAGAGACTGCAAACCTCTCATGCTTGTTAGCCAATCTGTCTTGTATTTACGATTTGATCGCTATTAATAACACCTGATTGGCTAACAAGCGCGAAAGGTTTGCAGTCTCTCAGTTTAATGTTAAATGTGATATCTTCAGGTTTTTTTTTTTTATATATATATTATATGCATTTATGCACAAAAAATGTGAAAAAAGAATTATCTAGAAAAATCATTATATTGATTTATGTTTATCTGTAATAAATACATGATAGTGCAGTTATCAACAATAAAGAAATTAAAGAAAATTCTTTATTGTATTTTACCAGAAGTTAGTAAACATTCCCAAAATATTTTTAATTTTGCTTTATTATTCCCAATGTTATGAGTCTCTGAATATTTTTAGTATCATGGATGACAGTTTTGAACAAAGTGGCTAAATAATTTAAATACACTATGGCATCGTAAAACTATTTGATAATTTAGCAATAATTTTGATTAATAGGAAAAAAATATTGAAAACTATAGATTTTAATCTATACAGTTTAATTTTGTTGTATTGTTGTTTTATTTCATTATTGTAAGCAGTTCTGTATAATACAAAAGTGGTTAAAAAAGAAAAATGTATAATAAATTTAATATAATTACTTGCATTTGTTAATTACAACTAGTATATAATTTTTTGTTTGTATTTTGTTATCAGATTTTTTTGACACACTACATCTTAGATGCCAAATTCATTTGGGTAACAATGTGGAATTGTAATGTATTTGTATGAATGTTTTTTATAGAATAGTAGAGTACAATGACCCACTAATAATACTTGTTATTTTTTTTCATTGACAGAAATTTTTTGACAACTTAACAGAATTTATTCGAAAAACAATATTTACAAATACCTTATAAATTTTAATGAATCTTTTGAATTATTAAGGTGTATAATAATTTATTTAATATTAAATTAAGTTTATATCTGAAATTTCCACCCCCCAACCCCAATCTTAAACCTTTTAATTTGTATTCTATCTTCTGTTATATCAATGGAGAATTAAAAAATTTAGTATTGCTTACCATTTATAAAAATTATCTGATACCAATTTAGTATATGCTCCTGAACTTTTTTGACTCAAGATGGAGTTATTGAACCACTATCAACAAAAAGTAAATTAAATATCCTTCATGTTTAAACTCTGCATCTATGGTTTTCAATATTTTTTTATTGAAATTGTTGCTAAGTTATTTAAGCAGTCCAGCATTATTTTTCTGTTTCGTCAATTCTATTCAGGATTATGCCCCTAAAAATTTTCAGAATGTGGGCAAACATTATTTTAGAACAGCTCTTTACAAGCTCAATTCCTTTTAAAAATATTACATGCTGAAAGAAATAATATAATTATTTTATAAATTCAAGGTATTATTAATACTGCTTCACAGAAGTATTATTATTCTTATCTTCTTTTCATTTTCTTCATTGAAGTGTATGTGAGGAAAGTATATAGAAAAGTTTAATACTGCTTCATATAGAGAGAAAATATCAAAAATATTAAATATAATCTTAATGAATAGTTGATGAGCATTTTTGTCAAAGGCAAGAATGCTCAGAAATACATTTAATGTTTCAATATTTTATCCATGCATGAAATGTGATGAGTTATCATAGTTTACTTTTTATAACTATCTTGTTTGTATACTATAAATTTTAAACAAAATAATAATAATTTCATAGAAAGTTAAGTGTAGAGAAAGGCAAAATATTAAGTATTTTGATATTGTTAGCTCAATTGAGGCTATGGAAACCATGCCAAAGTTTTTATATGCTTACAATTTGTCTGAAATAAATTATAGCAACAATTTAAACCTTTGTTGATTTTTATAAATTTCTAAGGTTTTGTTACTGATATATTACCATAATTCAATAGAATTGATATTAGAAAGAAGAAAGCAGAGGAAAAAAGATGAAGTACTGTACTTTTTTTGGAAATATTTTGAAAATAAACTGCAAGCAGATATAAGTAAATAAATTGTGAATATTTTATCATTATTTATTAAATAACTTTCAACAAAGATAGAATTTTGTCAATCCATTGGTGGCCTAATGGTTAGCATAGCTGCCTTACAAGCAGCTGACCCGGATTCGCTTACCGGTCAACGCATTTTAACTTATGAAAAAAAAAAGATAGAATTTTGATTATGCTCTGTTTATGTTAATGAATTAATGAAATATACAATTGTTTGCATTATTTGCCATACATAATTTTATGGTGTTTATATGTAATTATGTAATTCTAATAGGAGATTCAGTCTTCTGTATTTTTTTTAATTATAAAAAAAAGGTAATTAATTTAAATATGTATACAGAAAGATGAATAGAGTTGCATTTATATTTTTCACTATTGACTTTGTTAAAAATATTTCTTTGTTAATATTTGATAAACATTAACTATTTTATAACGCTATCATTTAGACTTATTGCTTTTTTTAAATAAATAAAAAAAAGAGAAATAATTTGTTTTATGTTCAAATTTAATTTGTTTACATTTCGTTTTGTGAATGTTTCTGTCTTCTATATATCTAAAATGAAAATGCATTACAAGAAGAAATGTAACAAGAAAAAAAATTAGAGTGGGAGAGATGAGATAACGAGTCTTAATAGAAATTGCAATGAATGGAAATTATACTAAAACATTTTTAAATTAAAGAAATCCTGAAAGGTTGAAAAGTTTAAATATTGATATTTTTAATTTTGTTTAAAAATAAAAAAATACAAATAAGATGTCAACAAAATAAAGTCAATGATAAAACATATAAAAATATAATGCATGTTTTAAAAAGAAGAAACTAATTGATGTCAACATAAAGTTCGGTTTAATTAATGAAAAGCTGATCTTCCGAACTAAATTATTCTAACTTTGTTTTTTTAAGATAGGGAAAATTTATATTTAAAAAATGAGTTTTTAAATTCACGTTAATTTTAAAAAATTATTATGAATACAATATAAATAAAAGATGCGATTTAAATAACTTACATCGAAAATTGCTTTTGTTTAATAATTTTTTTATCCCCAAAATATTTATATCGTATTCATAATTTCTTAAAACTAACTTGAATTCAAAAACTCATTTTTTAAATGCAAAGCTTGTTAATCTTTTAAAAAAATAACAAACCTAAAATGTTAGAATAATTATTGCCAGATGATTACATCACAGCAGTTCTAGTTGCAAAGAACCTAAGATATTCTTATTTAATAGTAAAAAATCATTTTAAAGGCAGTTTGTATGACTCAGAATGAAAACACCTAATATCAAAATTTAACATTAATGTCCATCTTAATGTTAGGCTCAAATTTCTAGTATGCTTATAATGCTTTAGAGAGGAAACATAGAATCCACTTTAATCTAGCATTGGATGTGTTTTTAGGAGCTGTAAAGATGTTGAGCACATGCTTACTTGTATTGTTATATCTGAATTTCATGTTTTTAGTTTGATAATCTAAAAGAACTAATGTTATTGGCTGGTTGTTTTCATGATGAAAACCAATAGAAACTGGTTTAAGAATGTGGATCCGAAGTCTCTGGAGGTAGGATATAAGGAGTGAATTGCTGTTTTTAAAAAGCATGTTTAGTGAAATGGCATGTGATATTTTAATATTATTTAACAAAAGGATAACTTTATTTTTTTTCTCAAACATTTTAAATTTGACGAGATCTTTTATTGTAAAATGTAAAAGATGGTTTTAAATATATATAGATGAAAAAAACAGGCAAAACTCACTTTATATATTGCCACACACAGCAAGCTAGAGTAATAAATGGATGCCAGAAGGCTTGTGCTTAAAATCCCCATTTAGTGCCTACTCATCCAATATCCCCAGACTAGTTTCTGGCTTATGGCCTTTGTCAGTGAGGAGCCTTGGATCTGAGAGCACTGCATCTAGATTTTAGGATCTAATGCAACCCTCCAGCAACCACCTTTTATCTCCATTTAAGTACAAAACTATGAGTCTTAAACTGAAAACATCTTAACATTTTCAATCCAAGCCCATTAGCTTATATAATCATATGGGTCTGAACCCAGTTCAGTACCCATACATTTTGGTGTCTTTGGTTCTTTAATAACTATAGCCACCACTATCCTATTAGGCAGGATTGGTTTTAAGCCAATAAACATCACATGACCACCTCCTTTTATGCTTGTGTATAACTGTTGTTAAAACAGGCAAAACTCACAATATATATTGGCACACCCAGCAAGCTAGAGTAATCAATAGATGCCAGAAGGCTTGTGCATAAAATCCCCATCTAATGCCTACTCATCCAATGTCCCCAGACTAGTTTCTGCCTTATGGCCTTTGTCAGTAAGGAGTCTTGGATCTAAGAGCACTGCATCTAGATCTTAGGATCTAATGCAACCCGCCAGCAACCACCTTTTATCTCCATTTAAGTACAAGCATAAGAGGAGGTGGTCGTGTGATATAGATGAAACTGGCACCACTCCCACTTTTGATTTTTTAAAACTAAAAACAATGCAATTCAATAATGTAAATAGTGTACTATATTGAAATACAAATGTGTACACATATATTTTTTTATTATACACTTCAATTAGGAGTTATGTTTAGTACCTTTTAAACAAAACACTTTCTGCAATAAAAAGTCAGTAAAGATTTCAATGAATGCTAACATATAAATCTATTGAAAATTGGATAAATCCATTTTTATTTTTTCCGCAGGTATTTTATATACTGATTGTCCTTTTTGTAACACTATATTTATTATTAGTAGGTGAGATTCATGGTTTTCTATATCTCAATATCCACTGTGTTCTCAATATCTTCCATTAGTTTTTGCAACTTTGCTCCAATGCCAAAAGCTTTCACTATATAATTAACATCATTTATATTTTTTATATTTTTTTTGCATTTGACCAACCTCTCAAAATATCATCTGATTGAGCAGCAGCTTTCTTTCTGTGTTGTAGTAGCATCTAATATATAATATTTCCTAGAACTTTATTTTCACCATGGATTGATTCCATTATTATGCAGTCAAAAAAAGTTTTTTTTCTCTAAAGACAGTATAAATATGTCCTAATCTATCAAACATTTTTGGTTTGGTAATACAATTAATTTTAACTATTGATTTTATATTAGTCACTGTCTTCCAAAATGTCATACTTTGTTTTTCATTTTCTTTCATATTCTTTTAATTTTCAATCTCATTTTTATTATGTGCAATACTCCACTATACTGTTATTATTACATATGCTAATTTTTTTCCTCACTTCATAGATACTACTATTAGCAACATTGTTGCTCTTTTATTTATTATTTATTTTGTACATTTTGTTTCTGACTCATTTTTAAAGTTATCAGAATGGTCACATGAAGAAATAACAGATGCCTAATTGTTAAAATTACTAATAACTTGGCTTATTATAATCTACGATTTTAAGATACCATTTTATAGATTGATTGTTTAACTTTATTCTTTGTGAAATTTCTTTTTTTAACCAAAATTGATTATTCTTTTTTAGTTTCTTTTATTATCCTTTGTTGTTTAGTGCAGTGATAAAGTAGTGGATATTGAAGCTCAAGGTCCATGTATGGCAGCTCTGCTCTGTTTCTTCTGGTGGTCAAAATTCTTATGAATGCTCAACTAATAAATCTAACAATAAATATAGGAATTAATTAATTAAATTTTACTTGTTTTCTTTTTTAATTGTAATTCCATTAAAAATCATTACATTTTTTAAATTTTGCAATTAATATGTTTTTTTAGAATTTAAGGATAAATAATTTATAATAATTGTGTCAGTTTTGAAAAATTTACAGCTTTGTTTTTTTTATTTTTCTTGAGATGTTCTTCATATATTAAGAGGAATTTAAAAACATCGGAAATAATTATACTTGTTTTTTGGGGGCAAGGTTGTGATAATTCAAATGAATAAATCCAGAGATGCAATTTTTAAAGTTCTTCAGTCTTTTGAATGCTGATAGTGATATAGGCTATCTTCTCTAGTTAGTGAGAATTTAATTCAAACAACAATACTTTTAGAAATATTTTGTTTTAACCAAGAGTAAGATAGTTCTACATAATCAAAAATTATGTAATTGATTTTTTCCAAACAAGTATCCTTCTAATATTTTTTCTGAACTAAATGAATAAATCCATATTTGCAATGATCAATACATTATGTTTTTTCTATCCTCTACTGCCATTAAAGAGCTTCTGGTATTAATTTATTAATTCTTAAAGATCACTTCAATACTTATCAGATAGTCAAATTCCATGTTTTACACTAAAGCAAACTCTCTGCTTAACTTGAAATGATAAAAGTATCTGATGGTATTCTAAGGGAAATGTTTGAATATTCAGTTTACTTGTTTTCTTAATTTTGTGGCATTACAGGTAATTAAAGAGAATATTTTCATTTATTATTCAGGAAGAGTCCACATTTTCATTTATTATTCAGGAAAAGTCCACGTATGCTTCTTGGGTGCAAGCCACTTTTTTACTTTTCAGAATATAGTGTATTAAATATTGTCTACATATTATTGAGACCAGAGGCTACTGATTCTCAAAGTTGATGGTATTTCATTCAAGAAATATTTGGCATAGGAGTACTCACAGATAACTATTTTTATTATTGATATCTAGATGAAATCTTAATCTGGCATTGTACATGATAGTGATATTCATGTAACTAAGCAATTCAGCTAATGTCCCTTTCCTCAATGGTGATATACTCATCAGGGTTATCAAAAATTTAAGTCTGTCTATATTACTCTTTCATTCATCTGTGGTAATTATCAAAATTTGACATTTATGTCTAAACTGGTATTTAGCTGACTACACTTGTTTCACATACAATAAATGCCAGTCACTTTTGCAACTACTGTTGACAAACACATTCTATTGTTCTCACATTCTATGTTCATTGTCTAAGAAGCTACAAATAATCAAATAATGTTAGTATCAAGATCTTTTTGGCATCTTCAATTTCATAGCATTTATTGTGTAATTTATTTGATATAAAACATAATTTGTAGTATAACATCCTCAAATCCTTTTTGCTGTTATATCTCTTAAAGTTATAAATTGATGACCAGCTTTTTTGTTTTTTTTAAAGCAGTATATATAAATTGTCAATAAAATGCTTTTTGCACATGTATTAGAATATCATGTTAGTATAATTTACTTATATATAATATTGTGATATCAACATATTTACAAAGCAATTAAAACTGAATACAATATTATAATAAATATATTATTGCCATAATAAATATATTTGTGGAATTATTTAAACACTGTATAAATGCATACTTATTCATATCTGTTGGATTAAATGGACCACATTTAGTCAAATTGTTTTTGAAAGAATTTAAATGTTTTTTTCTTTTTTTTATAAAAGAAATATATAGTAAGGTAGAAAATATGGAAAAGCTAGAGTTTTTAGATAAAATATGAATGAGTTATGCAAAATTATGATAACTTCATATTCCTATGATTGAATTCATTATTTATAAAAAAACATTGTGGTCCAAAAGGTCGTAAATTTGATTATCAGTTTATTATTTAATGATACTAAATAATTATAATATGCACTGAGAAAGATGGCATGTCTTTATTATATATTTACTACAAGCCATAATTTTTGTGATATGAACAGAAAACAAAATATAAAGTTTTATAAAAAAAGGTATAATTATTTGCATCATTTTAATACATTTTAAATAAACAAATTTTATATTTTCAATCAGTTTTTTAAAAATAGTGAGATAGTATTAATATCCATTTGCTTAGGACAAATATATTAATTATTTATTAACCCTATGCAATTTAGCATAATTACAGAATGACAAATTGTTTCAAATTCGATTCTCAAGTAAATAGTAACAAAATGGGGGGAAAAACCCTTGATCCTGTCAAACAAAATGAAACATATTTTTTTAATCTGCCGCTAGGATTCTCAAATGTCATAAAACGTCCTGAGTAAATTAACTGTCTGTATTTGATTTTATATACCAATAATTTGACTGGTCTTTGTTACAATTACCAAAGTAAATGATTTTTCTTATATTTGTTTCCAAGATCTCAATGGATGATGTAGATCCGAGAAATGACAAATGCTATAAATTCAGTAATATATTTAAAAATAAAAATTAACCCAGAGAGAGAGTAAGTCCTGTTTGTATACCCATCTATATATTTTTTTAATTAAGATTAAAAAAATTAGTTCACATAAATCTCATTCAAATCGTAAAATAAAATCAATAGCAAAACCTTTCTTTTCCAGACCAAAAAGTTAATGATTTTTCCTCAACAAATACTTGTAAAATAAATTACTGTAATAGGATTCTTCATTACTTAATTTCTTTAATACAAACAAGCTTTGTTTCAAAACTTTTAATTAAGAAGGCAAAAAATATTTAAATATTATCTTGCTATATAATCGAGGGTATTATTGACAATATCAGCTTAGTGTGCATCGGTAAAAATTGATATTGTAAAACTCAACAACGTGAATTTATTAACTCGTGGCAAAGTAAATAGGTATTAATAAAAAGGATTTAATACATTGACTAATTCTTTACGCAGTCTTATTCTTCTTAAGGACTGATTTAAACTTATTATGCATGTCATAGTGGGTGTTTCCTTTTCTGTTTCTTTGCTCACTGAACAACAGATTTCAGCAGTTTTTTATCACTGATATAGTCTGAATAAATTATCATACATTAGTTTAATGGAAATTTAAATGCGCATTTTGCATATATAAATTTTCTCGAGTGCTTATATTTCGGGGGGAATTTATTTGTTTCCTGTGTGACTATAATTACAACAAATATATGAACTTTATTTACAAAATCAATAAAACCTATATATATATGCGCATATTCACAGCTCACTATAGTTAATCAGGCAGTACATTCCTTCTCTTACTCTATAAAATAGTTTGTTTAATCATAAATACAGTCTTGTAAATCTATGGACGTTGCGATCTCTCACATGTCTTGGTGGTGGTACAAGTCTCTTTCTCTTACTTGTTACATTCTCTTCTTACTCAGACTGCTCTGAATTTAATAAATTCATAATTGGTAGTGCTGATTGATCATAAGGCTGGTTATTCAAAATAGATAAATTAATTTCATCTATTTGCTTATTATTTGGTGTTTCTTCATCTCATGCCTTAGGATGATGTGTTAGCACAGTCATCTTCTTTTACTGGAGTAATCACTTCTGTTGATGGAGATCTTCTTATATTTGCTGGTTCTAATGAGTTATTCTAATAGTTTTTCAGATGATTGATATGTCTTCTAAATTCATTTCCATTCTCCAGATGTACTAGTCTCAATTGTTTTGATACAACTTTCACCACCAGCCACTTTTTTTTAGAACATCTCATATATGCAACAGTATCTCCAATATTAAATTTTATGCTGTCAAAATGGTTTTCTCTTATCATGCTCATACTCAGCACAACTCGTCTACAGAAAACACTGGATTTCCACCAACCAAGAGAACAAGCTAGATTTAAGTGGCTTTAGTACAGTAGATCATATCCAGGTATTGAGAGAAATTATAGAAAGGACAAATGAATATGAGTTGCCATTATGCTGTGGATTTGTAGACTATGAAAAGGCATTTGATTCTATAAACATATCTTCAGTGATTAAAGCATTGGATCATCAAGGTGTAGATCCAGGATATTGTCATATTTTGAAGAATATTTATAAAAATGCAACAGCAACAATTAGATTACATAATGATAGTAGGAAAATCAACATTGGAAAGGGTGTAAGACAGGGTGACTCCATATCTCCAAAACTTTTTGTGGATTAAAATGGGAAGCTAAAGGAGTGAAAGTAAATGGAGATTATTTAAGTCATTTGGATTTTGCAGATGATGTAGCTGTTTTTGCAAATAATGCTTTAGAGCTACAGGGAATGTTGCAGGAGTTATCAGATGAAAGTAGGAAAGAAGGACTAAAGTTAAATGTTAAAAAGACTAAAGTAATGTTTATTACATTTTCTCATAATATGAAAATAAAGATTGATTATGATAAGTTAGAAGAAGTTAACAGTTACAAATACTTTGGTCAGATTATTAATACAGATGGAAATATAATGGATGAAATTAATCATAGAATTAAACTTGGTTAGAGTGCTTTTGGTAGAAATAACTTGATACTAAAAGGAAATATGCCTATGGGTTTGAAGAGGAAGGTTTTTAATAAATGTGTTTTTCCAGTACTTACTTATGGATCTAAGACTTGGACACTTAATAGAAGAGCAATACAGAGACTTCAGACCACTCAAAAAAGTATGGAGAGATGCATGTTGGGAGTAACAAGAAGGGATCGAAAACGCAATGTGTGGGTAATAGAACAACAGGTGTTACTGACCTCATTGAAAAAATTAAAAGACTGAAGTGGATCTGGGCTGGACATATTGTTAGAAGAGATGATAATAGATGGATAATTGAAATTTTAAACTGGATTCCAAGAGATTGTAAAAGACCCAGAAAGAGACCACATGTGTGATGGATGGGTGAAATAAGAAAATGTGCAGGGGTGATGTGGAGAAGTGAAGCTAAAGATGGATTGAACTTGGAGAGACCTTCATTATGCAGTGGATTGATAATGGTTGATGATGATGATGACTCAGCACTAATTTGGAGATGTACAATACAATCATCACATTAACATTTCAGCAGGTGTCTTTTTAGCAGACATACTCAATGTAAAATGTTGATACAACATTGCAATCATTAATGCTTCACTTATATCTTATAAAAGGTTTTATTTAATATTGGCTTTAGCTGTTGTACTGCGTTTTCAACTAAACTATTAGACTCAGAATGATATGGCACCTTTAATACATGATTAATCCCCTTACTAGTTAAAAAATCTAACAGCAATGATATGAAACTGGCTCCATTATCAGAGTCAATAATTTCAGGATATTACATCGCATGCAAATAATTTGTTTAAAACTTTAATGATATACTCTGCATTTGTGTTTTTAACCACTTCATATTCAATTCAATCCATTTAAAATATGAGTCACTGAAAGTTTGAGCAGTTTGTGGCTAAAGTTCCAACTTTTTCGAAGTTAAATTGTCGGTGGATTAATATTCTCTACACTGCTTAACTGTTTGTTCATGTTAATTCATTAATCTTTGTGATTTCCAGATGTCCTTTGTGTAGCAAATCTAACATTTGGTTCTGGTCTTCAATTATAATTAATATACAATCCATCATTAAGATACAACTGGTGCACATTGATGGGCTTTTGTGTATGTTCCATATAAGTTTTATAACATATCTAGGTTGATTCTGTGGTCATCCTTTTTTAATCTATTTCTTTAGTATTTGATATTTGGAATTGTCTTTAATCAATTTTTCTACTATGATGCTATTTAATGCATTTGACTCTATCAAGTCTACATAATTCATCTCCATGATCTTATGCTCAAATTCATGCATATCCTGTAATCTTGATAGGGTGTCTGCATGACATTTCTCTGCCCACCTTATATATGAGTTCAAAGTTATATGATGCAAAAATCCAGCATATCATTCTTTGATTAGCATGATTGGAAACCTTATCATTCTTTGATTAGCATGATTGGAAATCTTTCAGATTTCCCAAAATTTCCAACAGAAGTTGATGGTCCATGTAGATCTTGAACTTACTTCTAATACCATCACTAATGATTCCTTATCCAGCTGAGTATAGTTCTTTTCTACAGTTGGATAATATTCTGAATGCATATGTGGTTGGACATTCACCTCCATAGTAATAATATGATATAACAGTTATTATGCAATACTCAGAAGCATCTGTTATAACTATTATTTTGTGGTAATGAATAAAGAGTTGACTTGAGATTATTACCTCTACTCTCCACTTTCATTGTTGTCTTTTTTTTAACAATTGATACAATAGCATTGCTACATGCAATTTGCTTTTCAAGAAACTTGAAGAAATTAAGTAATCCTAAAAACTCACATTTTTAAGTCTTTATAATATTTTTTGGTTTAACACCATTCTGGATAGCTTTACCTTGTTTATAATGTATTTCAGAAACTTAAATTCAGTGATAGGTTGTAAATCAAATGCACTTTGAAGTGTTTAACCTTGCACAAACTTTTTTAGTTTAGCACAAACTATATACACATATCACAATTCACTTTCTGTTCCAGCAATTATTAAAATGTCATCAAGTTAAGGAATAACTTCTTCCATCCCCTGTAAAAGGTAATTCAATTTGCTTGACAATACAGAAAAGGCAGTCTTTTTAATATTTAGCATTATTACTGCCTAGCATGCTTTCATATTCATGGCATTTAGTGGTGTGATTAAATGGTTCTTTATATCAGTGTTTAATCAATGTTTAATTAACTGTTCACATATTCAATTTTAATTTAAAATTTAAATTTGAATATTCAAATGGCCCATTTTTCTGAAATGAGTACACTTGTTTCAGAAAAATGGGCTATTTGAATATTTAAATTTTAATTTAAAATTGAATACTTAAACAGTTAATTAAACAATGATTAAACACTGATATAAAAAATCATTTAATCACACCATTACATGCTATGAATATGATATAGTAAAAATATATTGAAAGCATGCTAGACAGTAATAAAGCTAAAAATTAAAAAAACTACATACACAGTATTTTCATTTTACCAGATATTACATTGGTTCAGAAAAGAAAAAATTAGTAACAATTGAATTATAATTCCAAGTAAATGTGTTGTTCAAAAGTTTAGCTGTTCTGATCATTATGGGAATTTAACAATCCTTGGACTTTAAATTATGTCACTTTCTGTAATGATGGAAAGATCTCATGAACACTGTATACAAGATGTTAAACAATAGTCACTGCATAGATGAATAATTCCATCTGGCTTTATAACACTTCAATAAATGAAAAAATGCCTCTTTTAACAGAATCTTGAATTGTTTGTTCTCCATTGGACTTTAAAACAATGGAAACCTTTTGTGCATCTTTCAGTAGTTCAAGGTCATGTGCTTATGTTTTATTCTGATTGGCTTGATCTTAAATAACTAGAAATTTTTTTGGATCTCTGACTCCAATTATATTCTTTTTATTACACTGATCTGAATTCCTAAAGATTTAAACCAATTTCTACCCAATATTGGGCTTGAATCTGTTTACACTTTGCAAAGCGTGATGTTTTATATCTCAAATTAACTTTAACTGGTACAGTTGCCACTTCATGTATTACTATTCTGTTTATGTCAGTCACTATCAAATCAGTTTTCTCAGCATTATATTTCTATTATTATACTTTATAATATGTGTCCAATTATTTTGTGACATTAGAAACAATTCTGTTCTGTGTATTTTCCCGTCTTAATTTTTTGTTCAAAGATATGAATGTTATTCATACCATTCATTTTTTTAATGCTAGTATATCTTTTGCTTATCCCTTCTCTCTATTTAGAGTTCAGATGAAACTCATTTTTAGTCTCTTTGTTCAGACAATCATATAATAAATGGCCTATTTTTCCATAAACATAACAATGTTATTTTATAAATTTATAGATTTTTTTTTCAAATAGCTTTTCTTGCCACAGCAATAACATATCCAGGCATTGGATGTACTTCTGTGACTTTCAGCTTCCGCTTTTATTTCAGTCATTAGATTTTTCTTCGTGTCTATACTATTTTAGAATTCTGCAGCATTTTCTTGTGCCAATTCATAAGCTAAACATTTTGTGTTTATATATTAGATCAGGTCCACTCAGAAGAACTTGTCTAAGATCAATTGTCATGTATTACCTATAATAATTGTTTTAGCAACATGTTGTTCAATTTAGCATAAAAGTTGCACTCTAGTTTGTGTTCAAAATCCCATGTAATCTTGAATTTACTCACATGATGCCTGACTTCTGTTTCTAAGTTTGAGATGTGCCCCAGTTTCAATGTTGTAAGCTTAAAATATGTAGTTAACTTCTTTTTAATTCCTGATAAGGCACTTCGTAGGGAGCTTTCGATTCAAAGTCAGTCGGCTACTTGCAGTGCCTCTTTCCCAGACATTCACATTAACACTGCTATTTTTATTTTGTCATACACATTATTGTTGATGAGCATGTATCTTTCTACATGTTCCACATAGATTTTCCAAACCACTCTGTTATTAATGTCAAATTTGCTAATGGTATTGTTTTGCAGTGCCATTATTTTTCTTTGTCTATACAGCATTTTATTAATATATACAAATTTACAAACTGCAGAGATAAACTAATCTGCTACATCTAGACAACTTTCTTATCATTTTTGTCTTGGTTTTCTTGAAATGTTTACTATGTTAGTCTGCAATATACTCAAGAATATTATTACCAATATCAGCTGAATATGCATCAATAAATATTAATATAGAAAAACTCAACCTGAAATTTGAACTTAACAACATGAGTTTATTAATTCAAGGCAAAACAAATAGGTATTTATAGAAGGAATTTAATACTTTAACTAATGTTAACAATGAATAAGACAATTTTTATGTGAAGACTTAGTCTTCTTAAGTTATGATTTAAACATCTTCAAATATATGATTAATATATATTGTGAGCACTTCTTTTTCTATTTCTCTACTCACAGAAAAGACAGATTTCAGCAGTTTCATATCACTCATATAATTTGCATAAATTAGCATATATTAGTTAAATGAGAATTTAAATGCATACTTTGCATATATAAATTTTCTTGGGTGTTTATTTTGGGTAAATTTGCTTCCTGTAGACTATTATAAAACCAATAAAACATATATACAGTATATAATTCATATAACATTACAATACTAACCAAAAAAAACAAAATTTTACTAAAATTCTTCCATAACCATGGTTTTATCTATTAACAAATTGATCTTTTCAAGTGAAATTCAACTAAACATACAACATATATATACAAAACAAAATAGCCTTCCCATCATTCATTTCAAAAACCATTTTCCTTTAACATCAAAGATTTGCCTTTATGAGATTGGTGGCCACATATTAAAACATTTTATCATCAAAGTTTTTTTAACTCTTCAATTCACTTTTTTCATAAAAGATAACCTCTGCATTGTCAAATAATATTTTATGACCTATATTCAGTTCATGAATATACAAAGCTGAGTTATGTTATCTATTTTTAACTTTACTCTTATGAACTTTAACTCTTTCAATAAGACTTAATTTACTCTGACTTATATAAATTTTATGACAACTGCAAGAAATCTTGTAAACTAACCCAGGAATAGATTTGCAATTCATTGACATTTTGAACCATTTAATGATGAATTTAAATTCAGACCTTTCTTCCAGGCTATTTTCATATACCACCCAATAAATTATTCTTATAAATCAATTTACTAATTGATGACATATTGATTTATAAGAATGGTTTTGTATTGGTGAGTATGAAAGTGGCCTAGAAGAAAGCATCTGAATTTAAATTCATCACTTATTGCAAATCTATTCCTGGGGTAATTTATAAGATTTCTTGCAGTTGCTATAAAATTTATATAGGTTAGAATAAATTAAGTCTTAAAAAAGAGTTAAAGTTCATAAGAATTGAGTTAAAAATAGCTATATAACTCAGCTTTGTATATTCATTAACTGAATATAGATCATAAAATATTATTTGACAATGCATAGGTTATCTTGTATGAGAAAAGTGAATTGAAAAATAAGAGTAAAAGAAGCTTTGATGGTGAAATGTTTTGAATTTGAGGCCATCAATCTCATGAAGATGTCCTTTGATGTTAAAGTAAGTTGGTTTTTGAAACGAATGATGAGAATGCTATTTTATTTTGTGTATATATATGTTGTGTGTTTAGTTGAATTTCACTTGAAAAGGTATATTTGTTTATATGTGAAACTATGATTGTGGGAGAATTGTAGTAATTTTTTTTTTTTGTCTAGTATTGTAATGTTGTATGAATTATATATGTTATTTATAATTTTTAGTATAGTGTTAGGTAGTGTTTAATATATATATTATATGTATATGTGTGCACACACAGTCTTTTATAAGTTAATCAGACAGTAAATATATTGTTTATGAATTATAGTAATATGGTATTAAAATTATATGTATAAGCTTATAGTTTTAAGTATAATTAAAATTTATGATGATCAAATGCAAAATATATGTGATAATAAAAATTTCATTTTTATAATTAATTTCTCATTTTTTATTATGTATATTTTAATTGTGGTTATTTGTTTCAATGAATAGTAAGTAATAGGTAGATGTGAAGTTTCACTGTGTATTCCATTTAATTTTAAATGAGATTAATTTTATATTCAATGTTTAAAAAGTGTTAATAAAATCATCTTTGAACAAATTCTTATTTAAACAAATAAAATTTAGTCTTTTTTGCACAGTTTTAAAATTTCTTTGAAATTATTTATCCATATTTGTGAAAAGAAATGAATTTGTTGGATTGAGTCACTAATAAAAAACAATGATGAATAGTAATAGAAAATTACTTATGCAAATAGTATACACATATATTCTCATTACTACTGCACATTGTTTTTAGCAGTTAAACATCCTTCTGTTGTTATTATTAATGGTGGAACATTAATTAATAGGTTGTTGGGAAATCTTTGGGCTATAAAAACACTTGTGAAAGAAAAAATAAATACATGTAATATAATAAGTAACTTCTATATAAATAATAAAATGGTCACTCCATGGGTCAATAATGTTTAAGTATTGAAAGTAACAGATTGAGTTATGATCAATAGACCTTTACATCTTGAATATGTCATTCTACTGTTGCATTAAACCAGTTGTAGTAGTATTGTCTATGTGTCAAATAGAAAATCATATATTAAAAAATACAAAGAAATCAAGATGTGTCACATGACCTATTTATATAATATTAAAAAATACATATAAAAGTAATTATATTTTCTATACAGTATTTAGATATACATTATTTCAAGAATTTGTTTTAATATAGAATTTATTATCTACACAGAAGTCAAATATTTATTACATTACAAATATATTATTGTTGTATCTTTTTTTAATGTTACTGTTGATGAGATAATTATTTAAAATAGTCAAAACATATTTAATAATATTATTATTAATAATAAACAAACCTAGGAAATTAAATAGTTTGTGATACAGTAATTACATTGTTTTATTTATAGAATACTAAATAAATTGCAAACATTAAAAGCCTAAAACTAAAGTAGTCAACGAAATAAACAAAATTATCCCAAATTCACCACTAAACCAGACTAGCCAAAGAAAATGAACTGTAAAACACAACCAATGGTTTTACTATTACAAGTAGTTTCTCAAATGTAAAGGATTAAAAGAAAACAACAAATTCTAAGTATTACCACAATTCCACTTACATCCCTTTATACTCTTAATATTAAAAGAAAAAACAAGTTAATTGTTTCAGAATCATAAATTTTTACTAATAAATATTCTTTAATTCTTATTTTTATTTTATTTTTTTCATAGAAGACAACCTTAGTCTCATCAAAATTAATAGTGTGACCTGTATCTCTTTCAATGATATATAAAGCAGAACTGAAATATTTATTTCTAACTCTACTTTTATATATCGTTATTCTTTCATTTAAGCTCAAACTACTCTGACTTATATATATACCTTCTTACAAAAACAAGGATGATATGCACTACTCCAGGAGTATAGTCTTTCTATCAAAAATTCCCTTTGTATTTAATAAATTATTCAAAGTAATACCTCTTTTCCAAACAATTTTCTTATTTCCAAACAAATTACTATAAGAAGATAATTTAAAAATCAAAGAAATAAAATCATATTTTTTTAATTTTTCACACTATGTATAATTAAATTAAATATTTTAACAAAATTTATCAGAGTAACCAACACTCAAATAATCTTTATAAAAGTGACATTTTTGAAACAGCTACCTCATTAGAATTATTTTATCTCATTTCTATAACAATTTCTTAAAGCAGTTACTTTATGAGATACAGATTGATAACTATCAAGTTTGATTATAGATCTTAACTTCTTACTCTTAACGTAATGACTACATACCAAACAATTATTCTTTAGATTTCTAATTACCAATAAATCTAAAAATGTTAATTTAACAAAATTTAACCCTCCTTTTGCAACATTTTATAGAAGGAATTTTTGATAGACTATTTCTGGAGTAGCATATGTTATCTTGTTTTTGTAAGAAGGTATATTTAAGTCAAAGTGGTTTGAGCTTAAATGAAAAAATAAAGGTACATAATAGTAGAGTTAGAAATGAATATCTCAGTTCTACTTTATTGTAATGTCTTCCCCTCTAAGTTTTTTAGAGGGGTAGAAAAACACTTACAATCCAATTGATAACATAAACGAGCACAAAGAATTGTAGCTAAAATATATGAAACTCGGCTGCAACAACTCTTAACCATTGTGCCGCAAATAGCTCTTAACAGCTTTACGTATCCAACTTCTTCTGTTAACAAAACTGTAACAAGTGTGCAATGTTTTTCTCTAGCAGTTTATATATCCCCCTGAGTTCTTTTGTTAAGTCTTATCTGCTACATTCCGAAAACTTAATCACGTGTTTTCTAAATCCGTTTTATTGTTCTTACTTTAATTAGTTATTTTTATCTCTGATAAAAATAATCCCACAACTTGTTTTTAATTATAATTATTTTCCATTATAATTATTTTTATTTTCAATAAAATAAATCGAAACTTTTGGAGTAAATTGTCTCTAGTAAACTTGCTGTTTATTTCTCAACATGAATACAACATTTATTTATCCATGAAAGAAATACAGGTCACCCTATTAATTTTGATGAGGCTAAGGTTGTCTTCTTTGAAAGAAATGAAATAAAAAGGATTAAAGAATAATTATTAAAAACTTGTGATTTTGAAGCAATTAATTTGTTTAAAAGTTCTTTTAATATTAAAAATTGTGTGGGATGTAACCTGAAGTTGCGAGTAATATGTAGTATAAAGTTGTTTTTCCTTTTAGTTCTCTACAGTTGAGAAGTCTGCTGGTAGCAGGGAAACCATTGGTTGTGTTTTAGAGTTTATTTTTTTGGCTAGTCTGTGTTAATGGAGAATTTGTGGTAATTTTGATTAAAGTAAACTGCATGTATATAGTAAAATGATGAAACATAACTAACCAAATAGTTAGAGCAGCCAACATTGAATTCTGTCTAAAAAAATTTTTTTAATTCAATCAGCTGAAAGATTAACAGAAAATCTTTATGTAAGATTTAAATTTTCATCTGAAAGGCATTACAACTACATATTGGTTTATCTCATTCCCAATTTTATAAATGCTTAATGAGAATGTGCAAAGATATAATAAAGTATCATCATCATCATCAACCATTATCAATCCACTGCAGGATGAAGGTCTCTTCAAGTTCAATCCATCTTTTCATATCTTTAGCTTCTCTTCTCCACATCACCCCTGCACACTTTCTTATTTCATCCACTCATCTCACATGTGGTCTCTTTCTGGGTCTTTTACAATCTCTTGGAATCCAGTTTAAAATTTCAATTGTCCATCTGTTATCATCTCTTCTAACAATATGTCCAGCCCAAACTCCACTTCAGTCTTTTAATTTTTTCAATGAGGTCAGTAACGCCTGTTCGTTCTCTTACCCATACATTGCGTTTTCGAACCCTTTTTGTTATTCCCAACATGCATCTCTCCATACTTCTTTGAGTGGTCTAAAGTCTCTGTATTGCTCTTCTATTAAATGTACAAGTCTCAGATTCATAAGTAAGAACTTAATAAAGTATACTGCAACTTAAATACTATTTAAACAAATCTAACAAGTATGCAGCATCAGATAATCATCACATTATTGGCATAGAAACACATCTTACAATAAATAAGCAATGCAAATATAATTAATATCTAAATAAAAAATATGTACTTATTTATATAAATCAAGTGCAATTTATAAAACAGTTTTGTATTATTTTTAAGTTTGTATTTGATACCACAAGGATGAAATAACAAAAAAGTGGAGTAAAAATCTAAGCTTAAAAATTGGTTGCAAAATTCAAGCTGTTCTTTATTTAAAGAAGTGTGGCTTAAATAATGTAGCCCTGGGGCATTTCAAGTATTTTATAATATGATATATTGTTTAAGAAGCATTTCATATGGATTTTGATAATTAATTGCTTTGAAAATGATATAATATGTAATTTAAAATAATCATGTTATATTTACTTTAATAAAACAAAGGAATTTGCTGTTAACTGAAAGAAGACCCTTTGATTCCTCTTGGAGGCCTTAAAGAAACTGAGCAGGGCAAATTCATAATGTCCACTTTATATGTTCTTTTGCAGCTGTTATTACTATGTGATTATTCATATAGTACATGAACATGGATGGGATGCTCACCAGCACACATTAGTCAGCATGGTGATTTATTGGTTTTTTACCTCTGAGTTTAAGATCAAGAAATACTATGGTCTTTCTTTTCAGTCGCCTAATATCTCCTAACTAAAATATCAGTTGAGTTTTCTTGAAGGCAGAATGAATGTGTGTATGAATGAATTTTTTTTCTTTTTTAATAGATATTTACAATCATGACAGACAAAAATAAATCATGGCCCTTATTTCCAAGAGGCTATAAAGTTGCCAGCCAAGACAGGGTTTGGTGGCCATAGGCAGAGGGTGCTAAGAATCTCCTGATTGCAGACCCTGCCATTTGATGATGACCATTTATTTAGGTGTTTACAACTGTAGATCACTTTCAAGTGAAGGAAGATTGCAAGAATTGGAAAAAGAACTGTTTCACATTTAATGGGACATTATTGGATTTTGTGAAGTTAGAAATAAAGATGAAGAGACAATTGATTTAAAAAGTGAACATGTATTGCATTACAAAGGAATAAACATTGGAAGTACAAGTGGAATAGGATTCATTATAAATAAAAAGTGGGAAAATCACATTATGGAGATTGGTTGTATATCGGACAGAGGACAAGATTAGTTATTCAACTTAATAGCAGATATCAAATGCAGACAATTCAGTTTATGCCCCAACAAGTTCTCATTGTGATGAAGAAGTAGGGGATTTTTATATGGATGTACAAAAAGCTTTTGAACAGACCAAACAATATTTTAAATTGTCATAGGATATTTTAATGCTAGAATTGGTAAACAATTAAAAGATGAAAGTGCTGCAGATAAATTTGCTTATGGTAATAGAAATGAGAGAGAACATAGACTTGTGGAGTTTGCAGAAAAAGAGAAACTTTATATTATGAATTTTTTTTTTTTTTTTGATAAAAATGATAAACACAAATGAACATGGAAACATCCAAATGAATGTACAGCAGAACTGGATTATATTTTGACTAACAGAAAATATATATTTCAAGATTGTAATGTTCTTAATAAATTTAATACAGGAAGTGGTCATCAATTAGTAAGATATAAGATGCATGTTAATGTAAAACTAGAGTGAAAAAAATTATTAAGAAAAAGAATATTCACAGTTGATATTTCTAATCTTCAGAAATATTCCAATGAATTTAAATTAGAACTTGTAAATCATTTTCAAATATTATTAATAGATTTTGAACATAATTCAATAAGAAGATAATTGATGCACTTTTAAAAACTACAACAGATAGTTGGTATAAAAAAGCAGTAATTGACCAGTAAAATTGCTTCCAAGACAAGACAATTTATGAAGGAAAAGAAGAAATATGATTATATATATATAAATATGAAAATATATAAAAATGATGCATTAAAAAGAATTGAATATCTCAAATTTTGTAAAGTGGTGTGAAAAAGAGTTGATAATGATATAAGAAAGTATAATTGTGAACGAGCAAGGAAAGCTATTGAAGAGAATAAAAGTCTCAAGAGTATACAACCACATCTTGGTATTGGAAGGAAACATTTCTACAATCAGAAAAAAAGATGGAATTATTACTAAAAAGAGAGATGACATCATGAAATGTGTAGGAGTTCTATCAAGAATTATATAGTAATAAAGAACAAAGAAAAGTATCTCCTACAACTACTATACCTTCAGAATGGATCAGGATTTTAAATGAAGAAGTGAGGCATGCAATTAAATTTATGAAGCAAGAAAAAGCTTTAGATAATGATGGAACTTATAATTGATATCTTAAAAGAAGCAAGGGAAGAAATAAAATTTCTTTTAGCAAAGTATACCAGATAATTGGAAGAATGCAGTACTAAAATTAATATCCATTAGAAA
The DNA here is from genome assembly GCA_028023455.1 of Epiperipatus broadwayi. Taxonomy (NCBI): domain Eukaryota; kingdom Metazoa; phylum Onychophora; class Udeonychophora; order Euonychophora; family Peripatidae; genus Epiperipatus; species Epiperipatus broadwayi. The sequence goes on from JAQFVV010012464.1 coordinate 3,970,007, forward strand.
CCAGTTATCGCTTAATATTAATAAAATTAATATTTAAAAAAGGTGATAAAGAAGATATTAGAAATTACAGACCTATCATTTTTTTATCAGTTTTATACAAAAATTTTATCAAAATAATTACAACTCATCTACAGCTAACTTTGAATTTTAACCAACCAAAAAAAAACCAGCTAGATTTAAAAATGGTTTTAGTACAGTGGATCACATCCAATTATTAAGAGAAGTTATAAAAAGGACCCATGAATATGAGTTGCCATTATGCTTTGCATTTGTAGACTATGAAAAGGCATTTGATTCTTTAAGTATTTCTTCAGTGATTAAAGCATTGGATCATCAAGATGTAGACCAGGATATTATCGTATTTTGAAGAATATTTATAAAAATGCAACAGCAACAATTAGACTACATAATGATTCTAGGAAGATTAACATTGAGAAGGATGTATGATAAAGAGACTCCATATCTCCAAAACTTTTTACTGCAGTGCTGCAAGAAGTATTTTGTGGATTAAAATGGGAAGCTAAGAGAGTAAAAGTAAATGGATATTATTAAAGTCATCTAGATTTTGCAGATGATATAGTTGTTTTTGCAAATAATGTTTTAGAGTTTCAAGAAATGTTGCAAGAATTATCAGATGAAAGTAAGAAAGCAGGATTAAAAGTAACTGTTAAAAAGACTAAAGTAATGTTCAATGCATTTCCCCAAAAGTTGAAAATGAAGATTGAAAATGATGAGTTAGAAGAATTTAACAACTACAAATACCTTGGGCAAATTATTATTATAGATGAAAACATGATGGATGAAATTAATCATAGAATTAACTTGGTTGAAATGCTTTTGGTAGAATTAACTTAATATTAAAAGAAAATATGCTGACGTATTTGAAAAGAAAAGTTTTTAATAAATGTGTTTTACAAAAGAACAATACAGAGACTTCAGATAACTCAGCAAAGTATGGAAAGATACATGTTAGAAATAAGAAGAGATCAAAAATGAAATGCATGGGTGAGAGAACAATCAGGTTATTATTGACATCATTGAAAGAATTAAGAAACTGAAGTGAAGTTGGACTGGATCTATTGTTAGAAGAGATGATAAAAGATGGACAGTTGAAATCTTAAACTGGATTCCAAGAGATTATAAAAGACCTAGAAAAAGATTACATGTGAGATGGATGGATGAAATAAAGAAGTGTGTTGGGATGATGTGGAGAAGAGAGTCTAGATATTGGAGAATATGGATTGAAATTGGAGAGACCTTCCTTGTGCAGTGGATTGATAATGGTTGAAAGTGATGATGAACACACTTTCTCTAATATAAATGAAAGAAGTGTTTTTTTTGTTGTTTTTAACAAAAAAATAAATAATAATAATAATTCTTTAATAATCAGTTTTTAGAAGTTTACATTCTCAAATGCCATAAATAAGCTTTAATATTTAAAAATGGGGATAGAAGGCAAAATTAAAATGATAAAGAATTAATATATATATATACAATTATTTTCTTTCTTTTTTTTTTTTAAAAAAAAGTCATTTTGTTTTAAATGTCCTGTGTTTGTTAAGATTTTAAACATTTTTTTATAAGTCACTACATATAAGAAATAAAAATGAGTAATTTATAAATTATTACAAAAATTTTAATTTTATTAAAAATATATATATTCATATTACTGTATAGCTATAATGCTAGTCATAATTATAATGCTATACATAAAAGTGAACTTGTAAACACCTTCTATTGGGCAAAAGATATTCTAATATTTTACAGAGAAACAGTAAGAGTGAAGTCAAAATTTTTTTTTTTTTTTTAAGATAACTGAACATTTTTTTAAAGTTATATCCTTAAGCAATCAAAAAATATTCAATTCTTACAATGGCGGATCAGACACTGTAAAAAAAAAAAAAACGTGTCTCACTTGGTCAACGCAAGCTGGTAAAAGACAGATATTTACCCAGAATTCACCCAAGTATTTTAAAATCTCGAAGGTGACCATGAAAACACTTTGACAGCTTCTATCGATTAGTCATGCCAATGTTTCAGTTGCCATGACATTGTTTTGGTTCTTCGACGATTATATCTACCGGTGGGTTGTGTAGTACGTCATAGCTTAGTTAATACTCAAATACCTTATAATGCTATACATAAAAGTGAACTTGTAAACACCTGCTATTGGGAAAAAGATATTCTAATATTTTACAGAGAAACAGTAAGAGTGAAGTCAAAACTTTTTTCTTTTTTTTTTAAGATAACTGAACATTTTTTTAAAGTTATATCCTATTTCAAAGCCTCAGGTTGTAGATATGTCAGAGAGTGTACTATCTATTGCATCCAGACGCCTACCAATGCAGATGTATAAAAGTTCATTTTGGAATGAGAATTTTGCTGTTTATTTTATTTTTTAATCCTTTAAGTAAAAACTGTGATGTACAAAAATGGAAGGCTATTACATAATTACTGATTTTAAAAAGAATAAAAAAATAAGAATTTATTAGAATTGTCTTTTAACCATCAAAAATAAGCATTATAAATTCCACAACTTGTATTTACTTAAATTCTGCAATCAAATCTTATTATAATAATATGTGTATTTGGGGAGTGAAGTGAAAAGTATAAATGTATTTATTTATTAAAACAAATTAGCTATGACATCTCTTTTTTTATTTTTTTTGTAATAGTTATATATTTTGTAGGAATTTCATAAATAATGCCAGTGTTTTTAAATATATATAAAATAGGCCTCTATATGTATTGCCACTCAGTGCAAGCCAGAGTAATCAATGGATGTCAGAAGGCTTGTGCATAAAATCCCCATCTAGTACCTACTCATCCAATATCCCCAGACTAGTTTCTGGATTGTGGCCTTCATCAGTGAGGAGCCTTGGATCTGAGAGCACTGCACCTAGATCTTAGGATCTTATGCAACCCTCCAGCAGCCACCTTTTATCTCTATTTAAATACAAAACTATGAGTCTTAAATTGAAACACTATAATATTTTCAATCCAAGTTCATTAGCTTATATAGTCATATAGGTCTAAACTCAGTTCAGTACCTATACATTTTGATGTTTTTGGTTCTTTAATAGCCATAGCCACCACTATCCTATTAGGCAGGATTGATTTTAAGCCAATAAATATCACATGATTTATTTCTTATGCTTGCTTATAACTGTTATTAAAGCAGGCAATACTCTCTATACGTATTGCCACTCAGTGCGAGCCTGAGTAATAGACTTTTTCAAGATTAATCTATATTAGAGGTAACAAATTTGTACTAAATCTAGATAATTTTTATTATTTTAAAAGAAGGATGCATCACAACATTCAAAGACTTAATTTCACACTAACTTTCTCAAAGGAAATTATAACACATCTATTATTTTAAATACTTATCAAAGTTTTTAATTATAACAAAAAAAGAAAGAGAAAACAATATCACTTAATTTTCTTATATGCTTCCAAGAATAAGGGTCTTAACTCTAATCTAGAGCCATCTATTGTAAGCTTGATTAATCAGTAAACACAGTTGGTTTGGAGGTAGTGGTTTTATAGTACTATGACATCTGATATCTATTGGTTATTCAAATTTTTGATAGATGGCTTTAGAATAAAGTGAAAATAACTACTACTGAAAGAAAAAAAATATTACTGATAATGAAATATTTTGTTTTTATCATTTAAATCTATTATCTTGCAATTATTATAAATCAAAAATAGCTCATTATATTTTCTGTTTGAAATTAAGTAGTTCTATTCACATTACGGATTTAGATTTACTTACCATTTATTATTTAAATAAATTTTACACTTTTTTATTTAGTCTAGGTCCCTTAAAACAGATGAATTGCGTGATTCCTTAATTAGTAAAGAAATTGCAGTCAAAATGGCAAGGATTCATCGTATTAATGCTCCTATTTGTAAAGAACCAAAATGGATGAACAGTATGATAGACAGGTAAAGGTTTATTTGTCAGAATGTAATATTTTATTGTTTTTATAATTCATGTATAATAAAAGGATTGGCTTACACATTTCATTTCTTTCCCCAGACATATGCAATTAACGTTACAAAATATTTATATTGTATCATCATAAATTTATAAAAGATTGGGGAAAATTTACTGCTAGTGCATGCAGTAAATATTTCTGTCAATTAATTTTGTTTTTATTTATTTATTTGTATGGTAGATTAAGATTGTCTTCACCTTTATATACTTATTTGAGAAGAAATGTGCGTTTTATATAAACAGAATATTTGTAGCTATTAATCCAATATTGTAGGGTATATCATGTGAAGGTGTTGAATTAAAATTGTTTCCAATAAAAAGAAACAAAACATAGCTATATGTTCACAATAGTGGAATCATGCCAACAGAATCTAGTCAAATAATATAATTTTCAAATTATTTCAACAAAATTATCTGAAAAGTAACAGAATATTACAAAAAATTATTACACACATTTGTAAATAAGCATTTATTTTATATAGTGCTATGTTTATAATTGTAATACATTTAAAGATCAGCCTTTCAAGCTATTGTGCATGCGCTTTTTTACGAGTGTTAATAATAAATGAATACTTTCATTCCCAACATGAGATATAGTATTTATGAAAGAATAAAATGAATCCACTTATTCTTTCCAACCCAAATGCTTATATATGGACAAATCTTAAGTACTGGAAATGAAAGCGTGAGGATAAACCACTCACTTTAAATTACTGTTTACGATATCTGAATGAATGACATCGACAAAATTATCTGGAATTTACTAAATGTCACTCTCAAATGAAACTTAAACATATGTAAATAAGCATTTATTTTATATAGCACTGTGTTTATAATTGTAATACATTTAAAGATCAGCCTTTCATTTACAACAAAAACATTGCTCAAACTTACATAGAAAGATAGCTGCCTAAATGAAATAATGGTCTTTGATTAACATATTTGTTTATGCTTATTTAAATTCTGGTATATATTTTATTAGAAGTAATATGTCTATTAAGAGCACAGAAATTATTGATAAAACTGAGATGTCATAGGAAGAAGTAATAAAACATTCTAAATTATTAGTGAACCAAATGCGGATAGAGATTAATAATCTTATTGAAATGTCCAAGATTGATGAAGATCCAATAGCAGTTGAACATATTTATAAAGAGTATTAGTTTGTTTGTTTTTAAAAAAATAGATATTAGCAATAATCATAATAGAAATGGTTAACTTGCAGTTAAATTAAATAATGATCAAAAAACAATGAATATGAATAATAATATTTCTTACCCATTTTTAGTTAAGCTGAAGAACATCTATTGTTTCAAGTAGTGCTTTCTATTCATGCTTTACATTCTAATTCAAAATTCCAGCAGGCAAAAATAGTTATTAATTTAGAGTCTATATGGATTTGTGTATGGTTACTTAGTCAAATCCAGAAACATATACCCAGTTTATTTTTCCTTTTTTTTTTTTTTCTTCATGTCATCAGTGTTAAATCTTAAAATTTTGATTTCATCATTTCGGATGACAAAAATACTTTGAATTTAATTAAATAATTCACATTACTTAAAAAAAAAAAAAAAAAAAAGAATGTTCAAAGATCAGGAAATCATAAAACATTTGACCACTGGAAATAGTAGAATTGAGTTGCAGTTCAGAATCCTTACCTCTTAAATCTCCATTTTTTTTATTGTATTAAACCACTTTAAGGAGGGAAGAGTCGGTGGGTTTTCATTTTCATAGCAGCTCTTCTATTTTAATTGAACCTATCATTTTATCCTAGATAATATCTGACAACCATTTTTCAGAAAAAGTTGTTGAACTATTATAGCCCTCTTTTTACCTTCTATTCAAAGATACTTTTCTGATTATGAGTGAAATCATATTGCAAGTGTAAGCTAATATTGGCTTAATATGAAAGAGGGTGGTTTCAGTTTGCAAATATTTTCATTGTTCAAGAAATACATGATGCCATTCCAAGAAACAAACATAATTTTCATTTAGAACTTCAATTATTTCTCGTGATTTAATTACTATATTGATACTAAATTTTCTACTGTCAGTTTTTTTTTTCTTCTCTTGCAAGTTTTTTTTTTTTTAAAGATTATGAAAACAAAATGTAAAAGTTAATGATTAGTTTAAGACCTTTTGCTGCCATGTATGGATTAATACAGTGACAGTGTGACAGACTCTGGAGCTCAGAGTTCAAGAACCATACTTCAAATCATCACATTTGATGCTCGAACTTTTTACAGACTCCTGTACAATAAACCATGTAGTTATTTTTTTTAAACGGATTTTACTAATGAATTGTTAACGTAAAAGCATTAATAATGATTTATTTAATGGAATAATTATTTTATTGTGATAAATTGTAAAAAAACATATTTGCTATTCAATCTTTATTCAATTCTTAGAGGTTTTTATGATTTGCCTATTTTAATTTTGAGAAAGTATTTTAGGTATTCTAGAACCATTTTAGTGATCTTAAAATAGTTCAGACTGGTAATAGTGGTCATATTTTAAATATGGAAAACAAGAAATAACTTAAAAATTAATTATGTTTTAGAATACAGCTTTTAATATGTGAATCAGTCAGTTCTCTTTATTCATTTTTGTTTATTTGTGGTTAATTTCTTTTATCTGTTGATTTTTGGGGATCTCCTTTGATATCTTTACAATTATATTCTTACTTTTCTCATTGTTTTATTAGTATTATTCAGAATTAGTGATACTAACTGAAATTATTTTCTAAATTATAATATATGAATATTTTTTTTAAGAACAAAGTGATGTAATCCATTATGCTGTTCTTTCATATAAATTATAATAAACAATAAATAAGTATATAAATAAGTATATAACTATTAATAATAATTACATATAAAAAATCTTTTTTGGCAAATGAGTTCATGTTCTTTCCAAATGCTAATTATCTATTTTAATGTTAATCAGTTATTGCAGATAGAGCACAACAACAAAATAAAACATCAGTAAAAGAAAAGAAAACTTTCATATAGAGATCCAGTACAATTTCAAAAATTGACTATATATAATATAACAATATACAGAATAAATAATACATACATTATACGACTTTATACATACTATCTTATATAATTTTCCATTCATTTTTAATTGACCAATTGTTAATTAAATTTATTGAAGTTTTATAAATATTTATACAATTATTTAAATTATGCTTAATGTAATATGTTTCATATATTTGTCTTCTTTTTGGATCTTTAATGAGAATTAAAGGTTTTTTTGTAGCATTTATTTTATAAAAATATGGCAAGTAGTGGATGCATAAAGCAGACTTATCATTTCACCTATTAATTGCATTGTTATGTTCTTTGGCTCTTGTCTCTAATTGTTTTCCTGTATGATCATAATAAATCATATTGCAAAATTCACAGTTAATTTTATATACTATTCCTTTTTTATATTTTATATCATCTCCTAATTTATAGCTACCTATTAATTTATCCAGACTTTTACTATTCAACTATCCAATATTTATATGCTTATTAATATATTTTTTTGTTTTTATTTATGTATTATAAATTTTGGGATAATATGAAAGTTTGATCTATTTCTTATTCGATCGAATAGTAAAAGTCTGGATAAATTACTAGGTAATTATAAATTAAGAAATGATATAAAATACAAAAAAGAATAGTATATAAAATTAACTGTGAATTTTGCAATATGATTTACTATGGTCATACAGGGAAACAATTAGAGATAAAAGCCAAAGAACACAATAATGCAATTAATAGATGAAATAATAGGTCTGCTTTATGCATTGATTACTTACCATATTAATATGAAATAAATGCTACAAAAAATATTAAACCTTTAAATTACATTAAAAAGAAGACAAATATATGAAACATATTACATTAAGCATAATTTAAATAATTGTATGAATATTTATAAAACTTCAATAAATTTAATTAACAATTGGTTGATTAAAAATGAATGGAAAATTATATGATAGTATATATAAAATTTTGTAATGTATGTATTATTTATTCTGTATATTGTTATCTAAAACAGACAAAACTCTCTATATATATTGCCACTATAGAGGATTTTGCCTATTTTAATAACACTTAAGAGTAAGCATAAGAAATGCTGATCATGTGATGTATATTGTTGTCTTTATATAGTCAATTTTTGAAATTACATTCGATCTCTATATGAAGATTTTATGCTATTTTACTGATGTTTTATTTTGCTATTATTATTTTATTTCTATTATAGAACACTAGATGATGTTCTATCTTCAATAATTGGTTAACATTAAAATAGATAATTAAACATTTGAAAAGGGCACAAAACCATGTGCCAAAAAAGACTTTTTGTGTGTAATTATTATTAATCCTATATACATTATTATTAATCCTCTATACAAAATCCCTATTTTGTCTGTTGTCTGAATTATAGGTTTGTCCATAACACTGTCATATGTCAAATTCACAACCAATAAAAAAAACTGTTGGTTTTCTCATCCCTGGTGTTCGCCACTGGATGGCGTTGATGCTAATCAAAAACATATACATATAACAATTCCGGGCCGGACCTAAATGATCGATTTGATATAAAAAGATCTGATTTCTTAGATTTGTAATAGAATATTTCACTAACTAATACTATTATATGATGTATTAGTTTTTTCATTTTTATAAATGTTTATTAATCTTATATTGTTTTTGAGTTTGTGTGTGTGTGTCTTTAAAGTTAGGTGTTTTTCTAATTTTTTTTGGACTTTATGTGTGTCTTACGGTATTTTTTTCAAGAGTAAATCAATTTTATTCAAAAGCAAGACATAATAAGTAAATGTTTATTAATCTTATCTTGTTTTTGAGTTTGTGTGTGTGTCTTTAAAGTTACGGGGTTTTTTCTAATTTTTTTTTTGGACTTTATGTGTGTCTTTTTAAAGTTACGGTATTTTTTTTGCAAGAGTAAATCAATAATTTGATTCAAAAGCAATATGTAATAAGTCAATGTTTATTAATCTTATCTTGTTTTTTAGTTTGTGTGTGTATCTTTAAAGTTACGGGGCTTTTTCGAATTTTTTTGGGACTTTATGTGTGTCTTTTTTAAAAGTTACAGTATTTTTGGTCAAGAGTAAATCATTTTATTAAAAAAGCAATACATAATTCTAAATCTATCAAAAGTAACGTAATTTACATACTACAATTTAGAATTGATACCCGACTACTATTAGTAAGGACCATCATTGAAAGACTCAATTGAAAAATGATACCCGACTAATTTGCTTTCTTTTTTTGGGGACAGTAATGAATCAGAAAGTGGGTTGTTTTTGTTAAGTCTGTCTATATAAAAAGGGTGCCGTTATTGAAATACTAAATTTAAAAATAATAGCCGACTAATTTGCGTTTCTTTTGACAGTAATTAATCAGAAAGTGGGTTTCTTTTTTTTTTGGTAAATCTTGTGTATATATAATAATAAAAAAACCCGTAATTCAAATACTCCATTGAAAAAATCAAACCCCGTTGAATTTGCTTTCTTTTTTTTTTTTAAGACAGTAATTAATCAGGAACTGGGTTGTTTTTGTTAGTGTGTAGATATAAAAATTAATCTTATTTTGAAATAATGAATATAAAAAAAAAAAATACCCGACTAATTTTCTTTTTTGGACAAGTAATTACTAATAATTAGACACTGGGTTGTTTTTGTTTGTGCGTATATATATATATAGCAAAAGTAACTGGTCACGGACAAATTCTCATGAAAACGGTACTTTTCGCTTGATCCTTGAAAATTTTTCCATTCCGTGCCCTTAAAAGCAATTTTTGAGGGTTACCCATTCGTAATGGAATCTTCAGGACATTATTACTAAACTTACAACAGTAAAGTAAGTTACAACACATTAAAAAAAATAGATGTCTTATCAAATTTTAAAAAACTACGACTGCACCAAATACGCACACTCTCACACGAAACTACAGAGAAAATAGATATTCTGCTTTTACAAGAAAATGATGAACAAAATCAACTACTACGGCAGCCAATCAAGGCATTTCTTTCTCTTTGCTTTTAGTGTAGAAAAAAGCCCTAACCGGCAGCTGACGGGAACTCTTTCTGTGTTTTATCATAGAAAGAAGTCTCTTTGTTTTGGCTTCTGTCACCGCTACCACCTACCATCCAACATAACGTGAGGACTCTTTTCTGCATTTTTAACCTAGAAAATTTCCTCTTTTGTTGGGTGAATGCCGGTGAAATGGTATATTTTTAGGAATTGATCTAGAAATAGCGACATCTCGAGGCGAACACTAGGGATGAGAAAACAACCAAAAAAACTATTACATTTGTTCATAATGCTGCTGAATGAAGGAATTTCTCTATTAATAAACCATAATTTATGAAGCATTTTATGCAAAAAAGGTAATTCATTCCTTATATTTAAGAGGCCTAATTTGATTATGTTTATTCTATTCAAAGCAAATAATTCTGCAAAGTAAAAAAAAAATTGTTAAAGCAACCAATTAAAAAAATAGCCCGGATAAATTTCTGGATTCTAAAAAAATGTGGTACTTTACAAAAGATATATGGAATAAAAAATTTGAAGAAAAAAATGCTCAGAAAAAAATCAATACATGTACTTTTACTTGCAATATAGAACTTAATAGATATAGTATTCAAATTGCGAAGAAAATATAATTAAATTTATGTTTGAAATGTAATATTTAGTAAGGGGAAAAAAATAGATGCTATAATACCATATTTATATTTAGTTTTGGTTAGTATATAATTGAAGTTGTGTAGTTGGTTATTGCATAGCTCAGAGTTCCACAGTAATACCATGCTTGATTGAAAATTGTTAAAATAACCAATTAAAAAAAGCTATTAGTCAAACGTTAGTAGCCTATTGGTTAGCATAGCTGCCTTCCAAGCAACTGACTTGGGTTCGCTTCCCAGTCAACACATTTGACACATGAAAAAAAAAACTATTATAAAAATGATGGCCTTTCCATAGGCCAGGTAAAACTTGTATATATATTTACAGCTGTTGTATATTACTTTTATTATTTATTAGATTTTTTTTGTAGCAAGATTTTTTTTTTATATTTGCATATGTTTATTGTTTTTTTGTTTTTTTTTATCATTACTTGAATCAGTTTAGTTGTGGTTTTTGATCATGATATTTATATTCACTTTTTAATCAAAAGTTTTTGTATTGTCTATAAAATTAATATATGAAAACTAATATTTGCATCTTTCTTGGTCATTGATTTGTTAGTATTTGGCTTTAGTAAAACAAAACATAGAATAATGAAATTGGATTATTAGGATGATGCAAACATAAAAATACTTGCAGAAAAAGCAGATACAAATAGCAGTACTCAATACTAATAATAACAATTTTAAAAGCAGTTTTCTTCACCTTGCTTTACAGTTATCAACTGTAAGTGTGAATATTCAATGGATGTCAGAAGATATAGGGTTATAATATCTCTATCTCAAGTCGATTTTTGACTTTCACCTTTATCAGTGAAGATTAGGATTTAAAACTGAAACTATCATACTTATGTCTTATTATTTTATATTTCTTTACACTGCCCAAGTTAATAGCCTGAAATTATATATATATATATAAAACTTGACCACAACTCATAATCATTATCAACCATTACTGAAGCATTGCAGGATGAAAGTCTCTCCAAGTTCAATCTATCTTTTCTGATCTCTAGCTTCCTTATTTCATCCATTCTTTTCACATGTGGTCTCTTCAATCTATCTTTTCTGATCTCTAGCTTTTATCCACATCATCCCACCACACTTCCTTATTTCATCCATTCTTTTCACATGTGGTCTCTTCAATCTATCTTTTCTGATCTCTAGCTTTTATCCACATCATCCCATCACACTTCCTTATTTCATCCATTCTTTTCACGTGTGGTCTCTTCAATCTATCTTTTCTGATCTCTAGCTTTTATCCACATCATCCCACCACACTACCTTATTTCATCCATTCTTTTTACATGTGGTCTCTTTCTTTATCTTTACAATCTGTTTAAAATTTTAACTGTTTATCTAGTATCATCTCTTCTAGCAATATGTCCAATCCAACTCCACTTCAGTCTCTTAAATCTGTGAATGAGGCCAGTAACACCTGTTTGTTCTCTCACTCATGTATTTCATTTTCAATCTGTTCTTGTTGTTCCTATTATGCATCTCTGTCTACTTCTTTAAGTAAACTGAAGTCTCTGCATTGCTCTTCTGTTAAGTGTCCAAGCCTCATATCCAAAAGTAAGAATTGATAAGAATGATATTTTAACATTGAGGTTTATTACATTTAAATTCAGTAGAATTGCTTGAAATTGATATATAACTAAGTTATAACACCTTAATACATTTGAAACACTTATCTTTTCAATATGTTAACTAGTTTGATAGATGTGCAATAGAGGGTGGGAAAAATATGAAAACTATTCAAGAATTTCACATTTTGCATTTAACAATTATCCTTAGAATTTCCATTTGCTTTAAATAATGGTCGCAAGAGGGCAGTTTAAAATTTTTTTTCTTTAATAAAATTTTTAATACTATTTAACTCTTAATGTATGTGTATTATTATATAGTAATAATAATAATACCATGTATTATATAGTAGTAATAATAATACATTTTAACTTATAGCAGAAATGTACTGATATATATATACTGTAAGATATGATCTAACATTCCACCAAAACCCATTAAGCACTCTTACCTACTTCAACACCAATACCCACCATAACAACATTCTCTACATACAATGTATCATAAGTTATATATATATAAAGAGAATGTAAACTACATAAAACATTCCCGAAATATAAAAATGATTACAAGTATTTTAGATGAGAAAATACATAATTGTTTATATAATTAAAAGATAAACAAACATGTGACAAAATCCTTAACCTAAATTAAACATGTAAAACTTAAATATTTATACTTACCTTTATTATAAAACCTTTTGTGAACTATTGTTTGTCTTACACATATTATAACAATACAAGAAAAAATATGATCAAATGCAGATGCAAGCAATAAAATCACAAAAATGTAAAGGAAAGAATAAATAAAATTTTATTATTAATCCACCACATACATATATATATAAATCATAACACATGACATAAATAATCAAGTCTATGCAAGACATCAAACTTGCTACTTTAAAAGAGTCCATTCAATACTTAAAAAAGAGCAACATCATTTTGGTGATTGGCAGTATATATATACAAATGACAGTCCTTTTAAAAGATCAGATCAAAAACTCTTGTTGATTAATCAATATGTATATTTTGTAAGCTGCGATCAAACTCGTTCAAATATAAAGGTTGGCTGCCATCAAAGTAAAAACTCAAATTAGAAGATTTCTTCTAAGATGGATAATAGCTAAAATAAAAATGGATGGATTTAAGTTTAGCAAACTAAATAAGTTTAAATTTCAGAAATAGCTATAAAATTATTTGATACTCCAAGAAGATTTTCAGTCTTTAGCTGGAGAGTTATATCAATTCTAACTTGAGATTTCAAAGAGTCCAGACCTATCTTTTCAACAAACCTCAAGGACTCTAATTAACTAATTATACAGATACACATATAACCCATGTGCTGCTAAATCTAAAGCTACTTTGTGTGAAGAAATTCATCACCCACAGAGTATCGCCAAAAAGAACTCAACTTGAAACAGCATGAAGGCACTACCAACTTTACTACTTGGATCTGAAAATATGAATTCAACAATTCAAAGCATACTATAAGGGAAGGGAAAATTCCTACTATGATGCACATTGCAAAACATTCAAACTCAATCAATTGGATCATGAACTGTAGAAATAAGGACACAATCCTTTTGGGACATCTTTCTTTATGGACTCTTGATTTCTTTTAAATTGACATTATATGATTAATTTTATGTATCAATTAATTTTTTTTTCTTTTCTTTACCATAAGTCAAAACAGGAGTATATGTATTCTTGACATACTAGAAAAGTGGGGAAATATTGCTAGCTTAATTTTAAATAAAATAAAATATAGGATCAGGCCTGAACTTGCTTGTGGATGAATTTGATAATCACCAGAGGTAAGACTTTATATTTTCCAACATTAAATACCCACAGTTATACATTTACACTGCTATTTGGTTATTGATAATAATCATTTTGTCCTTTACTTATTTTTTCAGTGTATATGATTAAAATCTTCTAACATGAATGGTCTTTTCTATCATTATAGAAATAAATGATAATAAAAAGGGGGGCAGAGGATCCCAAATCATTATTATGTTATTAACACAAATTAATAAAAAGGATGAATCCCAAATTATTACCACATTATGTAATATGAATCAATGTGCAAATATGTTGGAAACAAAGAATTATGATTTACTAAGTTCTAAATTATCAAGGAAGTATACATATAAATAATAATAAGTTATAATTTTTGTTTGTATTGATATTGAATGATTACTCTTTGAGGGGAAAAGAGTGATTCGATTAATAAATATCAACTATATTGATCGAAAAATAGTCAAATATCTAAATGAATCAATTGCTATTATTATATTTTCTCATTGAATAAATTGTAATAATTGTGAAAAAATCTGTTAAACATATTATTATTAATTAAAGATGGTTATTTGCATTTTTTTCCATTCATTTTTCAATTTATCATATGCTCAATGCAATAAAAATAATAATGTGAATATTCAGTAAAATAGAATATTGTGCATTTTCTCTCTAAGCTCAAATTTTGGAATAAATAGAATTTAGAGATGGAGGATGAGCATATGTGGAGGTATCTGAGATATATTCATATAAAAGCACACCATCTTCTCAAATCAAAATCAAGTGGTTATGAGTCTAGAAGTTCTGGAACCCTAGATACACTTTTTCATCCACTCTGATGGTCAAGGCTAGGACCTGTTCCTTTACAATATATATCAACTATAAATATCCTATCAATTTAAAGTATGATATAGTTTTACATTTTTAATAAATGTGCCAATACTAAAAACTTAAAAAATAATAGAGATATTTTTTTTTTATTAAATGTTTTTTTATTGGCTGTGCACTAAAAAGAAATAAAATAATTGTTTCTTCAACCACAACTGGAGTTTTTAGATATTAAGTCAATCCCCTATTTTTTATAACAAGGGATTGACTTAATTAATTTTTGGTCCCCACCATGCTTTTATTTCAATTTAAATCTACAATCTGTAATTATGGTTGAAGAAACAATTTTTTATTTCTTTTTAGTTCATAGTCTATAAAAGCATTTAATGTAATTAGAAGGGACTTAAACTCAGACTTTCAAGCTCCCTACAGCTAGTAACAAACTGATACACACGACCACATACATATGAAAAAGATAAATGATTTCCAGTATACATATTTTATCCTGAACCAACACTCATTGGTTGGACCCCATCATCTCCTGCACATATATACAGTCAGTATTCTGTTTATATTAAGGTAGAAAATCATCAAACTTTCATGGACAAGCTTCAATCTTCTCCAACTCTTCAGCCATCCATATCATTGAAAATCTGATGATGGAATACTCAAAGCCCTTGTTGATGCCAATATTATTGTCATGTCCATGTTGACTTCAAGTCACTCTTGTCTTCTCACATATAGGACCTTAATATGCTATTTAAATACCCAGAAGAGGGATGGGAAGATACAGGCTGAACATGTGCATATTAAGATTTTTACGTGAAAAGTAAAAGTGATTTGAAATCAACATGGATATGACAATAATATTGGCATTAACAATGGCTTAGAATGTTTCATCATTGGATTTTCAATGATATGGATGGATGAAAAGTTGGAGGATGGAGAAGATTGAAATTTTGTCCATTAAGTTTGAAGATTTGCTATCTTAATATAAACTGAGTACTGATTGTATATATGTGTGGGAGATGGAGATCTGGACCAACTAATGAGTGCTGGTTCAGCACAAAATACATATATTGGATGTCATTTATCTTTTTCACATGTATGGGGTCATGCATATCAGTTGTATAAGAAGGAATATATAATTGTAGTGAGCTTGAAAGTCTGAGTTCAAGTCCTTTCTAATTACATTAAATTTAATATAAACAATATACTTATATTTGAATATTTCATATTCAGCCTGTATTCTGCCCATCCCTCTTCTGTGTATTTAGATGGGCATATTAAAGTCCTATATGTGAGGGATCAGAGTAACTTGAAGTCAATATGGATATGACAGTAATATTGGCATAAACAGAGGCTTTGAGTGTTACATTATCATATTTTCAAGAATATGGATAGTTGAAAGGTTGGCAGGGTTGAGAAGATTGAATTTTGTCTATTAAAGTTTGAAGGTTTGTTATCTTAATATAAACTGAGTACTGATTGTATAAATATTTGGTAGATGGTGATCTGGACCTATTGGTTCAGCATGAAATACATATATTGGAGATCATTGGTTTTTTTCACATATATGTGATCATATGGATCAGTTATATAAAATGGAAGGCAAAGCTGTAGGGAGCTGAAAATCTGAGTGCCTTCTAATTAAATTAAATTTAGTATAGACAATACACTTATATTTCAAAAGCATGTGATATAAAATTTTTTATCTCTATTATTTATATTATTTTAATCACAGTGTTATATTCTTTCCTAGAAATGCTTCAAATCAAGTTAAATGTTTTTGTTGTATCTGTTTCTATATATGTATATAAGAAATAATTTTGTTTTTCATCAGGTGGCTGAATATTATTCAAACAGATACTGTTTTTTATCATCTTGGTAATTCTGATGATCAAGCTAAAATAAATAAACTTTTAAAATATCCTCTCCAAAACGAATTTGATTGGTTGAGGTAAGTGTATCTGCCTTTAGTTTTAAACTATGTATATGAAATTCAGTTGTCTTTTTTTTTCTTAAATATTTTTGTCTTTAGAATGTTGATGTGTAAAAGAAATAATTTTCAAAGTATTGGAAGTTTGAAGATTTGTAAGTATTTAAATTCATCCCACAAACGCAAATAAATACTTGTAAAGGTAGCTTTTAATTGAAATATAAACGTAATCAAATATATTGTGATATATGTCTTTATATGCTTTTGTATATATATATATACTAACAATAAAATTAAATGAAAAAAAAACAACTAATTTTGTTGTTTTTAAGAAAACTTTGTTATATATTGAAAAAGTATATTTTAAATATGCATACTGCAAAAAGGTAAAACTGTGGAAATTATGATTATAAAATAGCTATTACAAAAAAGAGTATTTCCTAAAATCTATTTGTTTGGAGAACAGATGGATTTGTTAGAAGCATTGAGTGTCAACCATGTAACATCTTTCTGTTGGTTATATTATTGTAATAATTTAACATAAAAAATTAAAACAAGATAACATACACAAACATGTACATATATATATGTAAACCGAATCAAAGAGAAATCAACTCTTCAGAGCATCACATACTACTTATCTAATATATATATATTGAACCAGGTGGGGCAGTAGAGCAAATAGGAATCAAATATAGCATACATTTTTTACTCTTTAATAGAAATTGTAAAAACCAAATTTGTAAGATTTACTTTTACATATAAAATATGATATAAAATTATCCATTCAATCTTCTCCACTGCAGTTTAAGAATTGCTCCACACTGGTCCCTTAGACAGAGAAGCATAATACCCATAGGGTACCTGTGACCAAGCCAGAGCTATATATATGAGACATAACTATGACTATGTTTCAAGGCCACAGATCTTCTCAACTGTAAAATTCAACACCTATCATTCAAAGCATTTTTTCATTTCAGAGTAAACTCCAGGTGCCAGTTAATTACACAAAAGGTAACCAACGTACCCTGAACGAATTCAGCGCCTAAGAAATTCAAACTAGCTCAATCAAAAGAATGACATAATAAATTGCTGTTTTAATTAGTGGTATGAATAAAAAATTGACCGACAAAATATTAATTTTCAAAGATAATTTATTTTAACTAAAATGCTTACTAAAATTTGTAAACTAATTATAAAATTTCTTAAGTAATCTATACTAAATTAATCTATACTATGATTTTTATATATAACCACATACATTCTTAATAAATGACACAATAGAATATAATATAAAGCATTAAATAAATACAAGGCATTAAAACATGCACATCAATAGTTCATTTTATGCATGCTATAGAGTTTGTTTCTTTTACTGACTCTGGAAGCTTCAAAGATTACAGTGGTTACTTAAATTAATATCAGAATTGGAATAAGAAAATGTTATTATTACCTATATGGTTTTGGATATTGTGGCTTCTTGCTGTTTGCTCCTTCATGTGTGTTTTACCAACCAGTTGGATTTTAGGCTTCTGTTGAGGTTTTAATGATTGCTATTCCATGCTACTTCTGTTTCAGGCAGTTAGACATTCATGGCAGCTTCAAATTGATAGATGGGCATTGCTTCTATCAATAAGACTGTTGATGTTCTGTCAAGGCTGAAGTTCATTGCATGTCCCAAAAACTGCTTAACAGTGCATTGTCTTTATTAACAAATATGTATAACAGGGGATTGACTTTAGATATGTGAATGACCTAATTTTCAGCCCTATTTATGTGATGACCTTGTTGTCATTTCTTTAATTAGTTTTTAAACCCACCAGCTATTTTCATTGTTGAGAATTCATCCACTACTTTTGTTGATTAAATTCTTAAGATATGTTTACTTAATCCCATTATTTATGGATTTTAATTAGTAGCCATTGCTAATTCCATTTTTATGTTGCTTATGAATATATGCAATCTTTGAGGGAAATTTTTACCGTATAAACTTTCATTTATTTTAATATTTAACTTTCATATTTTATTTTTTCAACACACACATATATTTTATTATTTTTTTATATTTAAATACAATTTTTATTCACACGCATATATATTTATTTTATTTCAAACAAATGGAAAGAGAATTTTTTTTTTTTAGTTTTAAGATTTCTTTTTTTTTCTTTAATATTTTAAATTTTCTCAGTTACATTCCCCTTGGGCTAGCTGCATTTTAAAAATAAAACTAACTTGCTAAATACCATTTTCTTAATTTATTCTAAAGTTTAGTTTTTGCCAAGTTAAGTTTTCTCCTCCCTCTAATTATTTAATTTGTAAAAATTTACTTTTAGCAAACTGTTTTAAACTAATAACAAAAAAACTCTTTAAACTTCTACATTAAACTTCCTTTTATTAAACTTTTAACTATTTTTTTGAACAAGATGTTTTTACTTCAATCATTTACTGACAGTGATTTTATTATTCATTATCAATTTTAAAACTCTTTGCTTATTTATGAAAATTTTTATTTTTAATAATTGTAAACACGATTTTACATGGAGCGTTATCCATTAGTGGTACAGTATATCTAAAACAAATGGAAGTGAAATCAACTCTCTAGAGTGCCACCTACAACCTATCTAATATTTTTATTCATTGCTACACTGACACAAAAATTGACCTAGCCCTGCAGGTCATATATTTCAGATTCAACAATTCTTTTTAACAGCCATGAGAGATATCAATCACACATTAATTTAGCAACTTTATTCTATTTAAATAACACTAAGGTATTTCATTTAATGTTAAAATTTGAAACTTTAATTTAGTTATCAAGAGATTGGGTCAGTAAAAACACTTAGGAGATGTCATTTATACACCCCCCCCCATTATTGTTAACATTTTATTTTAATAAAGCTCATTTCATCAGTATTCATAGATTCATATAACAGAGAGTTATCTAAATATATAATAAATAAATTGATTCAATAATTTGTTTATACTTTATCACGCAAGATTCTTTAGAAGAAATTAATTTGTACAGCTCCACTTATGTCCATATAAGAGTTTTGATGAAATTAACTTCTTTAAAATAAGACCAATAAATTAAAGATTGAAGTTTAAAGCTTAAATGGGTCATATTAGTGGTATAAAATAAAAACATGGAAATAATTTATGCTTTAGTAATCAAAAACTAATCCACACCTATAAGTATAAAAACAACCCACAATAAATTCTAAAAGGAATACAATCCATTTAGGAAAAATTGAAAAATGTTCATCATAAAATATACATAGGTAAAAATATATATTTCTTAGAAATGTAGGCAGCACATATATATCATTTTTATACTATATTATTAGACTATATCATGATAATTCATAACAGTTCTCAGTCATCTGGAAAATATCTTTTCAAGCTAATGGTTCGAGTGTTTAAATATTTTAAAGTTTTAAATAAGAAAACTTTTGCTTGTCTTATTATATAAGCCTGACATTACTATATAATAGTGACTTTAATTAAGGATGTTAAACTTTATGGCAAAAAATTAAAGATAAAAAGACTATTTATCTGGATATTACTTTGGCAACTACTGTTTGTTATTCATTAATTATTGAGGTTTATATAAGTTTGTTTACAAATAGAATGACATGGATTACCATTATCAAATGCAGATTAAACTTAATCTAAAGGAATCTCTGTTTTGTGTTGGCATTTTGATTCCATCATATTTAACCATGTTGGATCTTATCTTGCTTACTGTAATTTTGAATTATCTATTGGAATGATTTTTTTTATATTTTATTATTTCTTTAGTAAATGATATCTGAAATCTTTTCTTATTAATACATTCCATTGTGTGATAATGTAATAATATTATTTATTACCATTACAATTATTTATGTATGAAGACCTGTTTCTATAATTAATTTATGTATACTTGGTTTATGACCAGTATTTGTTCATCACTGTTAGCATTAGTTATGTAGTTTTAGATCTATGAGGCACCTGAAGTGAGTAATCTTATCTGTATTTAAAAGCAATTTATATTTATTTATCTTTGTGGTCTACATTTCATCAAGTGTGATTTGTTAAAATGATAATATGAATTTGGCAGTGTTTATAAAATGCTTCTAACATTTTCAGCATGTTTTGAAAAATGCTACTTAATGTTTTAGTAAAAAGAAAGAAAAAAAAACACAAGTAATAAAATTACGTTTAAATTTTTTATGATTAATAAACATTTATAGTATTTATGAAATAATTTAACATTTAATAATAAATCCCATTCCCTTTTAATTATTTTTTTATTGTATTTGGAATTGATATGCAATGCAAAAAGTGATTAGAATGGAATGCAACCTACCAAAGTTATTGGCAGATATTTATTGCAATATTCAAAACTTTATATAATGATACCTAGTAGCTTTTTAAATTAAAATCTAATCGCTTTTTTATTTATTATTTAAAATATATTTGTATTGTATAAAAAAATTTTCTGATTTAAATTGATTTATTTTTATATATATTATACTGAAATGCCCTCAGTTGGGAATCACCATAAACTTGGTAAATATCAAGCCTGAGTTGGTGCAGTAAATTATTGTACCAGTAATTGATATGGTATGTGTACAGAGTTTATCCACAGTGAACTTGGGTGATAGTTGATCATTATCATCATCCCACAGTTAGGTAACTAAATTATTGTACTGGTATGGAATCACAGCAAATATCAAGCGGTTGGTGTTGTACCGTAATCTTAGTATCTATACATAAATACCTGGCCCATTACTATGTAGCTGTAATTAACTGTTTGTCTCTTATTATTTGGGATGGGATGATTAATATCAATCCCTTGGAACATCATCTTGGTCCCACCTTTATAAGATAGCTTATGGTCTTGGAGTCACTTTGCCTATTGATAGGAGATTAACCAGTAAGCTAGCTCATAGAAAAAAAGTCATATGCACTATTATTCTGTATATATTTGCCCTGCTATATAAATAATTTCTGGTGATAATATCACTCCCATCCTCCTTCAAAGATATGAAAGAGAACTGGACCCTAAAAACATCATTCAGCCACTAGAGGATTGCACTTATACCATACACATATTTCTATGACTAAGATTTTACATATCATAACTAAAATTCCCATTTTCATGTTTTTACTGTGGTTCATAATGTATTATTATGTGATGATGACTTATGAGCAACATTTATAAGGAGTTTTGTAATGGATAAATAAACACATATAAGCAGTTTAATTTCAACATCTGATTCACATTTTATTCCAACATTACAAAATAATGTGAACATTCTCAAAACAATTAATTATAAAATTACTAAACATTGAATGATTAATAATAATAAGAAAAAGGGGGGAAAATGGCAAACATCTCACATCTTTTAATTACGGTATTTAAATGCTATTTTTTGTGACATTCATATAATTAATAAACAAAATCAAAAAATGTATATACACACCACATCTTTTCAGTAATATTGTAATGATGTAACTATTCCCTAATTAATCTATATCCATTCACAGCTGTGCCTAATTTCTGCCTTTACTAAATCAATACTAAAAGAAAAAATAAATCTCTCTCTAGTTACTATTATCATTTTATATCCCCCTTTATCATTTTTATTTTAGACCTGTCCACTACTGCCATGTATCTATGTACATACACACATCGTCTAGAATTTAAATCTTTCCCAAAAAAATGTTTAGATGAATATTTCAATATAAAAAAAATGAATATCGATTTTAAAATGAAGTATATCAAAATACATCAACAAATATGTGTACAAATAAATATATATAATACCAGTGATAAACAATTGAAATAAAAATAGTAAAAAAAAAAAATAGCACGATAATAACATAATATTTAGCAATAACAAAACCCTTAATTGCTAAGATCTATTTTAAAAATGGAAGGGGGAGAGAGAATTGAGAAGAAAAAAAGAAATGATATTATTTAATAAAATTTGGTTGTATATTACCAATTTGTTGAGATCCTGCATTTTATGAAGGATTCTTAATCAGCTTTTAAACACACACTATGGATAGTATATGAGTAGATGATACTTTGATTATCACATGCGAGCTTCCTTGATAATAATCAGAGAGAAAAAGAACACAAAAATGTATTTTAAAACACACACTGATTACTGCATGCAAATTTTCTTCAAGTTAGCCTGGTTACTATTTTCAACATGATTGTTAACATCTAGTTGATGTCTAAACTTATTCACAGACAATCCTGAATTTGAATCAGAGTAGGCTTTCTTCATGATTTTCCTTTACTCTTATAGTTTCCTTCCCAAAGTGGATGGAGATATGAGACATTGTAGACACTGTACTCATCATTTCTTACTTGGTCAGCCCTGGATGCATTTATTTGGTCTTCCATTCTGATGTATTTGGACTCTGGTGGGGTGGCTTCGAAGCCCCTTGAACAAAGCAATCTAGAGTTCAGCACTGCATATCTTTTTGTTTTTAAATTTTCCACTATAAAATATTTGAAATGAGTTTTTTTTTTCATGTGTCAGAGCATCGGCAGGGAAGCGAATCCGGGGCAACTACGTGTAAGGCAGCTGTGCTGACCACTCGTCCACCAACACTGGACTTGAAATGAGTTAGTGAAACCAGTTCAAGAAAAAACAATAGTAAATGCTCTTATTTCAGCTTCTCTCTGGTATTTATTCATTTTGTTTCACTAACGTCCCTGGTCCCTTAATTACACTAACCTCTTGATCGTAATATGTGATTGAAGGTATCAACTATCCACTTGGGTGGTTTGAAATATTTTTATCTTGGAACTGTCAACTTATGATTAATTAGTAGCTGAGTTCAAACTAATTTGGTGGTCAACTACAGCCATTAACGGTTTCTTTGATTTTACATATTTGCTAATGAGCTTCTCCCTCTCTTTCATTCTTTCTTTTTTTCTAGAATATTAAGGTAAAACAAAAATAGAAATAACACATAAATTTTTAAAAAAACTTCATTACATAGAATTAAAACTTGAAATATTAATTAATCTTCTCTTGTATGAAAGCATCTAAGCTAGATTATTCACACATCCACATAGATCGACACACATAGCCAGAAATTGACTTCTAATATATAGCTCAAATTAGCACAGATATTTTACTTCATCCACAGTTCATTTTTTAATTCTGTATTCTTTCAATGATTTTCCAATGAAAAATATACATAGTTGATTAAACACACACATAAAAATACTGTCGACTACTTTTTTTTTTTAAAATAATTTGGTCTTACCCTACAATATATATATATATTGTATAGGAAATATACTAATAATGACTAAAATAAAACTAAAGGTAAAAATTGAAAAATAAAATAACACATTTGGGTCATCATCATCATTATCAACCATTATCAATCCACTGCAGGATGAAGGTCTCTCCAAGTTTAATCCATCTTCTCCGATCTTTAGCTTCTCTTCTCCACATCACCCCTACACATTTTCTTATTTCATCCATCCATCTTACATGTGGTCTCCTTCTGGGTCTTTTACAATCTCTTGGAATCCAGTTTAAAATTTCAATTGTCCATCTATTATCATCTCTTCTAGCAATATGTCCAGCCCAACTCCACTTCAATCTTTTAATTTTTTCAATGAGGTCAGTAACACCTGTTTGTTCTCTTACCCATACATTGCGTTTTCGATCTCTTCTTGTTACTCCCAACATACATCTCTCCATACTTCTTTGAGTGGTCTGAAGTCTCTGTATTGATCTTCTATTAAGTGTCCAAATCTCAGATCCATAAGTAAGAACTGGTAAAACACATTTGTTAAAAACCTTTCTTTTCAAACACATAGGCATATTTCCTTTTAATATCAAGTTATTTCTACCAAAAGCACTCCAACCAAGTTTAATTCTATGATTAATTTCCTCTATTATGTTTCCATCTGTATTAATAATCTGACCAAGGTATTTGTAACTCTTAACTTCTTCTAATTCATCATAATCAATCTTTATTTGCATATTTTGAGCAAATCAATTAAACATTACTTTAGTCTTTTAACATTTATCTTTAGTCCTACTTTCCTACTTTCATCTGATAACTCCTGCAACATTTCCTGCAGCTCGGAAGCATTATTTGCAAAAACAACTACATCATCTGCGAAATCTAAATGACTTAAATAATCTCCATTTACTTTCACTCCTTTAGTTTCCCATTTTAATCCACAAAATACTTTTTGCAGCACTGCTGTAAAAAGTTTTGGAGATATGGAGTCACCTTGTCTTACACCTTTCTCAATGTTGACTTTCCCAGTATCATTATGTAATCTAATTGTTGCTGTTGCATTTTTATAAATATTCTTTAAAATATGACAATATCCTGGATCTATACCTTGATGATCCAATGCTTTAATCACTGAAGAAATGTTTATAGAATCAAATGCCTTTTCATAAACTACAAATCCAAAACATAATGACAACTCATATTCATTTGTCCTTTCTATAACTTCTCTCAATACTTGAATATGATCTACTGTACTAAAACCACTTTTAAATCCAGCTTGTTCTCTTGGTTGGTGAAAATCCAAGGTTCTCTGTAGACGAGTTGTAATTATCTTGGTAAAAATTTTATATAAAACTGATAAAAGGCTGATAGGTCTGTAATTTCTAATATCTTCTTTATCACCTTTTTTAAATATTAATATTATTACTGCATTCTTCCAATCATCCGGTACATCTTTATCATTTAGACATTTGGTATATAACTTTGCTAATATTTTTTCTGTTTCTTCACCTGCTTCTTTTAATATATCAATTATAATTCCATCATTACCTGGAGCCTTTCCTTTTTTCATACATTTAATTGCATTTCTCACTTCTTCATTTAAAATTCTGGGCAATTCGGAAGATGTAATAGATATAGGAGGTACTTGTTCTTTATTACTATATAATTCTTGATAAAAATCTTTTACCAATTTCATAATGTCATCCCTCTTTTTAGTAATAATTCCATCTTTTTTCCTTATTGCAGATATAAATTTCCTACCAATACCAAAATGTTGTTTTACATTCTTAAGACTTTTATTTTCTTCTACAGCTTTTCTTGCTAGTTCACAGTTATACTTTCTTATATCATTTTCAACTCTTTTCCGCACCATTTTACAAAATTCGAGATATTCAATTCTTTTTAATGCATCATTCTTGCATATCTTCATATTCCTTCTTTTCTTCATAAGTTCTCTAGTCTCAGTAGAAATTTTATTAGTCAATTGCTGCTTTTTTCTACCAGCTATCTTTGTTGCAGTTTTTAAAAGTGTATCAGTTATTTTCATATTAATTTCATTCAAATCTGAATCATGTTCAAAATCTACTAATACTTGAAACCGATTTGTAAGTTCTAATTTAAATTCATTAGAATGTTTCTGAAGATTAGGAATATCAACTGTAAATATAGTTTTTCTTAATAATTTTTGTCTCTCTAGTTTTACATTAACATGTATCTTACCCCTTACTAATCGATGATCACTTCCTGTGTTAAATTTATTAAGAACATTACAATCTTGAAATATGTATTTCCTGTTAGTCAAAATATAATCCAATTCTGCTGTACCTTCATTTGGATGCTTCCATGTCCATTTCCTTCTAACATTTTTCTCAAAAAAAGAATTCATAATATAAAGTTTTTCCTTCTCTGCAAACTCCACAAGTCTATGTCCTCTCTCATTTCTATTACCATAACCAAAATTACCTACAACACTTTCATCTTTCATTTGTTTACCAATTCTAGCATTAAAATCTCCCATAACAATTTTAAAATGTTGTTTACTCTGATCAAAAGCCTTTTGTACATCCATATAAAAATCTTCTACTACTTCATCACTGTGAGAACTTGTTGGGGCATAAACCTGAATTCTCTGCATTTGATATCTGCTATTAAGTTGTATAACTAATCTTGCCACTCTGTCTGATACACCATCAATCTCCACAATATTGTTCTTCCACTTTTTATTTATAATGAATACTACTCCACTTGTATTTCCAATATTTGTGCCTTTATAATAGAGCATATGTCCACTTTTTAAATCAATTGTCTCTTCACCTTTTCTTCTAACTTCACAAAGTCCAATAATATCCCATTTAATATAAGAGAGTTCTTCTTCTAATTCTTGCAATCTTCCTTCACTTGAAAGTGATCTGCAGTTGTAAGTACCTAAATAAAAAGTCGTCATCAAATGGCAGCCTGGGTCCGCCTCCAGGATATTCTTAGCACCCTCCGCCTTCGGCCACCAACCACTGCCTTGGTTGGTGACTTTACAGCCTCCTGGGATTAAGGGCCATGCTTTATTTTTGTCTGTCATAATTGTATAATTGGGAAAAATCTTTATCATTTACACAAACATTCATTCTGCCTTATCAGGCACTGAGAAGAAAGACCATGGTGTTTCTTGATCTTAAACTCAGAAGTAAAAAGCCAATAAACTCACCATGCTGGCTAATGCGTGTTGGTGAGCAGCCCATCCATGTTCGTATACTATATGAATAAACATATAGTAATAACAGCTGCAACGACAAGAACGTATGGAGTGGACATTAGGAATTTGCCCTGCTCGGTTCCTTTAAGGCCTCCAAGAGGAATCAAAGGGTCTCCTTTCAGTTAATAGCAAACTCCTTTCTGCAGCCCACATTTGGGTACTGTTTTATAATTAGACTATGTTCGTTTGGACAAGCCGTAAACGAAAGGTAAAAATTGAAAAATAAAATAACACATTTGGGTACTGTTTCATAATTAGACTATGTTCGTTTGGACAAGCCGTAATTTATAATGGGTAATGTAAAATAATAGACTGCTCATTACACTAGAAAACTAATATCATAAATGGAACTGACTATCATTAAATGCCCTCAGATTAGATAATCACAAATGTAATGAAAATATTATAACTAAGCAGAGCTAGTTGGTCTGCAACTGCATTACATATTTGAGCAACTATACATAATAAATATATTTATAAACCAAGTGCTTTTCTCCATTTATATATTATATATTTGGACAATTTAAATATTCTGAATAAATGTCATATTCAGGCAATTTAAAATATAACTAATAAATAGTGTTGATCACAACTGACTGTATAATAATTTTGAACTCATAAATTTTTAAAGAGTGCCAATGGGTCCATATGAATTCTCTTGCTTGACAAAGATGTAAAAATTTATTAAATAAGTTTTATTCAATAGTGAGATATAATTTGGAATGTACTATAGAATAAGATAAAACAGTTTTATAATGATTCCCGCAGTAGTAAATCAAAACACAGGTTAATAACAATAGAAATTTATTAAGATAGACATTAATTTATTTGTGGTGATTAAAATAAAGAATAATTTATAACAGCAATTAACATCATATAATGTACATTTATAATTCACCCTTAATTTATAATTAAAGTTATAAAATGCATATAGTCTATATCTTTAAACACTGGTTTTGAGCAAATAAAGAATTGTTGTCATCGATGTAATTTAACAAAGTATTTTTTTAAATTTTAATAAATAACTAAGTCATTTATTCCAGATTTATTCAAAACAAAATGAATATATTTTTATTAAACACGTGACTTGAATTGTTTTCTTTATCTAGCTATTATAAAACTATAGAAATATGCAGAAATGAAGGTATGTTCTTACCATATATCCCCATTCTTGATAAAAGTAAAGAAAACAATTCTAAATAATTAACATAAGATCATCACTACAAAATAAACATTCCAGCAGTAAATCATGATTAATCAAAATTATATCACCACAATAATGAAATTAATGCTTATATACAAACATGCGTCTTATAATTAAAAAAATATTTTAACATATTAAAAGTAATAAGACACATATCCTACAATGATTATATTCATCGGCACCCTTACACTTCATCCGAACTGGATACTTGTAAAATAAATCCATAACATCATATAAGTGGCATGACATCTGATTGACAAAAGTAACTCCTTTATTTCTAATGAATATGGAATCTTTGTACTAAATAAAATCATGAATATAATAATCACTATAAACTAAATATTTACTACTATACCCATAACGATCATGCATTTTGTTGTGGACTTACAATAAACTAAATTTTCTAAATCACTAGTCATATTCAGGGCTAAGATATATATATATTCACAGCTACATACCTCATGGTAATAAAACCATTTAGACTTTAAAGGTTTTATTCCTGAAGATAAAATTTTATATGTATCATCACTATTTAAGCTTGCGATAGAATTTTCTTTGAAAGAAACCCGGTCACTTATTTTAAACTGTACTACATGTAAACTAATATCATAATATGAATGATCATGTTTATTCTGATTTTCCCAACTTTGGACCTCTTATTTCTGTATATTTTGTATCTTCTCTAATTCTTTATCATTAATTTGTTGATACTCATTTAATTCAGCTTCTAAAACTACCTTTTTCCTGGCATTCCAATCTATCTTCTAATTCATATTGACTCTTTTCTATTTTCCTTACCAAGATTTCTGGGCCTTGCCTCATGGCTAGTTTAGATTTCTCTTGACTTTGCTACATTACTTGCATAAGCTCTTCATAATTTTTGGCATATCTTCCATGTCTTTCATTGAGCTTGTTCATTAAATCTCTTAATAATTTTTCCTGACCTTATTTAAATTTTTCTTGATTTTCATCAATTTTATTTATTAAATCTCTTGATAATTTTTTTTGACCCTGTATAAATCTTTCTTGACTTTGCTTCATCTTTTACTCATTAAACCATTGCCATGGTAGGTTCATTTTGATCAGTTTTTGATATGATAGAGATTTCAATCATTTATCTTTCCTCTCCTAACATATCCAGATCTTTTTCATTTTCCATAATTTATTCTTATTTATAATTATTATTTTAAAAAGAAAAGAACATGACTTGCTCCCTCAGTTTAATATCCCAGACCATATGAAATGAATAACTTGCTCTCTCTACTATGTTTATATGCTAAACCCTATAACTTAATTAAATCTTTACCAATACACATTTTAGCTCATGTAACAGAATTCTTTAATATAAAATACCACAATAGCATTATTTTCAAGAGTGATTGATTTACCTACCACACATTATTATACCAAACTAACATATTATTATTTTTAAAGTTTTAACTGATATTGTATAAAAGCATAGCATAGATTTCATGACTATTCTCAGAAGTTCACATTATGCTATTACTAACAGATTCAAACAGTGAGCACTAATGTTTTCTGTCTACTTTCCAAAATAACTAAGATACAATACCTTCACTAATTAAGCTAGCTTCAAATACTTTTCATTATTTATCTTACAATTACTTCATAAGGAGAACTTAATAATATTTATTAGTAATGAGCCCACATTTCTTTGCATTTTACTAACATAGAGCACACATCTGGTGCTTTCATAGTCACATAAATTCTTATTTTTATTAAGTTCAGGCATCATCATCTGGTACTTTGCCTTCATATGCCCCCTTTTGGTATATTTATAAAACATTTCATTTATAAAGCATTTTAAAATTTTGTCATATCTCAACTCATGTACTGTTATACTTAATTTTCAGAATACAGTTTGATAATTCATTCTGAATTCAAATTGTTAATAAAGTACAACTACAAAATTAAAATTATTATGTATGGAGTCATTAATTATTTTAATCCAACACCAGTATATACAAAAGTAGTTGATATTAATTGTGATCATTAATCAAATATTTTTAATTTTATCTATTTATTACTTTGCAAC
Source organism: Epiperipatus broadwayi (assembly GCA_028023455.1). Classification (NCBI taxonomy): domain Eukaryota; kingdom Metazoa; phylum Onychophora; class Udeonychophora; order Euonychophora; family Peripatidae; genus Epiperipatus; species Epiperipatus broadwayi. The sequence goes on from JAQFVV010012464.1 coordinate 4,000,639, forward strand.
TCTAAATCTCTCATATGAGACATAGATAAAAGCACAGAATCTTGTTGGGAAGCCAAATGTAAAAGAAAATTATATTATTAATATCGTGCCCCAAGAATTTGACCAAGCCAAATGTAAAGAAAAATATATGTTCTAATAATGAATAAAATAAAGGGAAAGGTAAAAATTGAAAAATAAAATACTGTTCTGAATAGCATACAGATTTGAGTATTGTTTCATAAATAGAATATTTCCTTTTGGACAAGCCATAATTTATAATGGGTAAAATAAAATAATAGACTGCTCATTACACTAGACAACTAATATCATAAATGGAACTGACTATCAGTAAATGCTCAGATTAGATAACCATAAATGTAATGAAAATATTATAACTGAGCAGGGCTAGTTGGCCTACAACTGCATTACATATTTGAGCAACTACATATAATAAATATAATTATAAACCAAGTGGTTTTTTCTTCCCTTATATATTACATATTTGGAAAATCTAAATATATTGAGTAAATGTCATATTCAAGCAATTTAAAATATAACTAATAAATAAATTGAGTTGATCACAACTGACTGTATAATAATTTATATCTTCATGTGCAATGGACTCATAAATTTGTAAATAGTTCCAATGGGTTATACAAATACTCTTACTTGGCAAAGAAGATAAAATTTATTAAATAATGTTTTACTCAATAGTGAGATATAATACAGAATTTACTATTGAATAAGATAAAACAGTTTTATAATGATTCCTGTAGTAGTAAATCAAAACATGTAGGTTAATAACAACAATATAAATTTACTAAGATAGACATTAATTTATTTATGATGATTAAAATAAAGAATAATTTATAACAGCATACAGTGTACATTTATAGTTCATCCTCACTATAGTATTATTAGATATGGTATTTATAATTAAAATTATAAAATTTATATAGTCAAGAAAGAATTAACTATAGATTTTCTTTCACACAAATAAGAAAATAAATATATATATATATGGAAAAATTATAATATTATCTTTAAAAAAAATCAAGTAATATTTTCTTCTAAAATTATTTATGACTCAAACTAAGTTATGCAAATACTATTTATGGTTTAACTGATTTTTTACTTTACTTGATTTTTATTTGTTATCAGATGACAAACCAGGCTGCATTGTAATTAATACTATTAATTTAGAAGAAAGATAGTAATTAATACTATTAATTTAGAAGATATTATAAACATTTATTACTATTACCATTATAATTTCAACTATTGTTAATAAGTAAGATTTTTCTATGAGCTATCTGTTACTATTAGCACATATAAAACTTCAATTGTGCTTTCTTATCTTGCAAAATTTCCTTTGACATCTTCATGCTAGCATGTGCATATGTAAGAATTCATAGACATTTTAATACGTAAATGTTATCCAATTATCTTTCCTTTGTCATTACTGCAATCCAAATAGATTTAGTAGTTTAGATTAATAGTGGTCAGCATAATATTTTTGTTGTTAATCATTTTGTTTAAATTATAGACACTAAATGTAAGGAACTTCTGTCCCTTTTCCAAAGTTTTCTACTCACAATACATTTTCTTTAATGCAAGTTTAGAATTTATTTATAGAGTAATATAAGATTAAAATACACAACTTTTTAAAGGAAAGAAAGTATATATTCTTTCTGAAATCATTTCTGTCTCTATAGTAACACAAACAATGCACTTTATATCTTTAAACAGTAGTTTTGAATATGTGATTTCTTCTAAATTTTAATAAAGAATTGTTATCTGATATAATTTAATAAAATATTTTTATTAAACATATGACCTTGAATTGTTTTTTTATCTTGCTATTATAAACTATAGAAATATGCACAAATGAAGATATGTGCATTCCACAATATATTACTTGTTTATTTTGGTAATATAATATTTTTAATTTTGAAAAAAGTAAGAATATCTTTATTATCATTTCAGGAATGTAATTGCTACATCTGGATCACCAGTTGTTTTTTGTCATAATGATCTACAAGAAGGTAATTTTTTTTTCACAGATCTCTCTTTTTAGATATGTGTGCATGCATGCATCTTAAGCTAACAGCTAAAAAAAATCACAACAAAGAAGAGTTATAATTAAAAAGTCACTGTCCATGCTATTTTATCTTACTATCATTTTCTTAACAGTGTTTGAGACATGTCTAAAAATAACATCATACCACCAAATAATAATTAATTGAAGAAATTTCTTTCCAAAAGTCATATAAAATTATTTTTGATAAAAATTTGAGCAAGATATTTCTCGTAAATATCTATTTATTTGCACATATTTTATCTTTTTTTTTTTTCCTATTTAGTGTGTCTTAAAATATAATTTACTCCAATTTTAAATGTTTTGTCAGTGTTGTTTACAATTGTATAGTATTTTGTTAGGGTTATAAATGACAAAACATTATTTAAATTTTTTTATAATTTTTTTTACAAATACATATATTTAATTTTTGAACTATTAATATGTAAATTATGTATATAAATACATGTACATGTTAAGTTTATATATTTCTATTAAAACAATAAGTAATGCACATTCTTAATAATTAAAAAAAATTAAGTATAGGAGTATAATATATGTGCATATTTATCTATGTTTGCATATTTATATATATGTACTAATAGATTGCTTATATATAGAGTTCACAAAAACAAACTCTTAACAAGCTTTAAGAATACCCTCAACCTCAATTTAATAGATTGCTTCTATGTTTATGCATTTATATGTGTTTATATAGGTTATTTATATTATAATGATTTAAAAAATTATATCTGTATTTCTAAAAAAAATTATTAGAAAATTATACATCATAAAAAAATTAAAGTATTCTCATGTATAGCTCTGAAGAAGAGGGCCTAACAATTGAATCATAAAAGATAAATAATTAAACAATATTGATTAAAAAAAACTTAAATTAACGAACATATATATATTGATTTCCTTTCTTTTCTATGGAATTATTATTTTTTTTCTTTATTGATCAGATTTTCTTGGGTTTTTTTTTATTCACTATTTTAGTATATTCAATATTAATTAAATAAAACTAGTCTTTAGTTCTTTAATATCAGTGACTATTTATGTTTACTAATATATCCATAAATATTGCATTTAGTAGAAAAGTTGTACAAGGCTTCATACCACATAGCAGAATATGAAGAGATATATCAATAGTAATAAGGAATAATCATATGAACAATATATAATTGAGAAAATATATCACTGATCTTATTGAATGAATTAAGAGGTTGATATAACATGGGCTGAACATATGACTAAAAGAATTGATAATAGATAATTAAATTTGCTGAAGCAATAGGGAGTAATTATGATAAAAGAAATTAGATAAACCTGAAGAGGTTATCATTGTGCAGTGGATTAATGATTTAAAATTTTATAATCATATGCATTTATTATATGAATTATTATGTCATTTTTAAAATATATATTTTTAATGTTGTATCAATAGTTGCAAAATTAAAAATATTTTTATTCTTGATTTTATTTATATAATATATTTAGTAATAATAATAATAATAATAATAAAAAACACGATACAAAAAGGTTTAAATGAATCTTGATATAAATAAAGTCAGTATGTATAAATTTTATTTATGCAAAAAATATCTATTATTCATAAAATTTATAAAAATATTCTAAATACAGTCTATTATGCATAGTTGAATAATAATTAGAAATGGGAAATATTTATTTACGAGCAAAAACTAAATTTAATTTCTTTATCGTGTGTTATTCAACATTCAATAATATTTCAATTTTATGGTTACGAAGAAAAGGGAGGAGGTGTCTTTTTATGGAGAGTTTTGCTCAGTTAGGTGTCTTTTTACATTTATAAGCAGCTGAATAGATTTTATTAATTATAAAATTTATTATTATAGGCATTCATTATTTTAAATAGTATTAGAAATATAATATTTCAAATATGTTTTTTAAAAATATTTTCAATATAGTAATACCTTGTAAATATAATCATTCATAGAAGATTCTCGCTAATATATCATAGCAATTAAATTTTACAATTTTTTACTGAATTATGCAAAATCTTATGGAATATATTAATTCCGCAAATTAGAAACTTTGTATTTAATGTTTTATTTTTTAAACTTTGTGTTAAAGTATTTTTAACTTGTTAGATTTAGTTCATTTTAAAAAACAAAAGAAAATGTTTACATTGATCTTTTTTTAAATTCGCTTTCAGTTTTACAAAATGTTATTTTTTTATATATATATTTTTTTTTATATATGTGTGTGAGCATATATGTATATCGAAATACTTATACTTGCAGCATTACATTGTATATATTTAAAGATTTATATTTAAAATCAGAGATTTAATTAAATTTAATTCAAAATAAACCAAAACATTATGTTGTTTTACAATACAAATGAAATAGAAATTAAAAACCAATTTAATAGTATAACCAGATGAAAGAGATTAATCTATTGATCAAAGGATTACCCTATTATGTAATATGGAAAATCAAGCTTAATTTTTCAGATAAACAATCAAAAGAAAACTAAATCGTTTAAAAACAATGAGAAAATTTGCTCGACCAAACTCTGGAGCTACTTCAAAGAATCTCATAGTGACAAATCAGAAGATTAACTGATAAGGCCCTAGCTCAGCTGACAAAGTCTTATTCCATCTAAATGTTTGGAATTGTGTCTAAACAAGTTATCCTAATTTTAACTATATTTTATATATATGCCTTAAAGAAATATATATATATACAATTATATGTGATTATTGTGACTGCAGAAAGAAGTTTGCTATTAAATGAAAGGAGACCCTTTGATTCCTCTTGGAGTTTTTAAAGGAATTGAGCAGGGGAAATTCCTAATGTCCACTCCATATGTTCTTATCATTGCAGCTGTTATTACTATGTGATTATTCATATAGTATACGGTCATGAATGGTTGCTCACCAACACACATTAGCCAGCATGGTGAGTTGATTGGATTTTTACCTCTGAGTTTAAGATCAAGAAACATCATGGTCTTTCTTCTCAGTTGCCTAATAAGGCAGAATGAGTGTATGTATAAATGATAAATATTTTTCCAATAGATATATACAATCATGACAGACAAAAATAAATCATGTCCTTATTCCCAAGAGGCTGTAAAGTCACTAACCAAGGCAGCGGTTGGTGACCAAAGGTGGAGGGTGCTATGAATCCCCTGATTGTGGACCCAGATTGCCATTTGATGATGACAACTTTTTATTTAGATACTTAACAACTGCAGATCTCTTTCAAGTGAAGGAAGATTGTAAGAATTAGAAGAAGAACTATGCTATATTAAATGGGATATTATTGGACTTTGTGAAGCTAGAAGAAAAGGTGAAGAGACAATTGATTTAAAAAGTGGACTCTACTATAAAGGCACAAATATTGGAAATACAAGTGGAGTAGGATTCATTATAAATAAAAAGTGGAAGAACAACATTGTGGAGATTGATGGTGTATCGGACAGAGTGGCAAGATTAGTTATACAACTTAATAGCAGATACCAAATGCAGATAATTCAGGTTTATGCCCCAACAAGTTCTCATAGTGAGGAAGTAGTAGAAGATTTTTATATGGATGTACAAAAGGCTTTTGATCAGAGTAAACAACATTTTAAAATTGTTATGGGAGACTTTAATGCTAGAATTGGTAAACAAATGAAAGATGAAAGTGCTGTAGGTAATTTTGGTTATGGTAATAGAAATGAGAGAGGACATAGACTTGTGGAGTTTGCAGAAAAAGAAAAACTTTATATTATGAATTCTTTTTTTGAGAAAAATGTTAAAAGGAAATGGACATGGAAGCATCCAAATGAAGGTACAGCAGAATTGGATTATATTTTGACTAACAGAAAATACATATTTCAAGATTGTAATGTTCTTAATAAATTTAACACTGGAAGTGATCATCGATTAGTAAGATGTAAGATACGTGTTAATGCAAAACTAGAGAGACAAAAATTATTAAGAAAAACAATATTTACAGTTGATATTCCTAATCTTCAGAAACATTCTAATGAATTTAAATTAGAACTTACAAATTGGTTTCAAGTATTAGTAGATTTTGAACATGATTCAGATTTGAATGAAATTAATAAGAAAATAACTGATACACTTTTAAAAACTGCAACAAAGATAGCTGGTAGAAAAAAGCAGCAATTGACCAATAAAATTTCTACTGAGATTAGAGAATTTATGAAGGAAAGAAGTGATATGAAAATATACAAAAATGTTGCATTAAAAAGGATTGAATACTTCGAATTTTGTAAAATGGTGCAGAAAAGAGTTGAAAATGATATAAGAAAGTATAACTGTGAACTAGCAAGGAAAGCTGTAGAAGAGAATAAAAGTCTCAAGAGTGTAAAACAACATTTTGGTATTGGTAGGAAATTTATATCTGCAATAAGAAAAAAAGATGGAATTATTACTAAAAAAAGAGATGACATCATGAAATAGGTAGAAGACTTCTATCAAGAATTATATAGTAATAAAGAACAAGTACCTCCTATATCTATTATATCTTCCGAATTGCCCAGAATTTTAAATGAAGAAGTGAGACATGCAATTAAATTTATGAAGAAAGGAAAAGCTCCAGGTAATGATGGAATTATAATTGATATATTAAAAGAAGCAGGTGAAGAAATAGAAAAAAATTTAGCAAAGTTATATACCAAATGTCTAAATGATAAAGATGTACCAGATGATTGGAAGAATTCAGTATTAATATTAATATTTTAAAAAGGTGATAAAGAAGATATTAGAAATTACAGACCTATCAGCCTTTTATCAGTTTTATACAAAAATTTTACCAAGATAATTACAACTCGTCTACAGAGAACATTGGATTTCTACCAACCAAGAGAACAAGCTGGATTTAAAAGTGGTTTTAGTACAGTAGATCATATCCAGGTATTGAGAGAAGTTATAGAAAGGACAAATGAATATGAGTTGCCATTATGCTTTGGATTTGTAGATTATGAAAAGGCATTTGATTCTATAAACATTTCTTCAGTGATTAAAGCATTGGATCATCAAGGTATAGATCCAGGATATTGTCATATTTTGAAGAATATTTATAAAAATGCAACAGCAACAATTAGATTACATAATGATACTAGGAAAGTCAACCAAGAGAAGGGTGTAAGACAGGGTGACTCCATATCTCCAAAACTTTTTACAGCAGTGCTGCAAGAAGTATTTTGTGGATTAAAATGGGAAGCTAAAGGAGTGAAAGTAAATGGAGATTATTTAAGTCATTTAGATTTTGCAGATGATGTAGTTGTTTTTGCAAATAATGCTTTAGAGCTGCAGAAAATGTTGCAGGAGTTATCAGATGAAAGTAGGACTAAAGATAAATGTTAAAAAGACTAAAGTAATGTTCAATGGATTTTCTCAAAATATGAAAATAAAGATTGATTATGATGAGTTAGAAGAAGTTAACAGCTACAAATACCTTGGTCAGATTATTAATACAGATGGAAACATAATGGATGAAATTAATCATAGAATTAAACTTGGTTTGAGTGCTTTTGGTAGAAATAACTTGATACTAAAAGGAAATATGCCTATGTGTTTGAAAAGGAAGGTTTTTAATAAATGTGTTTTACCAGTTCTTACTTATGGATCTGAGACTTGGACACTTAATAGAAGAGCAATACAGAGACTTCAGACCACTCAAAGAAGTATGGAGAGATGCATGTTAGGAGTATCAAGAAGAGATCCAAAATGCAATATATGGGTAAGAGAACAAATAGGTGTTACTGACCTCATTGAAAAAATTAAAAGACTGAAATGGAATTGGGCTGGACATATTGCTAAAAGAGATGATAATAGATGGACAATTGAAATCTTAAATTGGATTCCAAGAGATTGCAAAAGACCCAGAAAAAGACCACATGTGAGATGGATGGGTGAAATAAGAAAGTGTGCAGGGATTATGTGGAGAAGAGAAGCTAAAGATCGGAGAAGATGGATTGAACTTGGAGAGATCTTCATCCTGCAGTGGATTGATGATGATTGATGGTGATATATGATTATAGTAGTCATGGAATTAAATATAATAATCTTAGAATTAATGGATTTAATTAGTTGTGAATATTCATATCTATTTGTATATTAGAATTGCAATATGTAAAACTACGCAATGGTTATCATCACAAATTGGTTCAATCACTTTTGTAAGAGAGTGAAAATAAGAATAACTAAACAGTTAACAGATAATTGAATCAATGATAGAAATAACTGAGTAATAAAATACTGGTATAGTCTGACATTATAGTCAAACTCAAAACATAGATAAGTTAGCAAACTTGAAATGCTTATATCTGGTGGAATAGAAAATATATTTTGTTTTCAGTGAAATACAATATATCATTAAAATGACCATGCAATTATATTGTCTGGGACTAAGAGTTTTAGAAATAATCAATAGATTATGTGATCTCTTGGCTTTTGAAAACTTATCTTATGGAGTGATAATTGTAAATCTGGACAACTACTGTAATCCAAAATCGTCTAGACAAATAGTATGTTTATAATTGAGAACTCACTGCAAAGTGGAGGGAAGACAATTTGTGATTTTTTTTTTTTTTCTCATGTGTCATAGCATCAGCCGGGAAGCGAAACCGTTAACCTGGGGCAACTGTTTGTAAAGCAGCCATCACTGACCTCTCAAACACCAATGCTTGACAATTTGTGAATTGAATGTAACAATAAAAGAACTGGCAAAAAAATTGTATGTATGGCTAATTCATATAGTGGAAGTTGTATTTGAACACTTACTATATGTTTTCTTAATGCAGAAAAACTTAAATATTGATTACAACTGTCAATGTTTGTTTATTCACCTAGCTGCTAATCAAAAAATAATAATAATAAACCAAAATAAAAAAATTTGTATAAAAAAATAAAATTTTAATATATAGTCTTTAAGATGATGTTAAAAGTATAGTAATCATATAATAGGAATTTCCATTAATTTTTCCAATCTTGTATGTACATAATGTTCATGTGTAACTCTAATTAATTACTAAGCCAAGTCATATGATGCTTAAGCATTTCTAGTGCCAGATTGAGTAAATAGTAACTGAAGTGAGATTTTTCATTAATACCCTATGCAGTTTAGCACAATGGTAGTCAGATATCAAATGATAATGGCCTTGTCTGAAGCTTAATCTATCAATTCCTGTGCTCAAATATCACATGATCTCATTGATAATAATCTATCATTCTATTATATGGGTTTATGTATGTCAATAATGTTCCTATATATAAATTTATTTATCTTTTTAGGTAATATATTGTATGCTGAAGAAAGTAAGAAAAAAGAAAAATTGGTTTTTATAGATTTTGAATATTGTAGTTATAATTATAGGTATGTATGCCATTAGTTTTTTATTATAACTTTACATATATAGATTAAGGGTGAACATTATAAAAGTAATAGAAATTTTTAAAAATGATTTTTTTTTTCTACTATATATTTATTTTAATTTTTGTACTTTTTTCCCAAGCTGTGTGTTGTTTTTATCCTGTTTCTCTTCTTGAGGCTGTGTATAAATAAAAATAAACTCTGTTGAATTAATTTAAACATTATAAAAACTTTGGGCAGAGAGATTCATTCATTTTTTTTTTTTTTTTAAATTGCTAATGATTTATAAAAGAATTAAATTAATTTTATATTCTAATATATTACTAGTTTGTTAAATTGTTCCAAGTTTTTTTGCGTTTTTTGAAGTATTGTTCTCAAAATATATGAAGAAAAAAAATTTGGAACAGGTTACTGTATTGTTTTGAAATACTGTACTTGTGATTAATGATGTATGCATGTGTTGTATGCAAATTTTAGTGTACATGTGTTACAGATTAATATTTGTAAGCATTTTTTATATCATTATTTGAGTGTGTGCATGCATTATATATTATCAGTACTGTGAATTAAAGTACAGTGTTTATTTATATACATACAAAGATATGCTTGTGAATGTTTAGAAAATAGATAAAATTGAAAGCAAATATTCGAATCACTTAAAATATAATGCTTAGAAACTAATAAAAATATTAATAACTATTTGGGATATACTTAAGAATGTTAAGAAAATAGATGAAATTGGAAGCAGTTATTTGAATCATTTAAAATACAATGTTTAGAAACTGTAATAAAAATATTAATAACTATTTGGGGTATAATGTTTTTCCAATTTTAACCCACACAAATTAAATACATGAAGTAAAAAAATATAATATAGAGGGTTTTAGACACTGAATAACATTTAATAAGTGAATATCATTTAGTATAAAATAGGTTTATTTATATATATATATAGAGAGAGAAAGAGAGAGAGAATTATTCCTTATTTACAAAACAGGATTGCATAAGAATACTTGAAAAAATAAAATACAAATGTAAGAGGAATTTATGTCTAATATATAAAGTCGTAGGGATTTCATTATAAAATAATATTAATAAATAGATTCATCTATTGATCATTTTGTATATTTATTGTACATACAGAGTTGTTCATTAAAGCAATAGGAAAAAATTATTATGAAGAACTAATTATAGAAATATAAAACTGTAAATATGTAATATCTACATATTATTATAAACTGTACTTAACTTTTTTTTTAAAGAATTATCCTATTTATTATATAGATACAATACTATATCTATTTGAAATCCCTGATTTTAGGGCTTTTTTAAATTTATTAGTTTTTTTTTTTTTAATTCAGAAATAGATCTTTTATTCTTACATGGTAAACTGAAAGACTGATTACTGCAATTAGGTTTATTAGTTTATAAGTATTTAAGAATGTTTTTTTTTTTTTTTTTTTTTGGTAAATATTTGTGTAAACTAATTTATTTATTGTTTAAAGATTACCTTTGAATTTTGATTGGCTAATAGAAGTTTTTAAATAATAAGTATTCAGTTTATTGATGCATTATGAAAACACTGTAAAATGGAAAGTATTAAATATTTGTTTTAAGTCTATAACCAGAATTTACTATCTTTAAATATTCCCAACATTCTTATAAATTTAAAACAGGCAAAACTCTCTATACGTATTGCCACTCAATGCAAGAGATTAATCAATGGATGTCAGAAGGCTTGTGCATAAAATCCCATCTAGTGCCTACTCATCCAATATCTCCAGACTAGTTTCTGGCTTGTGGCCTTCGTCAGTAAGGAGCCTTGGATCTGAGAGTGCTAGGGATATTGGATGAGTAAGCACTAGATGGGAATTTTATGCACACGCCTTCTGGCATCCACTGATTACTTTGGCTTACACTGAGTGGCAATACGTATAGAGAGTTTTGCCTGTTTTAATAACAGCTATAAGCAAGAATAAGAAATGGTGATCATGTGATATTTATTCTTATAAATGTATGTATTCATATCTGAGTGATTTGCTGTAAGTCAATCACTGTCACAATATTCATATTTAACTCCAAGAATATAATAATTTAAATTTATATTAAAAAATATAAATCAATAAAATTAAATATATAATATAATAAAAATAAAAATGAATATATACACTGAAGTATGTACAATTGTAGAATGAACTATTTTTCACATATACACTAGAAAATTGGCACACACTATTTTGTCAATAATTATTTAAAACCATATGTGTTCCACCTATTAACAGAAGAGTGTGTGGCAATTTTCTAGTGCACTAAGTGTAGTTCCTTCCACAATTTTACATATATATAAATTGCTATATTATTAAATATTACATAAAAACATGCATATAAATCCACAATACTTACTTCATATCAAAAATTAAAATTTTATACCATGCATATGCAATCGTATTCTCATATATGCCTAATTTGCTTAAATATATAAATACATGTATATATAAATTTATATATACTCATATATACAACAATAATAATCATCATCTTCAAATGTACACATAAAAATTCTTTACATGTCACATTTCACAATGATATGAAAGGACAATATTTGCTACTTTATTAAAAATGATTCTAAAAAATTTGATTTCTAAAGGATTCTTATAATATGTACATTCGAAAATTATTGCATCATAAGTATTATACATTTTTAGTGTTACATATTTAATAGCTGTATTGGATTGTTAAAGTTAGTAGAATATACATTTATACCTCCAATAAACAAATATTTAATACTGTATTGATAAAGAATAGAAATAGAGAATATATCCATATAAATAGAGATAACTTTTGCCTTTTGATATTGTCAGGAAACCATCAATTACTAATTAACATTACTGAAGTTGTACAAGTTTTTCTCTATTAACCTATACAACAGTAGAATTTTTAATTAATTGATAATTGATGGTTTCCTGGCAATATCAAAAGACAAAAGTTATCTCTATTTACATGGATATACAGTAATCTTTTTATTTATATTCTTTATCAATTAAAAATACATAAAAATATTTAATACATTAAATACTGTATTGCACATATAAATATAGTTCATCACTATTAATTATAAAATGTATTTGTTATGTATATAATAGTATTATGTTTATATAACTAATATAAATCAATTTTTAAATTATTTTTAATAAATTATCATTGGAGTTATTAATATGTCAAAATCCTCAGGGTATTATAATATGATTATCATAGGTTCAGAGGTCATAGAATTATGATACTTCCTTTTCAATCAGTGATAGTTTCATTATATTATAGTTATATATTTTTACAGTCATTATATCAATAATCATCTGACTAACCTAGACTAAATTGTGATCTTTACTTCATAACTAAAAATAACAAAATATTCAGTTGCTGAGTTTGCTTTGATCATATTGGAGCAAATTTTAAGACCGTCCTGATCATATTGGAGTAAATTTTAAGACCGTCAATATAATTTTTTAGTACTAATATGTATATAATTCATCTTAAGTTTCTTTGTCTGCTGTCAGTTGACACATAAATGAGCAAATCAGTGAAGAAATTAATACATAAGAAATTAAACATACATATTCAATTGTCAAAAATTTTTTACAAAACAATTAAAAAGTAATTCCATAACAACTTAAAATAACAGTAATAATTGTGATACTTAAATCTTTACTTCATTACTATATAAAATCCATAATATATATGTGTGCTTTGCGTACGGATATTGAAGCTGGTAACAGTAAATAAAATAAATGATATTCTACAATTTAGTAAGCTGGCAAATGCAATTTCAAATTAGGGATTTATTATTATATTGCATTTGCTACATGCATTTAATTTTTTATAGATTAATTTTACTATTTTTATTTAATTCTGTTATTGATATCAATTTCTTATGAATTACTTTTTCTCTTTGTCCTAATATGTTTTATTTAATTCCAAAAGATATTCATATGAAAAGAAGTTTGAATTATTAAAATTAATTTTAATAATTATCTTTATAGTTTTAGTATATAAATATTTTTTATTAATTTATATGGAATGTTTAAAATTTATTGAAATTAATATTTTATATTAAATAAGCATTATAATTAATGGTATCATATAAATGATATATGTACCCTTTTTTTGTAATCTTATGTTCTTTTTGATGTGTCTTGTTTTTAGAAACAATAAAATACACTTCGTACATTAGATTAATGCTAATATGAAATTAGGACATTTGAAGCTTTTTTTTTTAGTTTCATTTAATCCATTTTAAAAAAAAATTTCTGTGCATTTTGAGATGATCAGTATTCTGTTACGTAACTCTCACACAAAATAGGGACTGGTTTCTTTCTACTTTTAACATCTTGTAGAGGGATGTAATCACAATCATGACCAAAGACATGTAAAAAGATGTATGATCCCCAAGATGCATATTTCATGCTGAACCAGCATTCCTCGGTTGGCCCAGATCACAATCTCTTGCATTTATCTTTACCATTGTTCAGTATATATAGATAGCAAATTACTACACTTTAATTGATAAGTGTAATTTTCACTGCACCACTTTCACGCAAGGTAGGGACTGGTTTTAATATCTCGTAGAGGGATGTAATCATAATATATGACCTTGCATCAGAGTGGTGTAGTGAAAATTACATTACAGAAATATTATTCATTATTGGATAATTTTTAGTCTAATGAATGACTAATAAAAATTATTAATATACTTCCATTAAGTGATTTATGTCAAAGTTGTGAGCGCAACATGTTTGGCATTTGTCATTTAAACTGTAGTAATTTTCTATCTATGTATATACTAAACAATGGTAAACATATGTGTAAGAGATTGTGGTCTGGGCCAGCTTATGAGTACTGGTTCGTCGGGAAATGTCCATCTTGGAGTCATACATCTTTTTCACACATTTTTGATCATATGTTTATGATTACATCTCTCTACAAAGTGTTAAAAGTGGATAAAAATCAGTCTTTATTTTGTGTGAGAGTGATGTAGTGAAAATTATATTACAGAAATAACATTCATTATTGGATAATCTCTAGTCTAATGAATGACTAATAAAAATTATTTACATAACAGAGTTATTTTATCTGGAAAAGATGTAAGTATAACTATTGAAATTAGATGGAAATTATTCTAGTGCTCTTAATTAAAAAAAAAAAAATTATATATATAGTAGAATTTTAGAAAAGATTTTCTTCTGTTATTAAATAAATTTGATTGAAATCTCTTATTCTAGTTATTTTCCCATACTAAATTTTTATTTATCTGACCATTAAATGAATTAAAAGTCAAATAACAAATAAAATGATCTAAAAAATTATAGAAAATATATATGTATTGTAACGGTCAGAATCGTGTGATTAGCAAACAAGAGTCAGAGACCTAGCAAAAGTACTTCAAACCCAGTATGTTTGGGATATGGTAGTTGCGGAATAGTACTAAGCTTTAACCTATTTGCTGCTCCAAAATCTCCACTATCCAACCAATGCTCCTGATACTACTAATGGTCATCATTTTTCTTCGGTCCCTGTGGTCAGGGTAAAAACAAGGACTCTCAATTCAAACTTAGCCTATCATGCACTAGACTTTATTAATTTAATCTAAGATACTCATTAAATACTTTGATATAACTCAAAATATTATTTTTTAATATTTCATAGGTTTTGGATACATACTTATATGACTTAGGTATAGATATATATAATTTATTAACACAATTCATTAGAAAATATAAATAATAATAACCATGTTTGGATCTTATTATGATTCATGTATGGGGTTACATTTAAACCAAAAATAATAATTACAATGTTTAATTATCAGTTATCGATAATGGTACAGAATTTAGATATTACTAGGATAAATATATGATTTTTACAAAGAATTACAATGTTCAACCATAAGTTGTTTATAAAGGTACAGTATTTAGATATCACTAGGATAAATATATGATTTTTGAGAATTATAATATTCAACCATAAGTTATTTACAAAAGTACAGTATTTAGATATCACTAGGGTAAATGTATGATTTTTACAAAAAAATCACCTGTCAATAATGACAACCAAGGTTATGAACTATTAAAATAACAATTACAATAATGAACATCAGTATTAGATGTGTCTGTGCATTACAATGAAGTCATACTGGAGTTCATGACAACAACAATTATGAATCAAAACAATAATTATAAATTAACCAGAAATGATAGTTACACACAGTAAATAATCAGTATTATTGTGTGTCAGCATAAAACAAATTTTTATATTAAGAATGATAATATTTTATCAAGAAATATGCCACCATAAAATTAATATGCCAATTATGGAGAGCAAACACAATACCTGATTAAATTAAGTTAGAGGCCAAATAGATATATATAATAAATTTATGCGCATGTTTACATACATAGGGGAAGTAAAGTATATATATATTTTTATTATTATTATATTTTACTTTTAGTATTCCCAGCAGGAGTTATGGACCAAAGCATAATTTTAGCTCCCTTCCTTATTAATAGTTATATGATAAATATGGCTCATCTTTTTCACACAGCATTACCAACAGGTATGATTAAGAAATCTAATTACAGCATTTAGTGGCGTCTGGGTTCGAATCCTGTGCCGGCTATATTATTAGGATTGGCAAACATGAGCCAATCTTCTTTCTCGAACAGTAATATATATAGGTTCCTATGATAACACACCCACATTCAGCTTGGCTTGTATAGGAAATAATAGAGCGTGGGCTTTGAATTCCTATCGTCATAGAGCATACCCATTCATCGGCTCAAAGAAAATCATGGCTATCTCGTATCGCCAGGACCGGTAAAATATCCGTCTGGCAGTCCGCATAGCATTACTCGACATATATTCACTATTAAAAGTCATATAGGCACGGATCATTCTATTAAGCACGACTGATATATTTGCCCATTAAAAGCATTAACTTATATCTGCATAGATATTTTCCTAAACCTGTATTTAATAAGTAATAATGGGGAAATTTAAGACAACCATATCTTATGGGCTATAAAATACCCAAGTGTGTCAAATATAAATCTTAACCATAAAATGCTAAAGAGGCAAAAAAATACTACTGCTGAGATATTTCTTTCCCCAAATGCATGCATCACTAAATATATATATATAGTGAGATGAACACATATCTTTGCAATAAGTAATATTGCCCGTTTTATACTTGAGAAAGAAGCACTATCATCATTATTTTTTTTTTATTTCAACACTTAAATAAACGCATATAGATATATTATTTCATTTTTTAATTGTCACAAAGAATCTTAATCTAAATCAAATAAAATAATTTTAACACTCATTTATATTTTAAATTTCTTTACCAAGATATTGTAATTATGCACATACGTTAAGAGGGCGGATTTTTAATACAGATATTTGATTTCTTTTATCTCTCTCTCTCTCTTTTTTTTTAAATAAATATTTTTGACTAAGCCAGAATTAGACACGATTTAAGAAATTTAACTTTGACTGTTTCTTATTTTACCATTATAAAAATCATTACCCATTTTCCACTTTAGATTCGGGATAAAGCAAACAAATTTATACATAAATTGGTTTAATAGTATAATATCATTTGTCCCCATACTTGACTAGATTGGCATATAGCGGTATATCTCAAAATAAAACATATAAAAGCTGTATTTATAAACTCTATAATAATCTTTTGTTCCACTTAGAATTATACATTACAATCTTTTTTTTTTTTTAACCATTAATAAGTAATCAAGTTATAATTCAAATGACTTTTTAAAAACAATAATAATAAAAAACTAAAACACTCATATATATATATATATAACTGTCCTTTTGAAACATCTTTTTTAAGATAGTCTTTTACGAATTTTATAAATCTGAGGAAATTAAATGTTCTCGAGTTTTTATAAAAGGCATTTTTAAGATATAAATATTGTCTAAAGATTGAAAGTTTATACTTGCGATGGATTACTGTGTCACTTTAATTGAGGCAGATATTTTCCTACTGGTTCACTCATTGTCAGGATCGACATTGGGCTTTACTGGACTCAGGATAGACTGGCTTCGAAGTTGGTTTTCCATTTTCTTTCAGGCACCTGCATGGGATCAATTGGATTTTTTCCTCTTCTTTAGATGCATTTTTCTGGAGATTTTTCAGAGAAGGGAAAGATAAATTTTTCCTACTCACAGATTATAGCAATGATCTATTCTCCGCTTAAATATAGTCAATTGGTCCTTTAGAGAGATTCACTGGTACCGAGTCACTTTTTCTCTTCAAAACTTTTTGCCTTCAAAAAAAAAAAAACTTTTTTTCATTGCCAACAACTTTATTTTTATTCTTTGACTGCTTGACTTTGACATCTTATTCTTTGATTCTTTTTGACTGCCTTCTAGAAAATCCAGCCCAGTATTTATAAGAAAACTTTTGCTAAGCAACTCTTTGTTTAATCCTATATTTTTTAACACCTATACTATAACTGCCTTGGTTAGAAATGAAAACCGACTGCAGGATTGATCTTTGATTTAAACCAATTGACACAATCCTGTTAAAATTACACCAAGGTATGAAAATCTTAATTGCATTTTTAATGGCCTTAAAGATGAGAAAATAAATTAACACTTCCATGCAACTACATCTTTCGGGAATGTTTAAAAAAAAAACAACATAAAAACAGAACCATAAAAAATGTTATTCGCAAGGAAAGAATCGTCTTTTAGGACAAATATATAAGACAAAGGAAATATATTTTTCTTTCTAAATATATATAAAAAATGCATTTCAATAAAACAAGATATATATATATGAGCCCTCTCATTCATCAAGACACACACATGCATCTGTTTATTATCCCTTTTAACAAACAAAAATGAAAAATTAGATATTTGAGCTTTAAAAATCTATAGATGTATACTATTTCCAACAACTAACATAAAGCTCTGTGTGTGCATACACACTGATCGCTTCAGTATGGTATATAACAAATAAATGGAGTTCTGAAAATGATTTTCTATTATTATTGAAAAAATTTAGTTGAAATATCTTATATTCAAGTAATTTTATCCATTCTAAAATCACTTTATTTGACATTTAAGAAAGATAAGAAATGAAAACAGTAAATAAGAAAATTTAAAATGTTTTTTTTTTCTACAAGTTGTTTTACTATTAATTTATATATATACTGTAGTTTCAAAATTAAATTATTAAAATATTTTGTTTTTCCTAATTCAGCTTTTAAAATATTAAAAAAATACACTTTAATTTTGTACCTATTTAATAATATTAAAGAATTTAAAATGTGTGTGAGAGAGAGATGCTGAATGTTTTTATTATTTATAACAAAAGTAGTTTTTTTTTATTTTAATTCTGATATAAAAAGTAATAATTGTGTAATATTAAAAAAAATCTATTTGCCAACTTTTTTAAAAATAAAATCTTATTTGAAAATATTATAAAGCCATGTTAAATAGTCTGTTAAGATAGTATTAGTCCAGCTATGAAATTTTAATCTTCATTACTTATGATTATTTATGGTTGCTAAATATTTGATAGTACATTTTATTTAATTAATTAAGTAAATTTAACTTTCAATCATTTTTAACTAAGTTGTAAATAACAACACTTTCTGTACTAATGGCCATTTATTGACATGGCAAAAGATGGCCATCTTTAAAGCATATAAGTTTGTCAGTGGTAGCTAAAACTTAATAAAAAATGTTAGTAGGTATAAAAATATTCTAGACATCTTCAACAACTTATCTTTGAAAGTTAAATTTACTTACTTAATTAAATACAATCTTAGATAATCATAATGATTTTAATGAAGATTAAAATTTACTGCCAGAATAGTACCTCCATTAATTCTGATATTATTCAAGCACAATAACTTTGAAAAAATACCAGTATATTCTTTAAAAACTTATTATTCTTCACTATCACATATAAATAAATAACAATTACCAATCTTTTGATTTTATCATTATACTTTTTGTCAAGATAACTGTTATAGTCCTCCCTTCTCTCAGAAGTGGACTATTCCAGATGCCTCCTTATCTGATCGGATTAAGCATTGTTTTCCACAGGGCAATAGGCTGATGTATAGATAAAAACATAGCCAATGATTATTACAGGCCAATAAGCAATGATGCTTGGAAGGTCAGGGATCTGGGTATAAATAGTCAGCCTTTAGTGAGAATCAGGGAAGAACGTCTGTCTAACCTGAAAAGACTCTTTGCGTTCTCCCAGGGAAGCTCTGCTAACCTGAGCAGCAGCAAGTATTCCCATTGATAGCAATATGCTATTTAGTCTATGCAGCTAGGCAAATCCCACAGAGACTGGATGCTGCTAAAACCACACTTGGCTGATCCTGACAATATGTGTCCTCACTGATGAAAGCCACAAGCTAGAAACTAGTCTGGGGATATTGGATGAGTAGGCACTAGATAGGGATTTTATGCACAAACCTTCTTGCTTCCATTGATTATTTTGGCTTGCACTGAGTGGCACTACTGTATGGAAAGTTTTGCCTGAAAATATATATTAATAGTAAAATATTGTAAATAATGAATAAAGAAGCATTTACTCTGAATATTTAAATTTAATCCAAGGCCATGCAGTCATTTTGGCAGCTGGATAATTATATTTTAAAATATAAGAAAAATAAAATTTAATTTAATTTCAAGAGTTTATTTAATCTGAATAATAATAATTGTATTAGTAATTGGACTCACTATTTGTCAGTTGAGAACAAGTTCACATAGATCTTTTTAAAATTTATATCTCCCTAGAGATTTAATATTTATAAAGTCTCTTTACTCTTTAACATATTATTTTAAAATAAAAATTATAACATGTTTTATCTTGACACTTAGTTTTAACATTTTAAAACCATTTTAAAATTTATTCTATATGCATGATTTTAGATATTTTGTATACATAATAACAAAAAATATTTCCATTAAATCAATGCCTATAAACTCAGATGTGAGGGTGATAGTATATATATATATTAAAAAACATTCCTAAATTTAACATTTTTGCTATTGGTGGAATTTTTAACGTTTTATTCAAATCAGTGATTGAAGTGCCTCTACAATGTTTTTCTACCTTTTATAACTCTGTGGATGACTTGTGTGACCAAGTCGAAACGTCAGTATATTAATATTAAAAGTTTTTAACACGGATGAACCCGCAAAATATGTATTTTATATATATTAAGTAAATGATAAAATATATCAGTTTCCTTGAATTTATAGTTCATTAGATATAGAAGTTTATTAAAGTACAGACTTTTTAGTAATTCCTTAGTCTTACTGTTGATAAACTGCCCAATGTGACAAACCTCAGCAATACTAACCATCCAAAAGAAAGAAAAATATAACAATTGATAAATGATATTGGTTAAAACTCATTATCAGCTAATATTTTAAATAATAATTTGATTATGATATGCAAAGCTTGGGAATGACTCATAAGTTTGTGAAGAGCTTCTACTCTTAGGACCAAAATAAAAACAATTTATGATTTCATTATAGTTCGTCTTTCCATTTTTGGGCATTATATTTACATCATTATGAAGTAAGCTTTCTCTCTTGTAGAAACTTTTAATGTCTACAGTTGTTAACCAAAATCAATCCCTTTTTCCCCCCATATGTCATAGCATCGGCTGAGAGGCGAACCCGCAACAACAGTCTGCAACCAACTGCTTGCTTGCAAGGCAGCTGCGCTGACCTCTCGGCTAACAACGCTTGACAAATCAGTCTTATTTTTTACAAGGTTTGACTCCATATTAAACTTTTCTGTGCTTATATTTAACTATAAATTATTTTAATTCTAAACTATAAATTAAGAAACATTAGCATATAAATAGTTATTTTTATATGCATATAGTGTGTTTTATGGTATATCAGTAATTTAAAATTATATATGTGCGAATGATTGATTTTGAAGTAATTTACATTTTAAAAACAAATAAATATATATTCTATATTAAGTATAAGTATGAAAATTATGTTTACACCTTCTCTTCTAGTTCACTGAATGGCAGTAGTTGTACTTGAAATATGGGTGAGGACTGGTCTGATTTTTTATATTAGATTATGTTTATTATCTTGTAAGTCAATATCTAAGGAGAAATATACTACAAATAAGTTTTGATTGGTTGCAGATATTCCTAGTACAGAATATATGTTTTAAATGTTTAAATTGTTCTATATGACTTTTGTAAAACTTAATTTTTTAATGCAGACTTTTTTTATTCTACATAATTTTTCACCACTGTATTATCTATATTGTATCTTGATTAATTAAAAGCAGTTCCTCAGTCATCTATAATAAGCTCAAATAATTTATTGATTATCAAATATTAATTTATTTAAATCTTCATCCCTAAATTTGTTTCTGATTTTGGGTTTTTAATCTAGGGGTAAGACATTTATGCATCTACAACTACCTATAATTCCATTTTATTATTCAAGTTAAAAGTCTAAAATTCAAAACAAGCCAATTTGCCTCAACAAATATATAAATTAAACTCTAGATCTTTTGAATTTCAGGTTTTTAGTTTGAATAGTAAAAATGGATTTAAAAGTGATTGCTAGATATTTAACTGTGTTACTTCCAACTTTGAATCTCAAGCCTCATCTTATATATAAAATTCCTATTTCCTCTGTTGTCTGTTTGGTAAATGTATGTTTGTTTGTAAGTCTGTCACATGTCAAATTCACAATTAATTAAAAAACTATTACATTTGTCTGCATTATGAAGAATATCTGTCATTAATAATTTTCTGTAATGCTGTCAAATTTACATATCAAATATAACAGCTATATTTAAAAATTTTAATTATAATTTAGAGGCTTAATTTGATTATGAGCATTTTATTCAAAGCAAGTAATTCTGCAAAGTAAAAAAAAATTGTTAAGTAACCAATTAAAATAAAAAAATTTACAAAAACGATGGCCTGCCAGGAAGTAATTTCACCATTAATAAACCATAATACAAAAATGACCGGGTTCATTTATCACATTTATGTATTAGCACAGACTTTCAGATGACCCACCACTATCCACTCTATCTAATAACACTGATACACTCAAGCACACATATGCTGAAAAGATAAATAATCACCAATATACGTATTTCATGCTAAACCAGCAATCATCAGTTGGTCCAGATTATCATCTCCCACACTTATATACTATAAGTGCTCAGATATATATTAAGATAGACAATCTTCATACTTTAATGGACAGGCTCAAATCTACTACACACTCCAACTCTTCAACCGTCCATCCAATTGAAAATCTGATGATGGAATGCTCGAAGGCCACCCTGAGGCCGAGATTCTTGTCACACCCATGTTGACCTAAGGTCAATCTGAAACCCACATGTACAGGACATAATCCATATAATACATATGCAAGGATGGGCAGACATCTCTACAATGTAATAACTGAAACACAGGCTTGTTATATACCTGTGTCTATATATGTAATATAGGTTATATGAGCACAGACTTTCAGATGACCCACCACTCTCCACTCTATCTAATAACACTGATACACTCAAGCACACATATGATTGCTGGTTTAGCATGAAATACGTATATTGGTGATTATTTATCTTTTCAGCATATGTGTGCTTGAGTGTATCAGTGTTATTAGATAGAGTGGAGAGTGGTGGGTCATCTGAAAGTCTGTGCTCATATACCCTATATTGCATATATAGACACAGGTATATAACAAGCCTGTGTTTCAGTTATCACATTTATGTACATAATATTAAAATCTTTTGTTTTCTTTACAAATTGTTAAAGCAACCAATTAAAAAATAGCCATAGCCTTTATAGGCTGGGTACATCTAGTTAATAAATAAAAGCCAAAAACTAGTCTGAAGGCTTTAAATTCTCTAACATCTGGTAATCAATAATACAGATGTCACTGGAGTAAAGATATTTTATCATATACTTTGTGAATTGGAGAGACAAGAGATTTGCTGTTATATTGTATCTTATTAATATTTAGTATATTTAAATAATTTAAGCATTATTTTGTTTTTTTGAACAAATCTTTTTTTTTTTTTTTAATTATAAAATGATTTTCAAATTTTTATTTATTAAGAATAATATTCACTAATTTAATACAAATGTATATTGTACATTTTCTGTTTATTTTTAATCAACTTAAACATATTCATATGAAAATTACAAGAACTTTGGCAAGATTACAGAAAAATGCATTAATAAATAAATAAATGTTATCTTCATAAATCTGCTACATGTGACTTATAAAAAAAGTGAAATTTTGCTTTTAAATAATTTTTATTGGTATTCTATCTATGTATAAAGCTGAATTGAAATATTTGTATATATTTTAAATAATCTGTTCTTGTTTTTTACATTTATAATTTCACAATGATAAATTACATTTTATTTCTAAATTGTTTTTAGAGTTTCTAAAAAATAGATTGTCACATGATTTTTCATACTTTCTAATATAGTTGTTGTAAAACTGCATATTTGTCAAAATTAAGTAGAAAATTTTCTAAATTAGCTAACTATTACAACAACAGCTGGCATATTGATTTTAATAATAATATTAAGCAAAGATTAAATATTATATGTTATCTTAAAGTTAGCATATCATGAAAAACAATAAAGTTGAAAAAGTATAACCATTATCTGTAAAATGATAAGTGAAATGCAAGTACTACCAAATTACATAGTTCACTAAAAAATCCTGAATATATATTGTTACTAAGCAATTAAAATGGCCACTCTTTAAAAAAAAAAAAAAAAAAGAACAAACTATTGTTAAAAATCTAGCAGAAAAAAACATCTATAATAAAAAAATACAGTATTCTGAAAAAGTATTAATAATTATTTATTTAGCAATAAACTTGCTGTGGCACAATTAAAAATATTTTAATGGAAAAAGTTGCCTTTTTTAAAAAATAGTTTTAATAAGGGGAAAATAGAACTTGATTTTTTTTCTCATAGACAGATAATACTTTATTATTAACATTTTTTTAGTTGATGCTAAAGATGTAGGGGGCTGAGTCCCCTAGTTATTAATTAAAAAAATAAATAATTTAAACATTTTTTAAGATATTAATTTAAAATTTATTCATAAAATTATAAATAAATAGTGTTCTTTTTATCTTTCAAAATTGTCCCATTAATTCTAGTATTTAAATTATATTTCACTCATTTTCTTTACAAAATGTATTTATTATATGAACCATAATGTTTTTTACATGTATATATGTGTCATTATAGAGTTCCATCTTCATTTTGGCCATATCCTACTGTCATTTTCAAAGTCTATTCTACATTTATTTTCAATTCAATTTATCTAATTGGTATTTGGTATTAATAACTATATAAAAAAGGATATCTTGAAAATAACCATAGGATATGGTCAAAATGTAAGTGAAATTATATGATGATATCTATGTGTGTATGTGTATATTAAAAAACATTTTGATTCTTATAACAATCAAGAAAATAAATATATCAAATATAATTTTATTCATGAACTAATAATTTAAATAGATAAATTTTAAACATATTTTAAAATAGGTTTATAAAATTATAATTTGAAATGATATACAGTATAAATTATTTTAGTAATTAATACCTGCTAACATTATTCAAAAAATGGAACTGTCTTAATACTTTAATTTTTATGCATGTTCCACCAGTAACGAAAGATATGTGAGAGATATCATTTTTTCTTCTTACAAACTAAAATAAAATGAGTATTAAACCATGTAATAATTTGTTTCAGATTTTTATGCTAAATAATAGCGATAAATTTTAATTTGAAAATACAATATATATTATTAATCGCATGTGTGGAAAATTTATATGCATGTACACACATACATATACATCATTGAAATATTCATTCAGTATGAATCACTGTAGCTATACTTATTCTTAAAATTTTTAAAAGCTTCCAAACTGACTGCAAAATATTTTTACAAATATTACTTATTATTTTTATGTGGTACAACCCTCATTACATATACATTGTATTTCCTGACATCAAAAAATTCCAATATGTCCCTACTCTCATTTAAATGAATTACTTGAAATAGTACGAGTCTATTTTACATCAGTTTTGACTTGACCTATTTGTTTAGGCTATGTTTAGATCTTTACCAAGCAATTTATTGTGTATAAGTTTGATTTGAAGATATTATTGCATAATCATTCTCGGAAGAGTATCTGTAAATTTATATTTTTTATTTTAAAAAAAATCATTAGAATGAAAAGGCAGCATAGTCTGGATAAGTTTTTAGCATTTCATTGAAACCTGGCAAATCAAACAATAAGAATAATAAAATTGAAATTAAAATATATATAGATTGGGATAATAAACAACTAGAATAATTCGAGTAAAAATATTTTAATGATTTATAATTTCTAATAAAAGATATGTTAGGTGTCTATGATATTTAAAAGTAAAATCTTTAAACTTAGAAAACACTAAAAATGTAATCATTTTGTCAGTGTGACAATCGTATTCTGTAAAAGTGCATAGTTCTAAGAGGAATACTTTTCAATTGTCTATTTATAAAAGAAAAATGAAAGCACTCTATGAATTACTATCGTATAATAAAGCTTAGGATAGAATAAGATATACTGAAAATAATTTAATTTCCAAAAATATTGATAGAACTAATGAAAAATATTTGAGTAGCTCCATGCTATGTCTTAGCTCCTAATTCCCTATTAAGAAAAATCCAAATTTTCTAGGAGTAAGAATGAAAAATAAAATTCATAATATAAATGGAGGATACAATAAACCAACAACTCAAGTGCCTTATAATGTCAATTTAATGTATACAATATTTACAAATATATATATGAAAAACAAAAACAAGTTATAAATCACGTAACTTGCTATCGCTTGCATTTATGATCAATAGATGGAGCTTTACCAAAACCTCCGAACAAGTGCATTTTGTTTACATAAACGTCAAAAGAGTCAGAATTCACTATCTCTTTTGTTAGCTCCACCTTCAGATCAGCTGATTTCAAGCTAATTTGCTATCATCAGTGAAGGGTGGGGGCCAGAAACTAGATCTAAATACTAACTCCAAGCATTTATGCAACAAGTTCCTATCAGTTTGCAAGCATGAATTTTTCAGGCATGTAATGTCTTCAAACTCAACCTAGCAAGCCAGATAGCTACATGGGTCTGATATCAGTTCAGTTTCACCATGTAGTCAAAGCCTCTGCAATATATATCATTGCAAAAACCTTTAAAAGTACATTTATAAAAAACAAAAACAAGTTATAAATCACGTAACTTGCTATCGTTTGCATTTATGATCAATAAATGTACCTTTAAAGGTTTTTGCAAAGATATATATTACAGAGGCTACTATGTGGTGAAACTGAACTGATATCAGACCCATGTAGCTATCTGGCTTGTTAGGCTGAGTTTGAAGACATTACGTGTCTGAAAAATTCATGCTTGCAAACTGATAGGAACTTGTTGCATAAACGCTTGGCGTTAGTGTTTAGATCTAGTTTCTGGCCCCTACCCTTCACGGATGATAGCAAATTAACTTGAAATCAGCTGATCTGAAGGTGGAGCTAATGAAAGAGATAGTGAATTCTGACTCTTTTGATGTTTATGTAAACAAAATATGCTTGTTTGGAGGTTTTGGTAAAGCTCCATCTATTGATCATATATATAGAGCTAGATAGATAGATACAGACATTCTATTTTTATCATAGAGTTCAGCAATGAATTTTTGTACTAATATTATTTTTTATATTATTTACAATCTATTGTCTAATGTACTTATATGACTATGTAACTTTTTATTACCTTCAAATCTTTTCCTTTATTGTGGCTGGTTCTTTAGACTTATAAAAATCATAATAAAGTCAGAATGGTCTGTTTAATTTCCTAGTCGACTTGATAAACTTCAGAAAAAGATGGTTTTCTGCTGCTTTTAAATTGGACTCAAAGATGAAGAAAAAAGAGAACATTTCCTGTTCTTCTATGGTTTATATATCTTTTCTTTTCTTTTTTTCTGGAGTATTTAGTGAATGGGGTGGTTATAGACATCGTTAGTGTATTATCAACTTAATTAGTTTAGAACCAACTTTGTAAATTTAATTAGTATATATAGATCACACTAATTAATTTTTTTTTTGGTATCAGAAATATTTTTCTTTTAATAACAATCTTTCTCATTCTTGTAACTTTTGCAAAGCATTTTAAACTAAAATAATGTATTCAAAGTCTATTTTTGTCTTATTTTGAATTACCCAAAATATTTATTCTTCTTTAATTAGTTCAGTACATATATTTCATTCTGTAGAAAAAAATTATAGAATTAATATATAATTAAAAACAACTGACCATTTACAGGTGTGAATAATCTAATTTCTTTATAAAGTAAGAATAATATTGACTTGGGTGTCATTAGGATCTAGATTTGTAGTTCCAATTATTGCCAACACATAGCCATAGGAATAAAAAAAAACTAATCTTTGGAAAAATAATTGACCATAACTGTAAAATTTCAATTATTGTTGATAAAGCTTTTACTATTTTCTATAAAAACATTCTGATAATTTATTTGAAAGCTGAAATTCAAGACTTTGATGATATTGTAACTGTTTTGTTAATCTCGTAAAGGTGGAGAAACAGTATCAGACATGATTTATCAAACTTTGGTTTCTTTATTTTAAAAATATGTATGGATTTAATAGGAATTATTTACAAAAAATAATATTGAATTTTGTTCATATAAAGTTGGTATAATATTAGGGAAAATGTTTTGGATTTCAATAATTCTTTTAACAAAATATTCAGGAGTCTATGTTTGGCATTACTTAGGTCATCATATTTAGCTCCATGAAAGATGCCCAGCAAGTGAATTGTTTTGATCATTTGTTCAATAAACATTTTTTACTATCATACTTCTAATAAATATCAAAGTGAATTAAGTACTGTTTCTAATTATTTTGGGATTGAAATTTTGAAAATAGAAAGAATTTTTAGACCCCAATGGGCAAACTATAGTGCTAGAATCACAAAACAGTTTAGAAGTTGTGTCTGTTCATTTAAATAAAAATAAAGAAATTGGAATGAAGAAGCATTTTGAAAATCAACTTTTTAATTGATTTAACTTTAATGATGATATATTAGAAGAGATATCATTTCTACAATGCTCAAGATAGAAATATGTCAGTTATTTAAACAGATTAATTTATTATATCATCAAGCCTGTCAAATATATAAACTCAACAAGGGAGCATAAAAAAAAGAGGCAGAAGATATGATAAAATTTAAAAAATGTACCATTTGAAGTAAAGTTGTAATTATATTTTATTGAGCGCACAGCAAGTATATGTAAATACTTAAGCAGGCTTTAACCTGTAATGAATGTGCCTTAAAGTTTCTAATAGTCAAGCAATATTATTTTGCTGATACTTCCTGTGCACTCAATAAAATATAATTACAACTCTGCAACAGTTTATAGATTTTCCAGTATTAAGATCGTAATTTTGACTCGCTGTAAATCACAAGATTTCACAAAGATTAATTAGTAAAGTAAATAGTGGACTTAAACAGTGAAGAGAACATCAACTTCACGCTCCCAAATCAGGATGTTTCAGATTGGCCTATATAAATAGAAATTTAGGTTAAAGATAAGATAGCCATTCTTATCTTTATAAAAGTGGCTATCTTGTGTTGTGGTTTGTGAGGTCCCTCTATCAGCAAAATAATATTGCTTGACGATTAGAAATTTTAAGGACATTCATTACAGGTTAAAGCCTGTTTAAGTATTTACATTTGAAGTAAAGCAAAAGAAAATACCAATTTTGAAAATAAATATTTTGGGAATTTTTTAGTATACCATATTGAAAATGTTTTTGCTTTTTGACAACAAAAATGAACAGTATAATAACTTAGTGAGTTACTTTAACTTATCAAATCCAAAAATGTCACATAATGTTGTTAACACAGTGCTATAGATAGATGATGAAAATAATTAATTAAATATAAAAAATTTTGCAAATGTCTTTAAAGATTTTGTTAATAACTGAGATGTGCCATTAAACATTATTACTAATAATTATGCAGAGGTTGAAAATGGTTTCGTCATCAAAAATAATAAAACAAATATTACAAGATATTTATTGAGACTTAGTGCTCTAATGACTGTAAATTTGATGGGAAAATGAATTATTGATTACATAACCTCCATTAATTTAAATGTCATTAGAAATGATATTTCCAATAACATGCTTCTTTTCACTTAATAAATAATACAGGCTTTATAAAAAAGATTTCAGTAAAATGTGTAAATATGATGGTTCAAAGAAGGCACTTTTTAATATCAGAGCAATAAAGTTTTGTTTTATTTCATATGAATAGAATTACATAAACAGTATTATTCATTTTTATTTTTTTTTACAATTTTGTTTATAATTATATGAATAGAATGATAAAAGATCACATGTAAGATGGGTATGGAATAAAGAAGTTTGCTGAATGATGTGAAGAAAAGTTATGGATTGGACAAACCTTCTTCTGTCATGGATTGTTGAAAATGCTGATGATATTAATCAAATAATATTATGATATATAACTTTTAATCCATATTGTATATTAATAATGAGTAAATCTGTTGCTGTATGCATGAAGTTCCCATTATCAGATGATTGAATATTTATTTAGAACATAAAATTACTTTTACATTAGAAATGTTTAATGACAAGAAGTAACTCATCATTCTTGATTGAGAAGGCATTGATAAAAAAAAATTTTAGTCATTGTAAAAATGATAATTAAAAAAAGTATATAACATGAATATTTTGAGTGTAATTAAAATAATAGAGAGCAACTCTAACAAGGTAAATTAACAAGTGGGTTATGAAAACATAAATCTATAGAACTCTATCTCAGACATGGTTGGCTAGCCCACTCAAAAATGGAAAAAAATCTCATTATAAATATTTATATTTAATTTTTAAGTTAGTTAATTGACTGAAGAGGATGTACATGTTCCCATAATATGCAATATAATTTTCTTTAACTATTTCTTATTATTTTCCTAGCTCTGCATAATAAGAAAGCATCTGATCAGATTTATTCATTTTTAAAATTTATTTATTTATAAAAATGATTATTTTAATTTTATAAATGAATAAATTATTTGTTTTGTTTGGGTTTTCTTTAATTTTAGAATTTTTGATTGACCATTTAGTAGAAATGTTATACTTAAAGAAGTAAATAATTTTATTTTCATTTTTTATCCATTTCAAAATTTTGCTTTAGTTAGAGTGGTCTCTTATTATTTAATAAGTTTGTGATTGGTGGAAAATAACCAAAACAAAAAAAAAAATCTAAAACAAGTAGTAGAGAAAAGGAAAAAGATTTGAGGAATGCATGCTATAGAAAATAAAAATCAGAGATATGTAAGCATTAATATACACTGATTTCAACTCTTAACTTTTGCAGGTAGTTTTAGATAAAGAAAAATTATATATATTTTACTTTGTTATTTTTTTAAAATTACTTCTGTATTTCAAAGAATGTTTTGTTTGATCTGAAATATATAAGACAGTACTAAGTAAAACTAAAATATTATTCCAAAGAGTGATCATATTGATAATAGCAAGTCACATGATCTTTAGGGATTATTCTCATCATTTTCTAAATGCCAATAACAAGTATATTTGTGTCAGTTTATTTTATTTGTTTTTGTTTATCAAAAATAATTTTTTTCTTTCTGAATTTGAATGATGAAAGTATGTTATAAAAATAAACAAAGCAAAAAGGCATCACTGAAAATAAATAAATTAAAAACTATTATGTTGTATTAATTTACTAAGGCTGTAACCTTAGAAATAAGCGTCTGAAAAATACGAAGGTAGGGACCTCTATAGGTCTTAAAAACACAAGCTTACGCTATGAAGAAAAGAAGCTTGGGTTTTTAAGACCTATAGAGGTCCCTACCTTCGTATTTTTCAGACGCTTATTTCTAAGGTTACAGCCTTAGTAAATTATTACTTAATATAATAATGGGCGTTTAATAAAATTTATAATTATTATGTTGTATGTAAAGTAACGCATAATTTATATTTTTTTCATCGTATGTACTTGTTACTAACATAATCATACTAATATTTTATTTTTCATATTTTGTTAATCCTTTGAAAGTAACTCTTTTTTTATTATTATTATTTTGTATAGGGGGTTTGATATTGCTAATCATTTCTGTGAATATTGTTATGATTATAGTATGAAAGATCATCCATACTTTTCTAATAATTGCCACAAGTTTCCTTCAAGAGAAGAGCAGGTAATCAAACAATTTTATTTTACGTCAGTAAAATCATATTGAAAAACAATGGATTTTCTTTTATATGTTATGTTCTGAATCATTAAAAATTGAAAGATAGAAATATAGGCAAAGTCTGCTATATTTAATTTATTATTAAAACAGGCAAAACTCTCCATACCGTAATGCCATTTGGTGCCAACCAGAGTAATCAATGGGTGCCAGAAGGCTTGTGCATAAAATCCCCATCTAGTGCCTACTCATCCAATATCCCCAGACTAGTGTCTGGCTTGTGGCCTTCTGGCATCCATTGATTACTCTGGTTGGCATTGAGTGGCGCTACTGTATGGGGAGTTTTGTCTGTTTTAATAACAGTTATTTGCTAGCATAAGAAATGGTGATCATGGGATGTTTATTGTAATCTAAAGATTTTCAAAATTTTGTTGAGAATCAAATTATCATTTTGATAAAATTTACTCTTTATATCTAGTTCTCATTATTTTTCAATGTATTAAAAAATGTTAAATGGAACAAATATAAAGTTACTTAAATTAGACATGAAATAGAGATCAAATTGTAGATTGATGTTTTATAGTAGTTTTAAAATCAAAGCTTTGATTGCCAGAAAGAAGTATAGCAACTAGTAAATAGGTTAAACATTAGCAGGCATTCATTAGTTTGTTATTGAATTGAATATAAGATTATATTAGAGCCAAAATATAAAATATAATAGTACAAGCCTCAAAGAATTGGTTTTAAAGGAACCCCCTTCATCATCTGTGCTAGTCCCAACATCACTATCCACAAATTGGAATAGATTTGAATTCTATTTATATTAATTAGATTTCACTTGCTTTATTTCATTATGTGAAAGATGAAACACCCACTATTATTAAAGGTGTTGCTATTATGGATTTACATTCAATAACCACACATATAATTATATTCTGGAAATGTAGAAATAATAATCACTTTCATTTTTTTGGAAATCTTATCTCATTAATATATATATATATTAATGGTAATGTTTGTTTAAAAAAATTGAAATTGATTGTAATTTTTACTTATTCAAAATATAATTATGTGTATCCTTGATAACTAGAAGAAGCATCACATTTAATAATTATGTGTTTTATTTTGAACTAAAACACATGAAATAAACTTTAAGTTCTTCTGATATGTGATTAGTAATAGTGAGACTTGTTATAGAAGGGTTCCTCTTTAAACTAGATCTATGAATCTTATATTATCATACTTCATAATTCAAAATTTGATTATTATGTAATATCTTATATCTTAGTTAAATAATGAGCTATTAAAGAGGATATGATACATTTAGGATTTTAAAAAAGTTTTAAATCGACTAATAAAAGACTGATGAACTTGAAAAATTAAACAAAATCTGCTAGAAATCTTTATGATTGACATTATTTTTAGGGGTAATCAGCATATATTGAAAAATATCAATATTACTGTTAAAACAATAACATTTTATACTTTTAATATGTAGATTTGCATGATATATTATCTATTATCATTTGATTTTATTGTTTATTGGTATTCAATTGGAAAAGAATGTATATAAAATATGTCTATAAATAATTAAATCATTTAAGGTGAAATTTTTGAATGATTTTAACAAACTTGTTTAGATAACAAACAAAGAGCTTTGCTAATTGCTCAACAAGCTTTAAGATAAATGCTTAGCAAGAGAAAACGTTTAAAATATCTCTATCTGAAAATCACCCCCATCCCCTGACCAATGGTTTCATACTTTTGGCACTCCTCAGAGAGGCGCTAGGGTAGCTTCAGACACTAGATCTAAAAATACTAATCCAAAGCCAGCATTTATCTAAGAGCAGATTATGTATAGAGAATATTGCCTGTCTTAATTATTATTACTATTATATAATTATAATGAAATGCTGTTAACTATTGCTATTTATGATCATTATTACTTGGTTAAATATTCTACATCCTACTCAATCCACCTATCTTTGGAGCAGAGAACTTAACACACATGTAATTATTGTTTTATCAACCATTCACCTAAATATATTCTTTTTGGCTTTTAGATGTACAATATGCTAATGATTGTATGCTACTCTCATCAATTCAAAGAATGATTTAGAGAAGCTTCTTAAAATTTTGAGTGCCCATATTTAGTTTAGTAATTAATATTTAAAAAAAAATTGTATTCATTAGTGAATGATAGGAGGAAAATCTTCAACATTTTTTTCTCTATGCCTATCAGCTTGAGAATATATATCCATTTGTTTAAGCATCTTGGTAGATGTGTTTGTAGTAAAATTAATTTGGATATTTCTTGTGGTACACACTCCATTTTGTTACTGGATTCCGAAAAGTTAAAAAAAAGCATATTTTATCATAGTTATATGATTGTTTCAATGAAATGACTTAACATATAGTTCTATAATTCTGATATATTTATTGTATGGTCTTCCTGGTGACATAACATGAAAGTGTAGGAAATCAAATTCTTTTATATTGATATGTAATCGTGTTTGAACAGCTGCATATCCCCTGAGAACATTTACACATTAAATTTGTAAATACATTTAAAAATCAAATGTTTTTTATTGTTGTTGATTAATACTCTAAATCATCATCATCATCATCAACCTTTATCAATCCACTGCAGGATGAAGGTCTCTCCAAGTTTATCCATCTTCTCCGATCTTTAGCTTCTCTTCTCCACCTCACCCCTGCACACTTTCTTATTTCATCCATCAATCTCACATGGGGTCTCTTTCTGGATTTTTTACAATCTCTTGGAATCCAGTTTAAAATTTCAATTGTCCATCTATTATCATCTCTTCTAGCAATATGTCCAGCCCAACTCCACTTCAGTCTTATTAATTTTTTCAATGAGGTCAGTAACACCTGTTTGTTCTCTTACCCATACATTGCATTTTCGATCCCTTCTTGTTACTCCCAACATACATCTCTCCATACTTCTTTGGGTGATCTGAAGTCTCTGTATTGCTCTTCTATTAAGTTTTCCAAGTCTCAGATCCATAAGTAAGAACTGGTAAAACACATTTATTAAAAACGTTCTTTTCGAACACATAGGATATTTCCTTTCAGTATCAAGTTATTTCTACCAAAAGCACTCCAACCAAGTTTAATTCTATGATTAATTTCCTCCATTATGTTTCCATCTGTATTAATAATCTGACCAAGGTATATGTA